>NW_019167893.1:12164666-12202121 GCF_002303985.1 Durio zibethinus
ATTTTAATATTACAATCTAAATTCAAATCTATTTAAATAAGTACTATTCATTTAAATATTTAAATCTGTTAAAATATTCATTTATTTAAATTTTTTATCAAAATATAAAAAAAACAAGAATTTGATTTAAAATTTAAATTCACACACGAGCAGATTGGGTATTGAATACGTCCAAAACCCCAGCAATGCAATGACATCACACCCCATGGTCCACTCGTTTACTTCTCACTAAACCCCCAGCCTTTTTGAGCCTTGAAAACCACATCAGCCCAATCAAAAACCAAGACTACCATTTATTTATCTATCTTCATCTTCTTCGTCGCTGTTGCCCTGTGAGATCACTCTTCTTTTCTGCTCGAATGATGAAGAAAGCAGAGCTGGTGTTCATCCCAACGCCTGGAATGGGCCATTTGGTATCTGCAGTTGAAGCGACTAAGCTTTTAGTGAATCTCAATTCCAACCTCTCCATCACCGTACTCGTCATCAAGCCATCCTACGACGCAACAATCAACGCCTACGTCGACTCTCTTACTGCCAATATAACCAGCCACATCAAATTCATTAGCCTCCCTCTACCTGAACCAGACAAAGACGTTACTCCCCCTAAGTTAATGCGTTCTTTAGTTAAAACACATAGACTTCTCGTAAAAGAGGCGTCAACAACATAGTTCAGTCCTCCAACTCGCCCGACTCGCCGGTTTCGTTCTCGCATGTTTTTTACTCCTTTTGTAGATTTGGCCTAACGAGTTCGGCGTTCCTAGCTATGTGTTTTACACGTCGGGTGCAGCTTTTCTTGGCTTCCAATTTTTTATGCAAGCTCTTTATGATGAGCAAAATGTTAACATCATGGAGTTAAAAGACTCGGACACTGAGTTCGCCATACCTTCCTATGTCAACTTGGTTTCTACTAAATTCTTTCCCACTGTGATGTTCAGCCCTGAAACTTTTACTTTGTGCCATGACTTGGCCAGATGGATTAGAGAAGTCAAGGGTATAATGGTAAATACATTTTCGGAGTTTGAATCTCATGCGGTCGACTCCCTTTCTGACGGTAGACTTCCACCCGTCTACCCAGTGGGACCAATATTGAATTTCGAGAGCGCAAGTGGGGTCCATCGGGATTCTAGTACAATCATGAAATGGCTCGACGAACAACCTCCTTCGTCGGTGGTGTTCCTTTGCTTCGGGAGCATGGGGAGCTTCAATGGGGATCAGGTGAAAGAGATCGCCCGCGCGCTGGAGCAGAGTGGGCAGCGATTCTTATGGTCCCTACGCCAACCCCCAGACCCAGAAAAGGGTATGATGGCAAGGCCGACTGATTACGAGAACGTGGCAGAGGTGTTGCCAAAAGGGTTCGTAGATCGGACGGCTGGGATTGGTAAGATCATTGGATGGGCCCCGCAAGTGGCCATCTTGGGCCACCCCGCGACCGGAGGGTTCGTGTCGCACTGCGGTTGGAATTCAACGCTGGAGAGTATATGGTTCGGAGTACCGATCGCCACGTGGCCTCTTTACGCGGGAGCAGCAGCTTAAACGCGTTGCCGTTGGGTGAGGTGGATTGGCGATTAGCGGTGGAGATCAAAATGGATTAATAGGAAAGGGGCTTCTGGGAGTGGATGCCAGGCTGGAAATTCGTCAAGGCTGAGAACGATAGAGAGAGGAATCAGGTGGTTGATGGAGCAGGATACGGTGATGTTCGGAAGAGGGTGAAAGAGATGACCCAAAGGAGTAGGAAAGCTGTGGTTAGAGGGTGGATCTTCCTCATTCCAGCTTATGTCCGTTTTATTCGACGATATCATGTACAACATACCCATGAAAAATTTTAATGTACATTACTGTTTTTTTAATTATTGTCTCACCTTATTTTATTTTTGAGGAAAAAAAAAAGGGAAATAAGTTGTTTTAATAATTAGAATTAATTTGATTAAGGAAAATTTGAGATTTTTTTGAAATTTATATTTGTGGAAATGTGATTTTCATATTTAATTCATTGGTATTTAATTTTTAGAACAAGCTTAAATTTTTAATGGTATCTAAAAATTCATTTTTCTGTGATTTTTTAAAATTTGGAAAAAAATTATTTTTGTTTCAAATTGACTTGTATAAAAAATATATTTGTATTATTTTATTTTTTTAAAAATCAATGTATGTAAAAAATTTAATTTAATTTTTTTACAAACATTATATTAAGAACAAATAACATAAATATTGTGTTTGTTGAAAAATTAATGTAATTTTGAGTAGCATTTTTTTTTAATTTTATCACTCAAATATTGCATTTGCAAGCTTTAAAATATAATGGTAATTATTATTTATTGCATTTTTAACAGAAACACAATATGTAATTTTTTAACATATGATTGAGTTCGTATCAAGACGCATGTCGATCAGTCTTGGTTTCCCCTGCCTTGAGATCAGTTGCAGATTCTGATGCTTTGTGGGAGAGGTTTCTGCTTTGTAATTATCACGAAATCATTTCAAGATCCTCATCGCCGTCATTGCTTTCCTTGGCAAAGAAGAATCTTTATTTTCATCCCTCTTTTCAGCCCATTTTCATTGAAAATGGTAGCACGGTAAGCCTAAAGTTGACTCGGTGTCAAATTTTTCAACTTTGTGCTGCGAGAACATGACAACTTTTTTACATGTATTTTAAATGTAAATTTCCAAAGTATAATCAATTACTGCATTTTAATGAAGTTAAAAATAAGAATTATTTATTATAAATTTTTTAAAATATGTAAAAAGCTTAATTATTACGTTTTTTTAAAATAAATACAATAATTGATTATTATAATTTATTTAAAATAATTAAATACTGCATTTTAAAAAATTAAATATAGTAATTGTTTTTTGTAATTTTTAAAATAATCAATTATTATGTTTATTTGAAACAAAAAGGAGTAATTGTACATTATAATTTTTTTAAAACATATAAAAATTTAATTATTATGTTTTTTTGAAAATAAACACAATAATTGATTATTGTAAGTTATTTAAAATATTCAAATAATGCATTTTTTAAGTTAAATACAGTAATTATTTATTGGAATTTTTTGAAAATAATCGATTGGTGCTTTTTTTAAGTTAAAAGCAGTAATTATTTATTATAATTTTTTAAATATGTGTATAATCAATTACTTCATGAAATCAACATAATAATTGATGATTAATAATTTTTTTTATAATTGGACACTTGAATACTACGTTTCTATGATTTAAAACGTAATATTTGTTGATTATTTTTATTGACAAATTGTTATGTTTGTTATATGGTAAAGAACATTATAATTAAAATACATGATTAAGTAATTTAATTTTTTTCCCCAACAAAACATAAGAATCTAACAATCTTATGCCATTAAGAATCATTTCTTACCAGAAATCCATACTTTATCAGGGTTCACACATTTCTCAAGAATTTAAAATTTTACGAATCAAATGCCCCCTTAAAGTTAAATATTTTTTAAAATAAAAATTTAATTTATTTAATTCATATAATTATTTTTAAAAGTTAACAATTTTAAGTTTAAATTTTAATCTTTACAATTTTTTTATTTTTAGATTATAATCTTATTTGTAAAAAAAAAAAATTATCTATTTTTAACACATCAATTTTTATTTACCGTCTTCATTCCAAGATTCTTTTGTATAAATATATTTTTTAATTTTTAATTTATTTTTAACCTTTTAACTTTTATGTAAATTTATCTAAAAGGATATTCGAGCTTAAGTTTTGTAAAACATATAATTTTAAAAAATCTAATCAATATATATGCAATTTGAGTTAATACTTAGTTGATAGGTTAAGATTGAATCAACATTAAATGTTGAGAATTACTTCTTTAATGTTTGATGGAGAGGATTTTATTCAAGATTATGTTGATACCAACTTATTCCATTTATCCTACATTTAGAATTAGTTCTATTCTATCCTTTGTTACAAGAATAGCCCTTATGGCAGTCATTAGAGATGGATTCACATATATAATTACGATATTTATGGACTCTTTTAAATTTAAAAAATATAAAAAATTTTAATTATTTTCAAAATCTTATTTTGAGTATATTTTCTATTAATAAAATTGATAAATTCATTAAAAACATTATATATATTTTAATTAAAATATACATTTCCCACAAAATTTTAAATCGGTCACAGGTAAACATGTTATATTTGAGCACTAGAGAGAGGCTTATTGCGATATTCATCTTCAGTTTCACAAGTGCACTCCACTTGTGCTAGGGATGGGAGTAGGAAAAAAAGAGACAGCAAACGTACACGGAGTTCTTACGTGAATGAGTTTGTTTAAGGTTGATCATGGCTGGAACGAAGGGAAAAACCAAAAACCATTGCTTGGATTATTGTATAGGTGACTGGGTAAAGTTTAGTGATTGCTGAATGATGTAGGCCTTTGTGGTAAAAGCTACAAAGCGAAGGTTCGGTTATATTATTTGAGGAGGTTGGGATTGATAAAGAGAGTTTGCGAAATTTTGAAGAAACAATGAGCTTATCTTTCAATATATTTAGGTTAATTTGAATCGGATCCCTAACTTAAGAATTAAAAATATACTTTTTATTTTATACATAATAAATTATTATTACTATTCTTATTTTAATGTATGAAAGGTCATGAGCTAGAGTGTTGAAACAATAGGAAAAATTAAATAAAATGATTATTTCATGTTAATATGTGTTTATTTTCTTTAAATCATTTTATGTAATTATATTATTAAAAATAAATAAATTTTTACGTATTATATCATAAGTCAATTGAAATAAAATATTAACTGTTTAATTATCACATATAATATATAATAAATGATTTATTAATTTTAATAATATGATAATGTGATATAATTCAAATAAAAATATATATTAATATAAAGTAATCGTTTCCTACGTTCAAGTTTTCTTAGAAAGGATGTAGACATAAAAACTATCGGGTGAGAATTCTAATGTAATTTTATCACAATTCAAGTCAAGAGGCTCGGTCAGTGTTGGGCAAGTCATATGATTGATGTGTTCTCTAATAACACTGGACTAGCCGCTGATGGTGCCAAATGAGTAATTTTTTCCTTTCCTTTTATTTTTTTTTTAAAGAAGAATAAATTTTCATTCAAGAAAGACCAATACATTCAGCTGCGATTACATCATGAATACGCGGTGGGCATTCCCCAAACCAACACATGGTATTTCCAGTTTCAAAGCACCTCTTGCTAAAAGATGCGCAGCTTCATTTGCCTTTCTCCGTACGTGGACCACCTTCACTGATTCCATACTCGCTTTAATCTCCAGGGCATCTGCTACCAGGTTTCCTATAGGAGATAGGTCCGTCTTCTTATCATTGTACTATTGATCACTAGTAAACAATCCCCTTCAATGATTGCTTGATTAAACCCCTTGTCAATTGCTAGTTTGAAAGCTTGGAAGGTTGTAAGAGCTTCTACCACTGTGGTATCCCGGACATCCTCTCGCTTCTTTGTAATGGCACCAAAGCAGTAACCAGCATGGTCCCTTATTACCACACCAATAGCTCCTCCAGCTCTCTACGGTTTGAGACTTCCATCAAAGTTAATTTTAACAAATCCATAGGGAGGGGGTTGCCATCGAGTATCTTCCAGCTGGCCTTGTTCCTCTACTTGTGCATTTATTTGCTTGTATTCCTCCAAGTAGTTTTTTACAAAATCTGCCGCCTCTGCTGATGCACATTTTTCCCAGACTTGACTTTCATATTCCTGCTATGCCAAATTGACCAGCAAACCACCAATCCCATTTCCAAACTCTCTACATCATCCTTTCCCGTTATTCTTTTCAGCCATCCTCTTTGATTTCCTTGGTCCACAGCTTTCCATTTATCTGGCATTAAGGTACAATCCTATACTGCTTTAGCTTGCTCACACTCCCATATCGCATGGATAACCGTTTCATCCTCTTTCCCATATCTCCTGCATACTGGGTCAACGTCATTGTGTCTTCTTCTTAGGTTGTTGAAGACTGGTAGAAAACCATTATTTAGTTTCCAATCGAAGATCCAGACTTCGTTTTGGGTTTTTGTCCCCTACAATTTTTTCCAGAAAATCTTTTCCTTTCCACTGCATGGTTCTTCCCTTTGGTTTCCTACCACCCCCATTCCTGCACATAGAAAACGGTAGGCACTTCTAACCGTGAATGTTCCATTTCTCTCTAGGCTCCAGGTGAAAGTGGCCTCATGTTGGCCACTGCTTAATGGGATAGCACATATTAGCTCCGTTTTTTTCCCAGAAAAGGTTTTATGAATAACATATTTATCCCACCTTCCTGTGCCATGATCAATCAAATCAGCCACCAATTCAACTCTGTCCACTAAACTGTGAACTCCAACGCTTGAACTTACTGTTCTATTTATAGGTAACCATCTATCTTCTCATAATTTAATCTTCCTCTATTTCCTACCCTCCAAACCACACCAGCTTTCAACACTTCTTAAACTTACCATATGCGTGTCCACATGTAGGACGGGCAGAGGCCAATTGTAGCTTCCAAATAGGACTTGTTTGGAAAGTACTTTGCGCTTATGACTTTGTATGCCAACGACTCATTATTCATTTGCAGTCTCCATGCCTGTTTAGCCAGAAGGGCTCGATTAAAAAGTTCAAACTCTCTGAACCCAATCCCTCCACACCCTTGCTGCGGCACAATTTTCCTCCATTCCAACCAATGCAATCCCTTCCCCTCCCTATTTGATCTCCACCAATAATTACTAATCAAACTATTAAGCTCCTGGCATACGCTTTTTGGGAAGAAAAAACATCCCACTGCACATGATGGGATAGCTTGAAGAATTGCCTTGATGAAAATTTCCTTCCCCCCATATGATAGCATTCGATTACTCCATACACCTATCCTTGACCGAATCTTGTTCTTGATATTTCTGAAAGCTCTCTTCTTGTTCTTACCCACCAGTGTAGGTAGTCCCAAATATTTTTCTAGACTGCTTGTTACTTGAATCGTAAGCCTTTGTTTTACGTCCTCCCTACATGCCTCCCCAGTATTGCTGCCGAAGAATAATAAGGTCTTTTCGAGATTAACTTGTTGGCCTGAACCACATTCATACCTCTGTAACAAGTTCCTCACTCGTTCGCATTCGCCCTAATTAGCTTTAATAAATAGAAGGCTATCGTCTGTGAAAAACAAGTGGTTGATTCTGGGCCCATTATTACTGGCATACACCCCCATTAATCAGCCTTTCCCTTTGGTAATTCGTCAGCATTGCAAGAAACCCTTTGGTACACAACAGAAATAAATTAATATGGTGATAGAGGGTCGCCTTGCCTTAGGCTTCGCTCAGGATAAAACCTGTCTGCGATATCACCATTCACAATTATAGAGAAAGAGACCTACGTAAACACATTTCATTATTAGAGACACCCACTAATTGTGAAAACCCAATTTCCTTATAATAGCATCAAGAAATATCCATTCCACGGAATCATACGCATTACTCATATCAAGTTTGATAGCTACAAAACCCTCTCTACCTGACCGTTTATGCATAAGTTTGTAGAGGCGTTCATATGCGATGAGTGCATTTTCAGTTATCAATCGCCTAGGCATGAAGGCACTTTGGTTTTCACTCACACAGTAAAGCAAAACTTTTTAAGCCTATTAGCCAATGTTTTGGCTATAATTTTATACACCACATTACAAAGGCTGATAGGCTTATAGCTAGTAATACTCGGGTTTTTCATTTTAGGAATAAGAGTGATTTATATGTTGATAATTTAGAATATTGTGCATCACACATTAGATAGAAAGATTTAATTATTTATAAATAAAATTAATTTTAATATTAATTTTATTCATATTTTAAGTAATTATATTTAAACAGAAATAATTATCATATAACAAATGATTATAATTATTTGAATATAAATAAATTATTATTTATAAAGATCATAATTATACAAAAAATCATAACCATCTGAATAAAAATTTATATTTATTTATTTATTATAAATAAATCTTTCAATACAATTAATTTGAGACTTTATTATATCCTAAAGATATAATTGCTTTTAAAAAATGCTCTTCATGCCTTAAAGTTAAAATTTTTTTTCATTATTTTTTTTCTTTTATTTATTTTTTTAATAATTTAAAAGTAATTATGAAAAATTCATATTTCACTTAAAGAAGATTCAAAAAAAATAAAAAAGTTAGGCAAATAGCTACGTTTCGTGTACAGAATAAAACAAATATTCCCTCCAAGAAGGAAAAGACACTGTTTGAGGGCAAAAAGAAGTCCAAAGGTATCAAAAATACTGGACTAATTGCTGATTCGATGAAAGAAAGTTTGAGACTCGATGTGGGTACAACACCTAAAGATACGACTGGTTCTAGTTAGGGTTTTTCTTCTAAAAAAAAAATAAGATTCATAAGTTGCAAAAGGATATTAATAAGGTCCGAGATAATCATAGAGATGCATTGGAAACAAAATCCAAACAAAAACATGACCAAATGGAGCTGTCAATGAGGCATGTTTAGAATAAAAAAAATTCTGGTCCAATGAATTTTGAGACGGAGCAGAGTGGCTATTTGGATAAATTGAAGGAAACATTTAGTGGTAGAACAGTTGATAACCAGCTGTTGGGAGTGGATGCTCCAGGTATGGTTCCTCACATCAATGATAAGATACTTGCCTCTCAGACAGTAGCACCAGCACCAGAAGCAACTGCTTCTTTAGTTATACAAGAAAATTGGGTTCAGTGTGATCGTTGTCACAAGTGGCTACTTTTGCCTTTTGATACTAGACCAGAACAACTCCCTGAGAAGTGGTTGTGTAGCATGCTTAACTGGCTGCCTAGAATGAACCGGAGTGACATTGGTGAGGATGAGACAAGAAAAGCTCTCAATGCATTATACCAGGTTCTAGTTGCTGAAAATCAAAATAACTCAAAATCATGCAAATGGAGCTACATCATTAGTTACTTCTGCTCATCTTCAGCATCTTGATCAGAACAACTCTAGTTTCAGTTCTCAGGTCTCACATATTAGAGGGAAGAAGAAACATGGCCTGAAGGAAGAGCAGAAGGCTGGTAGCAATGGCCTGAGACAGATGTCAAACACTAAAATAAAATTACAGCAGGAATATTTGAAAAATAGGAGCTTAAGTGACATGACCCAGTTCCCTGTTGAATCAAATCTCAAGAATAAATCCACTTTCGAACAGAAAAAAAAACATTCAATTGGTGGTGTAACCAAGCAAGCAAAAAAAAAAAAAAAAGAAAAACAAGACGGAGTGTCGTCTATATGCATGTGAAGGTTCAAAGAAAACCAAAAAAGAAGTTATATGCACTACTGATAAGCATTACAGTTCTAACTGTTAGGAAAATGGGGTCCAGTCCCATGTAAGTGGTTTTGGATCAAGTAAAGGCCATGGGCCTTGATCTTTTATTTTACACAGAGCCCTAGCTACTTAATAAAAAAGAGGTGGGGTTGTTTTATGTGTGTGTGGACAACCAAGCAGAGAAAGAAGAAAAGCCAGAAAAAGCAGAGAGAGAAAAAGGAGAAGGGAGAGTTGGTTAAACGGAAGTCGATCCGTGGTCCGATTGAGTTGGAACCTTGTCAAGAGGTTTATGATTCAGAGTTATACATTCTGAACGGTGAAGATCTGGTTTGAAGCTCTCTAGGAACAAATCCAAGGTGTATTTGTTGAGTCACTTATTTGGTGAGATTTCTCCAATTGTTTCTCTAGTTGTTGATTAGCTCTAGTTTTAGCTAGAGAAGAACTTTGTATAACTATTATTTGATAGTGAAGATTTTTCTGGTGGCCCGTGGTTTTTTCCCTCTACACTGGAGGGTTTTCCACGTAAATCTTGGTGTGCTTTATTTTTCCTGCGCATTTGATTATTGATTGTTGTCTATTGCTTCTATATTGTTGTGATTAATGCTTCAGGCGCAACAAGTGGTATCAGAGCGAGGGTTATTTTGAAACATCGATACAGAAGCATCCCAGGATAGAAGTAAATTTTGTTTGAGATCATAGAGGGTGATACAGGTTCCATGATAAAATTGACAGCATCGAATTATTCAATTTGGAAGCCTATGATGGAGGATCATCTATACTGTAAAGATTTGTATGAGCCAGTATTGGGTGATTCGGCTAAACCAGCAGATATGAAAGATGAAAGCTGAAAGAAGCTAGGTAGAAAGACGCTGGCTACAATCAGAAAATGGGTTGATATCAGCGTGTTCCATCATGTAGCGCAGGAGTCAGATGCTCACATTGTTTGAAAAAAATTGGCAGCATTGTATGAGAGAAAAACAGGTATGAATAAAGTTATGCTTGTTAAAAAGATTTCAACTTTACAGTACAGGGATGGACGATCTGTTACAGAACACTTGAGTGATTTTCAAGATATATTTAATCGGATGACTACTATGGAGCTTAAAATGGATGATGAAATGAAGGCATTATTTCTTTTGGGTTCATTGCCAGATAGCTGGAATACTCTAGTTGTGACTGTTCTTAATTCAGCTCCTGATTATAAGGTGACATTGGAGATGGTAAAGGACAGTATGCTTAATGAAGAAGCGAGGCGAAAAGATGTAGACCCTGGGAATCAAGCTCTGGTCACAGAGAACAGGGGTAGAAACATCGACAGAGGTCAGGACTCAAAAGGCCGTGGTAAGTCTAAACATAGATCCAAGTCTAGAGGTAAAGTGAAGTGTTTCCATTGTGGTAAGGCGGGTCATATAAAACAAAACTGTAGAATCTTAAGCAAGAGCGAAAAGATGAGAAAGGCAAGAGTTCAGATGATGGCAATGTTGCAGCAGTGAATTCAGATAGTGATTCAGTTACTTTGATTTGTACACATGGTGATTGTAATCATGTTAGTGATCCCGGCATTGAGTGGATAGTTGACACAGGAGCGGCATATCATTGTGTTCCTAAGAGAGAGTTGTTTACAACTTACAAAGCAGGAGACTTTGGTTGTACCAAGATGGGAAACAAGAGTGTGTCGCAGATTGTTGGGATTGGTGATATTGTGTACAAACTAGTACAGGCTGCATGTTGACTTTGAAGGGATGTCAGACACATTCCAGATATGAGAATGAACTTGCTTGCTATTAATGTCCTTGATAAGGAGGGATATGAAAGCCGACAAAAGAATGGACAGTGGAAGCTTCTCAAAGGATCTATGGTAGTTGCAAGGGGAAAACTATGCTGCACAATGTATAAGACATGGATGCAATTGAACGGTAACCAGGTAAATACCGTTGAAAATGATGCTTCAGCAAACTTGTGGCACAGGAGGCTGGCACACATGAGTGAAAAAGGGTTACAGGTTTTGGCAAGGCACTCTCTCATTCCCTTGACCAAAGGTATGTCTCTCGATTCATGTGATTATTGTTTGTTTGGTAAGCATCATAGAGTTTCTTTTCGTAAAAGTTCTCAGAGAAAAGAAAATAGATTGGAATTAATTTATTCTGACGTATGTGGTCCCATTGAGGTTGAGTCATTAGGTGGTAGCAGATATTTTGTTACTTTTATTGATGATGCTTCACGTAAGACTTGGGTGTATATATTGAAATATAAAAGTCAGGTACTGCAGTATTTTCAAAAATTTCATGCCATGGTTGAAAGGATGATAGGGTTACCCTTGAAGTGTATTCGAACTGATAATGGTGGGGAATACACATCTAAAAGCTTTGAAGAGTATTGCTCAAAGCATGGGATCAGGCATGAGAGGACAGAACCTGGAACACCGCAGCATAATGGTATAGCTGAAAGAATGAATCGCACCATTATGGAAAAAGTCAGATGTATGTTGAGGATGGCAAAATTACTAAAGCCATTCTTGGGTGAAGCAGTAAACACAGCTTGTTATTTACTTAACAGGTCACCATCAGTTCCTTTGGGCTTTGACATTCCAGAAAGAGTGTGGACAGAAAAAGATGTTTCATACTCTCACTTGAAAATTTTTGGGTGTAAAGCATTCATGCATGTGCCGAAAGAGCAGAGATCAAAGCTTGACAGTAAAGCTACACAGTGTGTGTTTGTAGGATATGGTGATGAGGAATTTGGCTACAGGGTATGGGATCCAGTAAAGAGAAAGACAGTCAGAAGCAAAGATGTGGTCTTTCATGAAAAAGAAACCATAGCAGACCTTGAGAAAAATGAGAAGACTACACGAGTTACTGTTGAGTGTGATGTTTCAACACCGACAGAGATTTCACAAGAAAGAGCCACAGATGGTGAAAATGAGCCAGAAACAGAACTTGGGGATATGGATGAGCCAGCTACAGTTGGTGATGAGCCAGATGCTATTAATTTTGAGCAGGGGGAGCAATCCTCTCTACCTGAGAGTGTTGAGCAGGGGGAGCTACCTTCGGCATCAAGTGATGTAGAGTCTTAGCCTAGGAGATCTACTAGAGAGCGCAGGCCATCTACCAGGTATCCAAGTTCAAATTTTATTTTAGTTACCAGTGAAAGGGAGCCAGAAAGCTTTCAAGATGTGCAGGCTACTCTAGATAGAGAGCACTGGTTAAAAGCAATGAAAGAAGAGATGGAGTCATTGCGAAAGAATGGTACTTATGATCTTGTTAAACTTTCAACAGGGAAGAAGCCATTAAAGAATAAATGGGTGTTCAAGTTGAAAAAGGATGGTGACAAACTAGTGAGGTACAAAGCTCGATTGGTAGTAAAAGGTTTTTCTCAGAAACCAGGCATCGATTTTGATGAGATTTTTGCTCCAGTTGTAAAAATGAGTTCTATTCGAGTGGTACTGGGATTGGCAGCTAGTTTGAATCTTGAGCTTGAGCAACTTGATGTTAAAACTGCATTTTTGCATGGTGATTTGCAGGAGGATATTTATATGAATCAGCCTGAGGGTTTTGAAGTGAAAGGGAAAGAGCACTTAGTTTGCAAATTGAAGAAAAGCTTGTATGGCTTGAAACAAGCTCCGCGACAGTGGTACAAAAAGTTTGATTCTTTTATGGTGAGTCATAGCTATAAAAAAACAGCAGCGGATTCTTATGTGTATATTAAACAATTCCCTAATGGTAACTTCATTATCTTATTATTATATGTTGATGATATGTTGATTGTAGGACAAGATGCTAGTATGGTTTGCAGGTTGAAAGAACAATTGTCTAAGTCTTTTGATTTGAAAGATTTAGGTCCAGCAAAGCAGATTCTTGGTATGGACATTATCTGGGATAGGAGAGCTGGAAAGTTGTGGTTGTCACAGAAAAAGTATGTTGAACGAGTGCTTGGTAGATTCAACATACAACATGCTAAATCAGTTAGTAGTTCACTTGCCAACCATTTTCACCTAAGTAAGAAATCTTGTCCAGTGTCTAAGGAAGAGCAACTAGCTATGTCTAGTATTCCTTATTCTTCTGTAGTCGGTTCTTTAATGTATCTTATGGTTTGTACAAGGCCTGACATTGCTCATGCAGTTGGTGTAGTGAGCAGATTTCTTTCTAATCCAGGAAAGGTTCACTGGGAAGCAGTGAAATGGATTTTTAGATATTTGAGGGGTACCTCAAAAATGTGCTTGACTTATGGAGTTTCACAACCAGTTCTAGAAGGGTTTACTGATGCTGACATGGTAGGCGATCTTGATGGTAGGAAATCTACTTCAGGGTATTTGTTCACTTTTACAAGAGGAGCTGTATTTTGGCAGTCTAAGTTGCAGAAGTGTGTTGCTTTGTCAACTACAGAGGCTGAGTATATTGCAGCAACTGAAGCATGTAAAGAAATGCTTTGGATGAAACATTTTTTTCTTGAATTAGGGTTGAATCAGAAAGAGTATGTGGTATTTTGTGATAGCCAGAGTGCTTTAGATTTGAGTAAGAATACCATGTACCATGCTAGAACAAAGCACATTGATGTTAGATATCATTGGTTACGTTCAGTGATTGAAGAACAGCAGATGCTATTGAAGAAAGTCCATACTGATAAAAATGTGGCAGATATGTTGACTAAGATACTTCCAAGGGAAAAGCTTGAGCTTTACAGTAACTTAGCCGGAATGAGTTCCCTGGCCAAGGTAAGTTTCAAATGAAACTGCTATGGTGATGAATCTCCTCCTAATGGGGCTGGAGGGGGAGATTGTTAGGAAAATGAGGTCCAGTCCCATGTAAGTGGTTTTGGACCAAGTAAAGGCCATGGGTCTTGATCTTTTATTTTACACAGAGCCCTAGCTACTTAATAAAAAAGAGGTGGGGTTGTTTTATGTGTGTGTGGACAACCAAGCAGAGAAAGAAGAAAAGCCAGGAAAAGTAGAGAAAGAAAAAGGAGAAGGGAGAGTTGGTTAAACGGAAGTCGATCCGTGGTCCGATTGAGTTGGAACCTTGTCAGGAGATTTATGATTCAGAGTTATACATTCTGAACGGTGAAGATCGGGTTTGAAGCTCTCTAGGAACAAATCCAGGGTGTATTTGTTGAGTCACTTATTTGGTGAGATTTCTCCAATTGTTTCTCTAGTTGTTGATTAGCTCTAGTTTTAGCTAGAGAAGAACTTGTATAACTATTATTTGATAGTGAAGATTTTTCTGGTGGCCCGTGGTTTTTTCCCTCTACACTGGAGGGTTTTCCACGTAAATCTTGGTGTGCTTTATTTTTCCTGCGCATTTGATTATTGATTGTTGTCTATTGCTTCTGTATTGTTGTGATTATTGCTTCAGGCGCAACACTAACTTGGACCCCAGAATGGTGGGTTTAGTTCAAGCATTGGCTTGCTAACTCAAGCAAATGGAAGAACTGTGCCGAATTATAATGAATGCTCTATTCTGGGGATGTAAAGCATGATATGAAAGAAGAATCAGCAGTTATTGTAAAGAAACTTGTGGATCAAACTGAGACCTCATCAGATGGTGGGTTATTAAACATGAGAATGTGTGATAAAAAGGGCTTCTGTGAAGAAAAAGAAATTAGAGGATAGGCAGGACAGTCAAAATGGTCATGATATTTTTATGAAAGAAGAAAGTAGTGAGAGTAGATATAGGAATGAAAAGAAGTCACGAGTTTCAAAGATTGAAGAAAGCAGCCCCATAGATAAGATGGTGATGGTACATCAAACAGGAAAAGTATGGATAATTCTATTGGTGGCATTGAAGAAGTCAAAAGTATTGGAAGAAACCAACAACCAAGTAAACTCAAAAAGAGTCTTCATCTAAAAAAAAAACTTTGGATGGCCTTGATTCATGGAGAAAATATTCTAGAACTGGACAAATTTTGATGGCCGTAACTTATAGCTCTTCAACGATTTTTGGTTCTCGTAAAGCCAAAGCAAACTTTGAAGAAGCAAGGGGTTCACCAGTTGAATCCGTTTCTTCATCTCTCATAAAGACCTTATATCCAAAAAAGCTTGCATCGACCATAGAGGATAGTCCACGGAAGGATGATGCTGTAAATAGTAGCATTCCTCTAACTGGCAGTTTTAGAAGACAGCTATATCTAATTCAGTGAATGTTGCTGACTCTATAGAAGCCACTGCAAGGGCATGTGATGTTTCTGTGGAAGGTAATCAGAATGCATTAAGAGGTAGGTTATTTTTTTTACTCTACAAAGGATGATTCTTTGGAGTCAATATTCGGAAGGAATAGAACTAGTGGCTAGAAAAAGAAGTAGGTTAAGCAGAGTAGTTCAGTTGAAAAGGGTTGGGAATAGAGTGTCGTAAATTCCCATAAGAATGCTTTGCTTTGCTTGACCAAGGGGACAATGTTGGGAGCAAATGTTACCAAATTCTGCCTCTATAAAATGTAAAGAACATTCGGTGGGTATGGCTCATTTTTACCTACTTATGAATAGTCTCCTCCAAGATTATCATGTTCAAAGACACCGCAGAGAAACTTCAACACACCAAGGTCTACTAACAATTTATCTACGAAGGTGCATGGACAATATCCTTACTATGGTTGTCACGCCCCGAGACTAAGACGTAACACGATCGTATTACCTAAAAAAAAATTTTAAAGTAGTATGAAGCCTTTTTTTTTAATCATTCTAAAATTCTTCTAGAAAATAATTTACTAAGTAAAATTCATATCTTTAATCCAACTGATGATACATCTTTACGTATTTAAATACAAACCATATAAAATACAAAACTGCCTCTTAAAATCTCATTGGCCAACATATTCTCCGATGATTAAGTAAGACGATTAAGTAATCTTACCCATTTCATCTTCTAACTTCACACAAGACTAATCAAACTTATCACTTAGTCATCTGTAAAGAAAAAGTAAAAAAAGAATGAGCAAATCACAGCTTAGTAAGTATAAGCTCACACACACCTTACCAAATCAAGCATTGTTTTCTTACACATCATATAGATAATTTAAAACATTCATCAAAGCATAATATCAAAACATTTCAAGATCATCGTTTTGTCAAATATTTCATAAATTCATAAATCAATGTCAAAATATGACACTTTATAAATCATTGCAAAATATGCTATCATTTAAATATCATAATCAAATCAAATCATGGATCAACCATTAAAAATCATCGTAAATCATCAGCATCATAAATCATCATTATCATTGGTTTATCATTAGCTACAATCACTGCTATAACCCGTGACATTGACCGTATCGACAATTTCATCATCATGATCATTGCTAACTATTATAATCTGCTAGCGAGGGCCTTATGCTAACTACTATTACCCATTGCCAGGGTCATATGATCATGTCTTTGCTAACTACTATTACCCGTTAGCCAGGATCGTAGAACTAATTCTGGTGTCGATGATCCCACTTCCCAAGGATGTAAAAACGTAGCCATCGTAAAATCGTTCTTTAAACATAAATCATTTTCTAATTTCATTCATAAGCATGATCCATCATTTTGTATAGAGAAACAAAAAATAATCATATGCTTGATCCTATTTTCATACATCGAAAATAATGAAATACAATATTCATTCATTTATAAACATACATATATACATAGATTTGAAAACATGCAAAGTGTGTGAGATTCTTCTTACCTCTATTTGATTCCACCACTTAATTTTTTCCCCAAAATAATTAATGGCCTATCCAAGATCATTTCAACATATTAGAATTTAATCAACCCTTTTTGAGACCATTTATACGAAAATCAACTAAGTTACACAAAGGGTTAACTTAACTAATTAATACTGGTAGCCTAACCTCTCTTCATTAAAACAGTCATATCTCAATATATCCAAATCGGAATCATGATCTCTTTAATGCGTTAGAAACTAGACTTGATAAGCTTTTTAACCATATATGGCACACCTCATAATTCCTTGTAGATTAATTATAACAATTTTTGAAATCCACGTCATATACCGTTGCCAAACAACCTGTATATTATCTAATAAAAATTATATATTTATTCATAGAAAACTCCAAATTCAATTCCGCTTATTTCATTGGAAAGTAGACTCAATAAGCTTTCTAAACATATATGGCTTAATCTGTAAATCCTTATATACAAATTAAGAAGAATTTTGTAATTCAACCCTGATGCTGCTATTTTACAGCCTGTATATCCTTAAGTTAAAATTAGACAACTCTTCATAGAAAACTCGGATTTGACTTTCGTTTATTTCATTAGAAACTAGATTCAACATGCTTTCCAATGATATATAATAATCATAGCAATAATCCATCCATTAATACAAAATTTTATTTTAATTTATTATTATAGATCACAACATCTCATCCAAAAATAAAATTTCTTCTTTAATCTTTAAAAACTAAAATCCTTACTTTCAGCCTTCAAATTCCATTCAATAATCATCAATAAATCTTAAGAACATGAAATAAACAAAACCCAGTAATTTACCCAAATAGATCATGAAGATTAATGAAAGATTTCTTGATTTTTCTTGGTTTTGCTCTCAAAACTTCAACTCCAAATAATAGCAATCAACTTGATATTTCTTTTCAAATAAAAAGAGGGCATGTACTCACCTTTAAGGGACTAACTTGATTGTAGCCTCTGATTGTGAATCTTAAACTTGATTTTTCATATTCTCTAACCCTAAGGAGATGAGGAAGAAGAACTCTATTTTTTTTCTATTTCACGATAGTTAGGTTTTCTTTCATCTAATACTTTAGCCCTTTTTCATTTACTAAATAATGTCTTAATAAACTGATAGGCTTTAGTATTATTTGGGCTGGGGTATTACATTCTTCCCTCCTTATAAGAAGTTTCATCCTCAAAACTTGATTTACATCCACATCTCATTCCTCTAGTTTTGAAATCATATCTCTTACCGTATGATTGTTTCATTAAACTTTGAAAAAAATAATCATCTTGCCTCAAAACTTGTTTTTTCTAATCAACCATTCGAAAAAAAAAATATTTCAATATGTGAAAACTCATATCATCTTGAATTTCTAAATACTCATATCTAATCACATAGCGTCTACTAAGATATTCTGTTAACATAGATTCATCATATACACTAAACATCAGATGTGACAATTTTTTTTATTTTAAACTTTTTTTTTCACTTTTTCAAGAACTTCAAATGTCTTTACAATGCAAACTTAACCTTTCTTACTTTATAATCCTCGTAATGAGTACAAATGATTGACCACTTGAAGCAATAGATCATATCTTCAAATTCTGGTATAATTCTCCTGCTTACTTTAAATTATTACTTAATCAACCAAAATTTATCATCCATTTGTTTCATAAATTTAATAAATAAAAGTTTTTCTTCTTTGTCCTTATGCCAATAAGTCTAAGACTTAGATTTACTTCCATACAAAACCTCAAAATAACGAATCATTGAATGTTTATATTATGACTATCGTTATAAAATATTTCTCTTCAAGTCATGATATAAGCATTTCTTAAAAGAATGTCAATCAACAATAAAGCCTAAAAAATGAAGGGAACATAAAATATTATTGTCCAAAATCCATTAGTCCTTATTTATTAAAGATTCATCACTTTCTCAACTAATAATAGCACAACAATTTAGAACTTAAAATCAAATCAGGCTTCCATTGCGCACTCAGATATTTCTTTCCAATAAAATTCAAACAAATTAACTTTCATAACATTGTTTTGTAACAAGAAAAACATGTGTCCGCAAAATTCCTTGTAATATGCTTTACACCACGTGTTCATAACCATAACAACCTTGAATAACAATATCAACAAATCATTTTGTCACCGAAAATATATCACATAGAACTTTAAATTTTTTTTTCTTTTTCACCAACAACATAAAATTTTCTATCAATTAACCACTAGAATACATATGACATGAATGCAATAGATCATATCCATAAATTTATACCATATAAATTCAAACATAAATCTTTGGTTACCTAAGTTGTCTCCAATTTCGAATATTGTTCTTTCTAATATACCAATTGTCATATAACAATTGATTCTTCATAATCCCCACAAATATCATAATGTCTCAAATTCTCTTTTTACCAAATATATTGCTATCATCTTCATGTCAAAGTTAAAAACTATGCATCATAATCCATAAAAAAAAAATTCTTTTATAAAGTTTGAACCAATAAGAACTCCAAGCACTTGAATTCACACCAAAAGTATAATTATGAACAATAGCCAAATGTATCACATTATTTCAGAAGTTATATCCAACTTCTCTAAAATTGAATAGATGCTCAGCATCACCAAGTACACACAAAATCATCACTTATAAGATTTCAACCAATCTTTTGCCCTTGTAAAATTCAAACAATCATTTACACTTGTAAGATTTCAAACAATCATTCTTAACCAAAACATGTATATTTTTTTGTAAATTGATTACTCCTTTAAAATCAACTTCTTTATTAAATCATCTAGATAATCACAATTTTAATTCCTTGCTAAGTACGCAACCCTATACCATAATAGGCCATGTTCTCCATAAATATAAAATTCGAAAGAATCTAATAATATACTTCAATTAAAAACTATAACCATAAATTAATCACTTTAGCCATTAAAAATATCAGTACACCTCAAATAGGAATTTAATGATCAAACTTTAAATTAACTAAATAAACATTCAACTCGCATGATCAAACCTTAAATACTTTCTTAATAAAAATGTAGAACATCAAGTGAACATCCTTCTTTACCGTATATATAGCTATTTTTACCACAATTATCAACATTTGGACTAAATCCATTAAGATAAATTCTCAAACATACTAACCATAAATAATTACACAAAAGAATCTATTGAATCATTGATACTTCAAAATTCATTGAAACTTTAACTATTCCAAAATTCATCGAATCATTTATTTGTACTCACCACTATAGTATATGGATCAAAGTTATATCCTTAAAAAATTATCACATTATTCAGAAGTCATCATCTAATTCTTAAAAATCTTCATATAATATATAGATTGTAATTATACTCATAAATATCTCTTTCAATCTAAGGATCATAAACTATATTCTTTGAAAATCACCGTTAATCTACTTATCATAAATTAACTTCTTAAAAATATTCAAAGATTATAATCATAGTTCTTAAAAAATCTTTAAAATCATATTATAAGCTCTTTAACATCTCACATAGTTTAAGGATCATAACTTGAACTCTTAGAAAATCTTCAAGAAACATAACTTAAGCTTTTAAAGAAAATCTTAACACAATCTACAAATCATAATCTACCTCTTAAAATTCTTCAAAGATCGTAACTTAAGCTCTGATACCACTTTTGTCACGCTCCGAGACCAAGACGCAACGCGATCGTATTACCTTGAAGAAAACTCCAAAGTAATACGAAACCTTCTTTCTTAATCATTCTAAAATTCTTCAATAAAATAATTTACGAAGTAAAATTCATATCTTTAATCCAACTGATGATACATCTTTATGTATCCAAAAATAAACCATATAAAATATAAAACTGCCTCTTAAAATCTCATTGGCCAACATATTCTCCGATGATTAAGTAATCTTACCCATTTCATCTTTTAACTTCACACAAGACTAATCAAACTTATCATTTCGTCATCTGAAAAGAAAAAGTAAAAAGAGAATGAGCAAACCATAGCTCAGTAAGTATAGGCTTACACACACCTTACCAGATCAAGCATCATTTTTTTACTTATCATATAGATCATTTAAAACATTCATCAAATCATAATATCAAAATATTTCAAGATCATCGTTTTGTCAAATATTTCATAAATTCATAAATCAATGTCAAAATATGACACTTCATAAATCATTGTAAAATATACTATCATTCAAATATCATAATCAAACCAAATCATAGATCAACCATTAAAAATCATCGTAAATCATCATCATCATAAATCATCATTATCATTGGTTTATCATTAGCTACGGTCACTGCTATAACCCGTGACATTGATCATATCGATAATTTCATCATCATGATCATTGCTAACTATTATAACCCGCTAGCGAAGGCCTTATGCTAACTACTATTACCCGTTAGCCAAAGTCATATGATCATGTCTTTGCTAACTACTATTACCTGTTAGCTAGGGTCATAGAACTAGTTCTGGTGTCGATGATCCCACTTTCCAAGGATGTAAAAACGTAGTCATCACAAAATCGTTCTTTAAACATAAATAATTTTTTCATTTCATTCATAAGCATGATCCATCATTTATATAGAGAAATAAAAAATAATTATATTTTTGATCCTATTTTCATACATCAAAAATAATGAAATACAATATTCATTCATTTATAAACAAACATATATACATAGATTTAAAAACAAGCAAAGTGTGTGAGATTCTTCTTACCTCTATTCGATTTCACAACTTAGTTTTTTCTCCAAAATAATTAATGGCCTATCCAAGATCATTTCAATATATCAAAATTTAATCAACCCTTTTTGAGACCATTTATACAAAAATTAACTAAGTTACACCAAGGGTTAATTTAACTAATTAATACTGGTAGCTAACTTCTTTTCATTAAAATAGTCATAACTCAATGTATCCAAATCGTAATTATGATCTCTTTAATGCGTTAGAAACTAGACTTGATAAGCTTTCTAACCATATATGGCACACCTCGTAATTTCTTGTAGATAAATTATAACAATTTTTGAAATTTACTCATATACTGTTGCCAAACAGTCTGTATATCTTCTAATAAAAATTATATATTTATTCACAGGAAACTCCAAATTCAATTCTGCTTATTTCATTGAAAAGTAAACTCAATAAGCTTTCCAAAAATATATGGCTTAATCTGTAAATCCTTGTATACAAATTAAGAAGAATTTCGCAATTCAACCCTGATGCTGTTGTTTTACAGCCTGTATATCCTTAAGTTAAAATTAGACAACTCTTCATAAAAAACTCGGATTTGACTTTCGTTTATTTCATTACAAACTAGATTCAACATGCTTTCCAATGATATATAATAATCATAGCAATAATCTATCCATTAATACAAAATTCTATTTTAATTCATTATTACATATTACAACATCTCATCCAAAAATAGAATTTCTCCTTCAATCTTTAAAAACTAAAATCCTTACTTTTAGCCTTCAAATTTCATTCAATAATCATCAATAAATCTTAAAAACAGGAAATAAACAAAGTCCAGTAATTTACCCAAATAGATCATGAAGATTAATGAAAGATTTCATGATTTTTCTCGATTTTATTCTCAAAACTTCAACTCCAAATAATAGCAATCAACTTGATATTTCTTTTCAAATAAAAAGAGGGCATGTACTCACTTTTAAGGGATTAACTTGATTGTAGCCTCAGATTGCGAATCTCCAACTTGATTTTTTATATTCTCTAACCCTAAGAAAGATGAGAAAGAAGAACTTTATTTTCTTTCTATTTCACGATAGTTAGATTTTTTTTCATCTAATACTTCAGTCTTTTTTTATTTACTAAATAATGTCTTAATAAACTGATGGGCTTTAGTATTAATCTAGCCCAATTGTTATTTGGGCTGGGGTATTACAATAGTTCTTTTGGAAAAAGATGTCTATAGCTATTGCATAGACAGGTTATGAAATTCTAGTTTACTTGAGTGCTGTGGATTGTGTTACCATGCATGGTGCATCTCTAAATTTGAAAGCTCCTCAAAATGCACCCCTAACTGAAAGACCTGGAAACTCTTTCTGCCCAAGCCGTAATATAATAAAATTTTTAAAGTATATTTACTTTGGAAGCCATAAGTGATTCAAAGATCTTGTGAATTTGAAAGCTTTTATAATAGCAAAAAGAATGCTATTTGATCTATTTTGGTGATTAAAATGGTTTTGTTCATGGTAATAAAAAATTATTAATAGTATCCATAATGAAATAAATTTATATAAATATTTATGAATTGACATAAAAGTCTTAAAAGAAGACTATAGAAGCATTATTATATTTGAAATCTGTTTATTGATGTAAACTCTTATATTTAGTTAAAATATAAAAGTTTTAGAATTTTTATTAAAATATTAAGATATCAGCTAGTTATCTTTCACTAAACGTGAATTTGAAGGGCTCCTACTTTAAAAAAATCACTAAATAGTGAAAAGATAAATAAATGGTAATTTGATTAAGTATGTATGATATCTTGATAATTGAATGAGATATTCTTTAATAAAAGAATGCATACTTGCATATAATGGGGGTGATAAAAATCAAAAGAAACAAAAATTATCACCATAGTGTTGTAAGATTTTAATATAATTTATGAGCAACTTATACAAGCTAATAAGTTTAAACACTTATTAAAGTCATAAAAAAGGTCTTTAAAAATCTTAAAGGACTAAAATTGTTTCGTTTATTCATTGAGTTAATCTAATTGTATTAGAAGTATAATTATATTAAAAATGTATAAAAGTATGAAAATAAAATGGTTGGAATTAATAAATATAGAGATGTAGCCACAACCCAAAACTAACTATTTCTTAAAATGATAAGAATGAGACAACAATGACTAGAGCATATAAATGATATACAAAATGAAAGTTTAGATATATTAGCCTGAAGTGATCATATTAGAGATTTAATCTTAAGTGGGAGTAATTTTCAAAAAAGAAATTGAATTCCAAAATATTTGGTTAATAGTAATACAAGTAGAATGGATTTAAACCCTTACTATTAGAAACCAATAATGAGAATCCAACTTTGAATTAGTAACTTCTAATTACAAAGTTTAATGAGTAAAAATAAATTATTGTTATGTGTCTTTTAAACACTAGTAAAATCTATTCAAATTTTAAAAACTAGTGTGATCTATTGTGTGGAGGTGATGAGTTTTTATACTCTTAATGGAGTTTTAAATATCTAAAGCAATGGAGACATAATAAAAACTTTACTTATATAAACATAAAAGTGGTGCCGATTCAATAAGAAGAATTGATGTCTCTCTTATAAATATTTTATGAATAGGATAAGCACATGACATAATAATGCTAAAAACGGTTATAAATTTTTTATAGAAGAATAAATAAGTATTATATGTGTTTTATTTTCAATTCTAACACTAGGAGTTGAGGTTTAATCTACTGATACCATCAACTTCGTTAAAATTCTAAGATATATCCACTAATTGAAGGTTTAAATTAAGAGATACCTTCTTATATTCATAATATTTATTTGTGTGAAAAGTAAAAATTAAGCACCAACATTCTAAACTAGTGAGAGATTGTTAGTAATTTAGAATGTAATACATCTCATATTAGATAGAAAGATTTAATTATTTATAAATAAAATTAATTTTTATATTAATTTTATTCATATTTTAAATAATTATATTTGAATAGAAAAATTATCATATGACAAATAATCATAACTATTTGAATATAAATAAATTATTATTCATAAAAATCATAATTATACAGAATGTCATAATCATTTGAATAAAAATTTATGTTTATTTATTCATTATTAATAAATCTTTTAATATAATCATTTTTATTATTTTTGATTGCAAAATTTAAGATTTTATTATATTTCGAAAGCATAATTATCTTTAATAAAATATTTTTTATGCCTCAAAATCAGAAAAAATTTTTATTATTCCTCTCTTTTTATTTATTTTTTCTAATAATATGTGTTATTAATCTCCGCAATACTCCCTCCACCGTTCGGACACGACAGACACAAATTAACGACATCCTAACCTACAACACTCCAGTATTTCTAGTAGAAAAGTGCAGGCATACCATCTAGCCTGGGGCTTCTTATTTAGGCCTCGTCCTCAAATCGTGTGCCTTCCTCATCTTCAAGTCCACGGATAACGTTAATCCTTTTCCTGGCCGAAGATTAAGAATGAAAAATTTATGTATTTTTGTCGCCCTCCTTAAGCAGTGAAATCCTTGACTGCTGGGCCTAATAAATTTCCTCTCATTCTACTACTTCATTAAGTTTTTCCTGTAGGGCCCATGCTTCCATGACCGTGTCTGCATCTTGATTTTTGCACTTAATATTTTCGTAGATTCTTGATAAAGCCTTTACTGTACGGTGCAACACCCTGTTCGAGGACCTATGCCTCATCTCAAGTCGTTTCCTCATGCTTTCCAGTTTCTCGCTAAGACTACCATCCCTACACTTCTCCATGCATTCTTGAATATATACAACTACAGTCTTTATCTCTTGCTCAAGAAGCTTCAAAATGGAAGCGTCGTTTTCTTTGCAGTGTCCATAAGTATCGGATTATAATGCGAGACTGGACTCACCATATTCATCACTGTATACTCAAGAAATAAACTTGACCACTGCATAGCCCTCAAGACTCAATCAAGCCGTTCTCATATCATTGACTCTGCATCCATTCCAAGTTCCCAAATATACAACACCCCCTCAAAATCGAGATCTTTAAGTCCTGTTTCAATCAGAGTTTTACCGAATGCATCCATTAAGCTTTCAGCCCTCATGCATCCCCCTACCTTCTCTGCATCCCAAAGAATTTCATTAAAATCACCAAGACATAACCACTGTAAAAAAGACTCCCTAGCTAGTTGTTTCACTAACTGCCATGTTCGGTGTCTCATATGGGTTTTGGTTCTCCATAAAAACCTGTGATCCTCCATTTTTTATTCTCCCTATAAGTGAATTCCATATCGATATGATTCTTCGAAAAGCTATGCAACTTAAGATCATATCCCTCCCTTCACATCACTCCTAAACGCCACTTATCCCCTCAGGTTCTACTCCAAAAAGAGAACCCATTATACATTTTCTTTGTATTATATCCAATTCTATAATACGCAACAGTGTTTCACTAAGGAACACTGCGTTGGGATCTTTCTTCTTCACTGACCTGTGAAATTTTTGAACTGCCCGCGGGTTTCTAAGCCTACGGTAGTTCCAAGCAGGTGTTTTCATTATTCCCGGCGGGGCTAGTAACCAGCCTCCGTCAATATAAGATCAATCCTGTCATGGTCTGGTCTTGAATTCTTACTTTTTTTCTGTGGTCCTTCATCAATCCTAGGCTTAATGCCAGCTCTTTCAGGTAGACTCATTTTCTCTCCTGTGATAGTTGGATATATTTGTTGACCGTGGCAGGGTGCTCTTGCTAACTTCTTCCACTTCGTCTTTGGCAGGGTGTTCACATGCATGTTAAAACAGCACGACTCTTTACCCTTAGATCAAAGTTGTAATTTTTTTCTTTCAATAATGGCTCGAAATTAAAAGATACATTAACATTGCCCCTGGCCGCTCTTGAAAAGGTTAAAGGCTTAACCCAAAAAGGGTTTAACCCAACAACATTTCCATAGCCCTCTAATTTGGCTTCAACTGGAGAGAAAAATACACCTACGTTGTCCAAGGAAAAAGCTCTGCAGAGCGAATCCATCACGCAAGTTAGAATTTGTAATTTGTAAAATGCTTTAATTATAATCTGTAGCCTTTTCCATATCATTTCAGATAATTGTCTTCATCAAAAGAAATTTTTCGTCTGCTGCTTAATTAGCTTCTTCCCAACGAACTAAGGGCTATTGGACATCACAAGATAGAACCTTCGATGCTTGCATAGGCTTTTGAAAACCATTTCAAAATGTTGGCCTTGAATCTAGGAACCGTCGTAACAATAATTATCGTCTACAGGAATTTGCTACATTGACCTAAACTACAAAAAAAGAAAATCACTTAAACTCCAAAAACAATTCTAAAAAGAGTTGTAACTAATCAATTTTTTTTAATTACGAATCAAATTTCAATATCATTGAAGTAACTGGTTTTTAATATATTTTACGTTACCAATTGCTTAGGAGGTAGAAAGTGGACCAATGGGGTGCTCTTAGCCCAAAGCTTCGTTAAAATGCATTGAACAAACAAAATTAGGCTGAATCGAAGATGGCTTTTGCTTTCCTTTCCTAGTTCCCCTCCTCAATTTAGACCCAATTGGATATAGAGAGTATAAAACATGTCAAGTAGGGGTGTGCATAATTAAGTTGAAATGGAATTGTTTTTGTAATTCTGTTGCTGACCAAAAATATTTTAGTTGGTTATCCAAAGAGTTGTTTCTACAAATATTTGGTAATTCGGCTCGGTATAATGAAATTTAATCGAATTGAATGGAGACAAAGACTTCGCATGCGGATTTTTTTTTCTCGTGTCCTTTTAAAAAAATAGACTTTTTTATTTTCCGTTGAAGTCAACTTTCGTCTCACCAAATCCTGTTTAACTCAAAATTTTTATTGCCTTTCTCCCTCTCTGTTACTTCTCTCTCACTCTCACGTCCCCAAGGAAGCTACAGTCTGAACTAGTCCCTCTTTCCTTGTGCTCTTTTATTTAGCGTGTTACTTTTCAACTCAAAACCTTTCCTTCATGCACGTTAATTTGTGATAGTTAAAATGTGATACATTTGGATAAAAATTTAACTATTGATAAATAAAATTAATTTTTGAATTAATTTTATTTATATTTTAAATAATTATTTTTGAATAAAAATAATTATTATATTACAAATTATCATAACTATTTAAATATATATAGATTATTATTTATGAAGATTATAATTATACAAAAAGTCATAATCATTTGAATAAAAGTTTATTTTTGTTCATTTATTATAAATAGATCTTTCAATATAATTATTTTCATTATTTTTAATTGAAGAGTTTGAGATTTTATTCTATTTTAGAGGTATATTACTTTTAAGAAAGTATTTTCACACTTTAAAGCTAAAATTTTTTTATTTTTATTTATTTATTTATTTTTCTAATAATTTAAAGATAATTATGCAAAAAATTTTATATTTCATATTTATGGAGATGCAAGAGAAAAGAAATTTAGAAATGCATAAGTGAAATCCAAATTCTTGAAATAATTATGGACAAAGAGAAATAATTCTATATTGTGATATTAGATAAGTTTTTATTAATTGTTATTCAAGTCAATATGTCATTAATTCATTGTTTGATTCTGTAGCATGAATCCAATTTCATGATTGTTTTTCATATTACTTGGGCTTTTGAAATTTATTAATTGCGGCATTCCAAAAGTTTCATTGGAATGGATTTTTTAAAATTGTAGCTAGTAGTAGTATGAAATTAATAGGGTGAATTTATTGGCGCGATTTAATTCGTGAAGTTTTATGTTATTATTTCAAACCGAAAGTTTGCCAACAAATTGGGTAAAATGTGATATTCAAGTTTTAAATGGAAAATGGCATATCATTTAATAAAATAAAAATGGTTATTGCTGAATTATTTGATAAATTTGAAGGAAATCTACAAATGTCTTATTTAGCGATGTTTATTGGATTTGAAAAGTTTTTATTTTGGAATGCCAAGGAAAAGATAAAATGAGTTGCAATTAAAACAATTTAATATTAAAGTTTGTTTTAAATGCAAATAGAGATTATAAATAATTGTAAGGATATATGGCATACTATCATGGACCCTAATGCGTGGATTGATTAATGACGTTTGCTTATAATAGTTTTAAATCCTTGAAATTATCACGTAAAATGAATTATCTAAAAGAATGTGGTATGGCTTTTAATGAAATAGTAATTTTGATTAAGTGTTGAAAAATTAATTTATTTATAAATAATACACAAATAGTTATTTCTTTGTGGTCTTCGGCATAAATAATATATTTGTTTAATTTTATTTGATATAATTTATGGCTTGTATAAATGATCTACATCTCATGATTTTAGTTTTAGATATAGTAAAAGTATTAAATTATATCTACTTTGAAAGCCATGAGTAATTCAAAGATTTTGTGAATATAAAAAAAATTAAATAGCAAAATGAATACTATTTTACCCATTTGGGTGATGCACATGGTTTTTCTCATGGTGATAAATTGGTGAATGATGTCCATGATAAAATAGATTCATAAGTTTCCATGAGTTGATATGAAAGTTTCAAAAAGAGACTATAGAAAAAATGACTATACTAAAAAAAATTGAGTGATTATATTTGACATTATTTTTATTAATGTATACTCTAATATTGAGTTTAAAAAAAAGTTTTAGAACTTTGATAAGAAGAAAATATTAAGATATACAATGTTTGCTAATTATCTTTCATTAAGAGGGAGTTTGGAGGTAACTTATTTAAAAAAAAAATCACTAAATAGTGAAAAGATAAATAAAATGGTAACTTAATTAAGCATAAATGATATCTTGATAATTTAATGAGACATTCCTTAATAAAAGAATGTATATTTGCACATGAAAAAGGTGATAAAAGTCAAAAGAAATAAAATTGCTACTATAGTGTTGTAAGATTTTAGTATAATTTTATAAGCAAATTATACAAGTTGATAAGTTTAGTACACTTACTAAAGTAAAATCATAAAAAAAAAATCTTTATATAGCTTCAAGAGATTAAAATGGTTTGGCTTATCCATTCAATTTATCTAATCTTACTAGAAGAATAATTGTCTTAAAATAGATAAAAGTATAAAAATAAATTGGTTGAAATTTTATATTAATGAGTATAGAGTCGTGGCCATAGTGAATATCATCTATTTTTAAAAAGAACAAGAATGAGACAGTAATGTCTAGAGTATATAAATAATATGCAAAATGAAAAGTTGGAACATATTAGCCTTAAATGATTATATTAGATATTCAATCTTAAATGGGGTAATTACAATTAAAAAAAATTGAATTATAAGATATTTAATTAGTAGTACTACAAGTAGAATGGACTTAAACATTTACTATTAGACACTAATAATAGGAACCCAACTTTGAATTAGTAATCTCTGATTACAAAATTTAATGGGTAAAAATAAATTATTATCATATGTCTCTTAAGTACAAGTAAAATCCATTCAAAATTTTAAAAATTAGTGTGATCTAGTATGCGGAGATGATGAGTTTTTATACTCTTAAGGAAATTTATTATTTAAATGTCTAAGAAATAAATATATAATGAAACTTTACCTATATAAACATAAAAGTGGTGTTGTTTTAATAAGAAGAATTTGAGTCCTCTCTTATAAATATTTATAAATAAAATAAGTATATGGCTATAATAGTGCTAACGAGGTTATAAATCTCTAACAAAAAAATAAATAAGTATTATATGTGTTATATCTTCAATTCTAACACTAGCAGTGAAGGTTTAATCTGTAGGCACCATCAACTTCATTAAAATTTTAATATATATATGTTAATTGAAGGTTTAAATTAAGAGATATTTTTTGTCTTATAATATTTATTTGTATTAAAAGTTAAAGATTAAGCACCAACATTCCAAACTAGTTAAGGATTATTGATAGTTTAAATGTAATGTACCCCATATTGGATAAAACGAGTTAATTTTTAATAAATAAAATTAATTTTTTTATTAATTTTATACATATTTAAATGATTATGTTTGAACAAAAATAATTATTATATAACAAATGATTATTACTATTTGAATATAAATATATTATTATTTATGAATGTCATAATTATACAAAAATCATAACCATTCAAATAAAAAATTTATATCTTTTTATTTATTATAAATAATCTTTTAATATATCAATTTTCACGATTTTACTTAGAGAGTTTGTAGTTTTGTTATATTATAAAAGCATAATTACCCTTAAAAAAATATTTTTTCACAACCTTAAAAATCAAAATTCTTTTTTATTATTTCTATTCTCTTATTTATTTTTTCTAACACTAACACTAAACACAAAAACAAGAGTAAAGGAAAAGAGATGAAAAATATTGCTTCTAATCGATTATCCTATAGCAAAAATGGAGAACGTGTACAGTTGCCTGGAAATTACTTAAAGCAGGTGATTTTCGATTTTCCTTGTATCGAAAGCGCTAAATCCAGAAACGATTGGTACTATGAAAATTGATCACATTTGATGCAACAAAAGAATAATACAAAAATTTCCCATGTTTTACTCTACAGCTTCGAACTTTTTCCATTACCATAACGCTAGGAGATTCATCAGGTTAAAAAACAATGAAGTATGGGTTTAACCATATTCACAGGATAACCCGTCTGTGAGGAACACCTATTCTCTTTTTTTGATAAATTCTCTTAAGATAAAAATGCTGAAAAATTTTCTGTGACCTTCTCCTATTTAAATTGAATGAAAATGAACACCTCAAATGGGATGTTTAACCATAAATATCACGAGCCCAAGTTTCTTGAAGTGAGGTTGTCACCCTGGAATGTAATTTTCCAGCAATCAACTTGGAAATATGAAGACAGATAACTTTGTTGTCACAACTGCAAGGCATAAAACTGAATGGTTAAATCATCATTATTTTCATTGTAAACTATATAAACACTAGACTGACCCATTTTTATTTGCTATATTGCTCGGATCTTTTCTTAATTGGACTTAAAACCAGCTCATCCTCAACGGCAAAGTGCTCAAAAACATCCCCAGACCAGAACGTCTGTTCTTTCTTTTCTTAGACTTCAAGTAGAAAATTTTAATAAGCTGAATCTTTGGAACCTTTATGAATACAATTGTCTGCTTTACACGGACAGTATCAATAATATCTTTTGTTTCGCTTATTGTCCGAACCTAGGAAACAACAAAAATTCCCAACAGTGAAGAGCATTTGCTGGATAGTTTGGCGTAAAGTATTTCTCGTGCTTATATTTCGCCATATTTCAGTGTCTTATTCCAGAGAATTTAGCAATAAATCAATTCCATTTTGGACTTTGGCCTTCAAAAAGGTTACGGTCAATAAGCAATTTACCAGATTCCAATAAAAATAATGCTTTAATAACATAGGTACATTTTCTGTCAAACATCAGCAACCTACCATTTAAAAATGAGAAGTTCCTTGTTTGATTCACTGAAGGTTATATAACCAAAAATTGAACAATTTTAAAAGGCATGGTGTGGGTACTGCTAGTTGGTATACGGACTTGATGAAACTCTAGTGAACATTAAAGAATCCATGTCCGGCTATAGGTTTGAGCCATCCGTTTCTTACAAGTCTGAAGAGCACATCTCTAGCGAAAAGAAACTCAGGATTAGCGTTCAATCGAGACAAATTTCGTTTTAAGTCCTATAATCATCTTAAAGGGCCTAGGATTCTTGAACTAGGGAATTAATGACCACTGAGTTGTCGAAGCTGATCCTCAGCCAATTCTGATAAGAAAACGTCATTCATGTCTGCCAAAGTCGTGGCAATTACAGGGACTTGACTTGTGCAAAGCTAAGTCAATTTCTGAAGGCTGACGACTTGTACGTACTAGCCAGAGCGAACAGGCAGAAATTTCCTCGCCACAAATTGCACTTCCACGCGTAAGTTTGTGGAGGGGCTGGAAGCACTGAACTGTTTCAAAAGTAGGTCAGCGATAGACCCAAATTTTAAGGCTTCTGAATGTAAAACAATGGTTGTGGGGAATCATGAATTCATCAATGAAATGAACAAGCTAGTTGACTTCAAAACTACTGCCCCATTTCATCTTACAATTTCAGGTCAATATAATTAAACGCGGATGAGGATACGAAGTTTCCATGACCGAAATTTGAAATAGCCAATAGGAACAGGTTTTTAAAACCAGAGATGTTTTCGGTTAAGATGCGACTGGTGCTACTCCTTCCAATGGTTAAGGCTCATGTAGAAATTAGGATAAAATCCCGTCATAAATGTACCAATAATATTATCCTTGGTGCTCTAAGCCCGTAATCTCGCTCTTCACAACACTATTAAGACAGTTTTTTTTATGAACAGGCCGTAATCCAATACGTCGTACGGTATAGGTGTGTTAAGTCTCACATCAAGTCTATCGTATAATAAGAAGTAATTTTGAGGAATAGTACGTAAAATCTTAAATGTTGAAAAAAAAATAATTTTTAAAAAAATATGAATTTTTAAGAAAAGATAAATTTTTATAATATGAAATGTTAGATTTCTGTTTTTATTGAAAAAAACTCAGGTTATTTAATAAAATATTTTTATTGTAATGTCTTTCACTTTATAATAAATACAATGTTTTTATTAAATATAAACAGTATTTATGATATTTGATTAAAATAATATGAAGTCAAATATTGACAAAAAATATAATTTTTAATCAAATACTATGTTTATAAATATAAAAATATGATTGTTGATATAAAGACAATAAAAAATTCATGAAAATTATAGTCATTGTATTTAAAAAATACTACAAAAAAATTCATAAATATTGAATTTTAAATCCTAAAAACAATGATGTTTATTAATGAAAAATGTCGTTGTTGTATTAAAAAAATCATAAAAAGATAATCCACAAATATTACATTTTAAATGCTAGAAACTTCAACATTTTATTTATAAAAAACCTCATTGTTGTATAAAAAATTTTCACAAAACAATAATCCATAAATATTAAGTTTCAAATCCTTGGAATGACGACATTTTGATCATGAAAAATGTTGTCATTATATTAAAAAAACACAAAAAAAACCCACAAATATTGCATTTCAAATCCTAAAAACTATAACGTTTTATCCATGAAAAACATCGTTGTTGTATTAAAAATATTTCACAAAAAAATCCGTAATTACTATGTTTCAAATCCTAGAAATGCAATCTTCGAGAAGGAAATTATAAAAAAGTCATATTTGACATTAAACAAAAATAGTACTTAAATACTACATTTAGCTTTCAAGAAATGCAATATTTGTGTTTTATGTATAAAATCCAATAGAACCATTAAAACAACCTAACTTTGATTTTTGGTACCACACATGATAAACCCCAACCAAACCCTTGGCTTCTAATCCTTCCGTTTTCTAGCCATTGTTGTTGTTGTCACCACTGTTGTTCCGTTATCATCGATTGAGGTAAAAATGTCATTTTTTTTTTTTGCTTTCATTATTGGTGTCTTGTGTTGTTATGTTTTTTGCGTTTATGCTTTTGTGAACAATGTTGTGTATTTTTTTATGCTAATGTGATTTTTTTACCTTATGAATTTTTATTCTCTTGTGATTTTTTATGCCTTGTGAATTTTTTATGCTTTTGTGAACAATGCTGAACAATGCCTTGTGATTTTTTTTGCTAATGTGATTTTTTTTTTTGCCTTGTGAATTTTATTCTCTATTTTTTATACCTTGTAAATTTTTATGCCCTTGTGAACAATGTCGAGCAATGTCTTGTGATTTTTTATACTAACATGATTTTATTTGCCTAGTGAATTTTTGATCTCTTGTGATTTTTCATGCCTTTTGAATTCATATTACTTTAGTGAACAATGTCGAACAATGCCTTGTGATTTTTTATGCTAATGTAAAAGTTTGATCATATATTGAACATTGCCGAATCTTGGGAGTTCAATAAATAAAAAATATTGAAGAAATAACGTACAATATAAAAAATTTAATAATAATTGGTTAATTACATTAGGAAAAATGGTTTAGAAATTAGAAATTCAAGATAGGCTTTTTCTTTTGTACACTTATGTTATGCTCCTTTTTGGTGTGTATAGTCTTAATTTCTTTAACTAAATAATAAAAAAAAATTGTTTGACAAGATTATTTCATTCCATATATATTTGTATAGATTAGTTGATATTATAGCATTTGAAAAATAATTGTCTATCTCTACCGAACATGAAGAAGAACATTTAGTTGATACATCATTTTCAAAAAAAAAAAAATTAGGGGATGCTCTAATTTACTTGAAGCAACCGAAAAAAAAATATGTTGAGTTCAATGTGGATAGGCAACCTGTGTTAAGTGGTGCATCGAAAATGGCTAGTCATATTAGATGTCTCATCCAACAAACAATATCCATTAACTACAACAGTTGGAGAAACGTTCTAATAGATTCAAAAGACTGTATATGAGATTCAATTGTGATAAGTTATAATAATCAAATTGGAAACTTATTGATCATTTATGTCTATTGTTTATGGAATCCAATTACGCTCCATTGTTCACAATGTTTTAATTTATTCTTTTATAAGAATGCTTTGATATCACAATTGAATATAAAAAGTTGTTTTGCAATCTACTGGGCTAAAATTTAAAGACTTTAAAAAATAAATTAACAACAAATATATTTTACCTTATGTTGACAATGTTAAACTGTTGGTTTATACCTTAGCCACATATTAAGATATTATCAGTGATGCAAAGTGGACAAAGTTTGTTTCAGCTTATCTATCAAATGAATGCAGCGTATGCATAGCAATTTTTTTTTTGTTTTTATAATACATTATTAAAGTTGAGATGTTTATTCATTTGTCATTAATTTTGTTTTTTGCAAAAAATAAAAGCAGCCCAACAAAAAATACAGTGCCTAAAAATAGTATAAACCATCAAGCATCACATAAAGGGTATACAAATGTTAAGTATGAACTTGTAAGTCTTTTTACCAATTATTATACACATGGTTTTAGGATTTTGAAAATTTATTTTTATTTTGAAGTTTTCAACTTATATATCTATAGGATTTTAGGAAACATCCAGGTCATGCAACAAAATACCAAGACGGGATGTTAGGAAAAAAACACGTTTGTCAAATTTTGAAACGTATGAGGATGAAACAATTGAACAAATAATTAAAAAGATTGAAGTTCATATCATATTTATATTCATTTGCTACTTTACCATTTATGCATGTTAATATGTTGTATTTATTTATGTTTGCATATGTTTTAGGAAGATATTGCTATGAGATTCACATCTAGTGAAATTCAAATTGGTGGTGGTGAAGATGTGATGACATTATCTTTCGATTTAAAAAATAGACCTGATTGTGTTAGGGGATTGGGAGCTTTATTTCTTCAATAAATTATTTTAAAATTCAACCTAAACCTTGCACCTTCAAGTCTGTTGAATATTTATCCATAATAAGCAACAAAATAAATGAATTGCTAAATTAGAGGTACAATTGACAGCAATGCAAACTAACATGATGGGTCAATCATTTACTGATAATGTTGGAAATGAATTCATGCATGAAGCTTTTAACCAATCTTCTTTTTTAGTAATACAAGTTCTAAACTTTTGTCATTTGATTATTTGATTTTTGTGAGTTGATTTTATATGAAACTAATTTATATTTATACGTAATAGGTTTTTCAGCCAAAGATGATCCTAAATCCACTTGCAAAATCTAATATGCATGTATTATCCAATTATGCGTGTCAACATTTACTAGGTGGGATTGGTCATAAACATCGATATCGATGATGGACTATTTGATTATCTCTCGATGACTTGGATTAGGTAGGAGAAGATTTTTAAATTTTGTGAGATGATGAAAAATTTAGTTACTAAAATATCGGTGAACATGAAGTTAATTTATATATTCATTTAAATATATATATGAATATATTTTCATATATTATGTATAAAGGTAAGTTAATTATTTCTTTTTTATCATGTAGCCTCATTTACATATATTTGAAATGACTGATAGTTATAGATTTATTGATCCAAATCATATTAATACTGGTGTTGGCTCTATACATGCTCATGCAAATGCGTTGACATCTGCAATTAAAAAAAGAGTTCTAATACTTTATAGCACCTTAAAATCCTATGTATGTGTTCATTGTTTACTTTGTTAATTAGTTGATCATGTTTGATATACGAATTTTATAATTGTTACAAGCATTATATTCTAATATTGGAATCGATACTATGATTTGTAAAAGTTATTGGTAGTTGGTTGTCATTGAGTATGCAATATTTATGGTTTACCTTTTCAACTCAAAAAAAAAAAGGTCGAAGCCATCACCCGAGCTTGTTAATATAATAAAGAGATATTCATCTTTATTATGTAAAATAATTTATGTTATGTTTACAGTTTATTTATTAGTATAATTTATATTTACAAGTTCCATTGTGTTGTTTCAAGAGATTGACTATCTGTGACAAAAAAAAAAGTTAAATGGCTTACATTTCCAGTAAGTTTATTTATATTATTTTCTTTAATTGTTTAGAGTTTAAAAACACTTTGACTACCCAATAATGATTTGTAGTTTCCTTGTCAACAAGGAACGATAGAATGTGCATATTATGTCATCTATTTCATAAAAAAGATCGTTATTAATGATTTTATAAGAACACCAACAGGTTAATATAATTTTAACTACAATTACCATAA
>NW_019167893.1:12203121-12223799 GCF_002303985.1 Durio zibethinus
AAAATCGTTCTTTAAACATAAATCATTTTCTCATTTCATTCATAAGCACGATCCATTATTTATATAAAGAAACACAAAATAATCATATGTTTGATCTTATTTTCATACATCGAAAATAATGAAATACAATATTCATTCATTTATAAACATACATATATACATAGATTTGAAAACAAGCAAAATGTGTGAGATTCTTCTTACCTCCATTCGATTCCACCACTTAGTTTTTTTTCCAAAATAATTAATGGCCTATCCAAGATCATTTCAACATATTAGAATTTAATCTACCCTTTTTGAGACTATTTATACAAAAATCAACTAAGTTACACCAAGAGTTAACTTAACTAATTAATACTGGCAGCCTGACCTCTTTTCATTAAAACAGTCATATCTCAATATATCCAAATCGGAATTATGATCTCTTTAATGCGTTAGAAACTAGACTTGATAAGCTTTCTAACCATATATACCACACATCGTAATTCCTTGTAGATTAATTATAACAATTTTTGAAATCCACGTCATATACTACTGCCAAACAACCTGTATATCTTCTAATAAAAATTATATATTTATTCACAGAAAACTCCAAATTCAATTTCGCTTGTTTCATTGGAAAGTAGACTAAATAAGCTTTCCAAATATATATAGCTTAATCTGTAAATCCTTGTATACAAATTAAGAAGAATTTCGTAATTCAATTCTGATGCTGCTATTTTACAGCCTGTATATCCTTAAGTTAAAATTAGACAACTCTTCATAGAAAACTTGGATTTGACTTTCGTTTATTTCATTAGAAACTAGATTCAACATGCTTTCAAATGATATATAATAATCATAGCAATAATCTATCCATTAATACAAAATTATATTTTAATTTATTATTACAGATCACAACATCTCATCCAAAAATAAATTTCTCTTAATCTTTAAAAACTAAAATCCTTACTTTCAGCCTTCAAATTCCATTCAATAATCATCAATAAATCTTAAGAACATGAAATAAACAAAGCCCAGTAATTTACCCAAATATATCATGAAGATTAATGAAAGATTTCATGATTTTTCTTGGTTTTGCTCTCAAAACTTCAACTCCAAATAATAGCAATCAACTTGATATTTCTTTTTAAATAAAAAGAGGGCATGTACTCACCTTTAAGGGATTAACTTGATTGTAGCCTTTTGATTGTGAATCTCCAACTTGATTTTTCATATTCTCTAACCCTAAGAAAGATGAGGAAGAAGAACTCTATTTCTTTTCTATTTTACGATAGTTAGGTTTTCTTTCATCTAATACTTCAATCCTTTTTCATTTACTAAATAATGTCTTAATAAACCGATAGGCTTTAGTATTAATCTAGCCCAATTATTATTTGGGATGGAGTATTACATTCTCCCCTCCTTATAAGAAGTTTCATCCTCGAAACTTATTTACATCCACATCTCTTTCCTCTAGTTTTGAAATCATATCTCTTACCGTATGATTGTTTCATTGAACATTGAAAAAAATAATCATCTTGCCTCAAAACTTGTTCTTTCTAATCAACCATTCGAAAAAAAAAATTTCAATATGTGAAAACTCATATCATCTTGAATTTCTAAATACTCATATCCAATCACATAGCGTCTACTAAGATATTCTCTTAACATAGATTCATCATATACACTAAACATCAAAGGTGACAATATTCTTTATTTTAAACTTTTTTTTTTTCACTTTTCCAAGAACTTCAAATGTCTTTACAATGCAAACTTAACCTTTCTTACTTTATAATCCTAGTAATGAGTACAAATGATTAACCACTTGAAGCAATAGATCATATCTCCAAATTCTGGTATAATTCTCATGCTTACTTTAAATTATTACTTAATCAACCAAAATTTATCATCCATTTGTTCCATAAATTCAATAAATAAAAGTTTTTCTTCTCTGTCCTTATGCCAATAAGTCTAAGACTTAGATTTACTTCCATACAAAACCTCAAAATAATGAATCATTGAATGTTTATATTATGACTATCGTTATAAAAATTTTCTCTTCAAGTCATGATATAAGCATTTCTTAAAAGAATGTCAATCAACAATAAAGCCTCAAAAATGAAGGGAACATAAAATATTCTTGTCCAAAATCCATTAGTCCTTATTTATTAAAGATTCATCACTTTCTCAACTAATAATAGCACAACAATTTAGAACTTAAAATCAAATCAGGCTTCCACTGCGCACTCTGATATTTCTTTCCAATAAAATTCAAACAAATTAACTTTCATAACATTGTTTTGTAACAAGAAAAGCATGTGTCCGCAAAATTCCTTGTAATATGCTTTACACAACGTGTTCATAACCATAACAACCTTGAATAACAATATCAACAAATCATTTTGTCACCAAAAAGATATCACATAGAACTTTAAATTTTTTTTTCTTTTCTACCGACAACATAAAATTTTCTATCAATTAACCACTAGAATACATATGACATGAATGCAATAGATCATATCCATAAATTTATACCATATAAATTCAAACATAAGATCTTGGTTTACCTAAGTTGTCTCCAATTTTGAATATCTGTTCTTCTAATATACAATTATCATATAACAATTGATTCTTCATAATCCCCACAATATCATTAATGTCTCAAATTCTCTTTTTACCAAATATATTGCATATCATCTTCACGTCCAAAGTTAAAAACTATGCATCCATAATCCATAAAAAAAAAATTTCTTTTAATAAGTTTGAAACCAATAGAACCCAAGCACTTGAAATTTAGGACCAAAAGTATAATTATGAACAATTAGCCAAATGCCATCACATTATTTCAGAAGTTCTATTCAAACTTCTTTAAATTGAATAGATGCTCAGCATCACCAAGTACACATCAAAATCATCACTTATAAATTTTCAACCAATATTTTGCCCTTTGTAAAATTCAAACATCATTTTGCCACTTTGGTAAGCATTTCAACAATCATCTTAACCCAAAACATGTATATTTTTTTGTAAATTGATTACTCCTTTAAAATCAACTTCTTTACTAAATCATCTAGATAATCACAATTTTAATTCCTTGCTAAGTACGCAACCCTATACCACAATAAGCCATGTTCTCCATAAATATAAAATTCGAAGGAATCTAATAATATACTTCAATTAAAAACTATAACCACAAATTAATCACTTTAGCCATTAAAAATATCAGTACACCTCAAATAGGAATTTAATGATCAAACTTTAAATTAACTAAATAAACATTCAACTCGCATGATCAAACCTTAAATACTTTCTTAATAAAAATGTAGAACCAAATCAAGTGAACATCCTTCTTTACGTATATATAGCTATTTACCACAATTATCACATTTTGGACTAAATCCATTAAGATAAATTCTCAAACATTATAACCCATAAATAATTACACAAAGAATCTATTGAATCATTGATACTTCAAAATTCATTGAAACTTTAACTATTCCAAAATTCATCGAATCATTTATTTGTACTTACCACTATAGTCTATGGATCAAAGTTATATCCTTAAAAAATTATCACATTATTCAGAAGTCATCATCTAATTATTAAAAATCTTCACATAATATATAGATTGTAATTATACTCATAAATATCTCTTTCAATCTAAGGATAATAAACTATATTCTTTGAAAATCACCGTTAATCTACTTATCATAAATTAACTTCTTAAAAATCTCCAAAAATTATAATCATAGTTCTTAAAAAATCTTTAAAATCATATTATAAGCGCTTTAACATCTCACATAGTTTAAGGATCATAACCTGAACTCTTAGAAAATCTCTAAGAAACATAACTTAAGCTTTTAAAAAAAATCTCAACACAATCTACAAATCATAATCTACCCCTTAAAATCATTCAAAGATCGTAACTTAAGCTCTGATACCACTTTTGTCACGCCCCGAGACCAAGACGCAACACGACCGTATTACTTTGAAGAAAACCTCAAAGTAATACGAAATCTTCTTTTTTAATCATTCTAAAATTCTTCAATAAAACAATCTACCAAGCAAAATTCATATCTTTAATTCAACTAATGATACATCTTTATGTATCCAAATACAAACCATATGAAATATAAAACTGTCTCTTAAAATCTCATTGGCCAACAAGTTCTCTGACGATTAAGTAATCTTACCCATTTCATCTTTTAACTTCACACAAGACTAACCAAACTTATCACTTAGTCATCTGGAAAGAAAAAGTAAAAAGGGAATGAGAAAACCATAGCTCAGTAAATATAAGCTCACACACACCTTACCAGATCAAGCATTATTTTTTTACACATCATATAGATTATTTAAAACATTCATCAAATCATAATATCAAAACATTTCAAGATCATTGTTTTGTCAAATATTTCATAAATTCATAAATCAATGTCAAAATATGACACTTCATAAATTATTACAAAATATGCTATCATTCAAATATCATAATCAAATCAAATTATGGATTTACCATTAAAAATCATCGTAAATCATCATCATCATAAATCATCATTATCATTGGTTTATCAGTAGCTACGGTCACTGCTATAACCCGTGACATTGATCGTATCGATAATTTCATCATCATGATCATTGCTAACTATTATAACCCGCTAGCGAGGGCCTTATGCTAAATACTATTACCCGTTAGCCATGGTCATATGATCATGTCTTTACTAACTACTATTAACCGTTAGCCAGGGTCGTAGGACTAGTTCTGGTGTCGATGATCCCACTTCCCAGGGATGTAAAAACGTAGCCATCACAAAATCGTTCTTTAAACATAAATCATTTTCTCATTTCATTCATAAGCATGATCCATCATTTATATAGAGAAATACAAAATAATTATATGCTTGATCCTATTTTCATACATCGAAAATAATGAAATACAATATTCATTCATTTTTAAACATACATATATACATAGATTTGAAAACAAGCAAAGTGTGTGAGATTCTTCTTACCTCCATTCGATTTCACAACTTAGTTTTTTCTCCAAAATAATTAATGGCCTATCCAAGATCATTTCAATATATCAGAATTTAATTAACCCTTTTTGAGACCATTTATACAAAAATCAACTAAGTTACACCAAGGGTTAACTTAACTAATTAATACTGATAGCCTGACCTCTTTTCATTAAAACAGTCATATCTCAATATACCCAAATCGTAATTATGATCTCTTTAATGCGTTAAAAACTAGACTTGATAAGCTTTCTAACCATATATGGCACACTTCGTAATTCCTTGTAGATTAATTATAACAATTTTTGAAATCCATGTCATATACTGCTGCCAAACAGCCTATATATCTTCTAATAAAAATTATATATTTATTCACGGGAAACTCCAAATTCAATTTCGGTTGTTTCATTGGAAAGTAGACTAAATAAGCTTTCCAAATATATATAGCTTAATCTGTAAATCCTTGTATACAAATTAAGAAGAATTTCGTAATTCAATTCTGATGCTGCTATTTTACAGCCTGTATATCCTTAAGTTAAAATTAGACAACTCTTCATAGAAAACTTGGATTTGACTTTCGTTTATTTCATTAGAAACTAGATTCAACATGCTTTCAAATGATATATAATAATCATAGCAATAATCTATCCATTAATACAAAATTATATTTTAATTTATTATTACAGATCACAACATCTCATCCAAAAATAGAATTTCTCCTTCAATCTTTAAAAACTAAAATCCTTACTTTCAGCCTTCAAATTTCATTCAATAATCATCAATAAATCTTAAGAACATGAAATAAACAAAGCCTAGTAATTTACCCAAATAGATCATGAAGATTAATGAAAGATTTCATGATTTTTCTTGGTTTTGCTCTCAAAACTTCAACTCCAAACAATAGCAATCAACTTGATATTTCTTTTCAAATAAAAAGAGGGCATGTACTCACTTTTAAGGGATTAACTTGATTGTAGCCTATAATTGTGAATCTCCAACTAGATTTTTCATATTCTCTAACCCTAAGAAAGATGAGAAAGAAGAACTCTATTTGCTTTCTATTTCACGGTAGTTAGATTTTCTTTCATCTAATACTTCAATCCTTTTTCATTTACTAAATAATGTCTTAATAAACTGATGAGCTTTAGTATTAATCTAGCCCAATTGTTATTTGGGCTGGGGTATTACAATAGTTCCTTTGGAAAAATATGTCTATAACTATTGCATAGACAGCTTATGAAATTCTAGTTTACTTGAGTGTTGTGGACCGTGTTACCATGCAGGGTGCATCTCTAAATTTGAAAGCTCCTCCAAATGCACCCCTAACTGAGAGACCTGAAAACTCTTTCTACCCAAGCCATAATATAGTAAAATTTTCAAAGTATATTTACTTTGGAAGCCATAAGTGATTCAAAGATCTTATGAATTTGAAAGCTTTTATAATAACAAAAAGAATGCTATTTGATCTGTTTTGGTGATTAAAATAGTTTTGTTAATGGTAATAAAAAATTATTAATAGTATCCATAATGAAATAAATTTATATAAATATTTATGAATTGACATAAAAGTCTTAAAAGAAGACTATGAAAGCATTATTATATTTAAAATCTGCTTATTGATGTAAACTCTTATATTTAGTTAAAATATAAAAGTTTTAGAATTTTTATTAAACTATTAAGATATCAGCTAGTTATCTTTCACTAAACGTGAATTTGGAGGGCTCCTACTTAAAAAAAATCACTAAATAGTGAAAAGATAAATGAAATGGCAATTTGATTAAGTATGTATGATATCTTGATAATTAAATGAGATATTCTTTAATAAAAGAATGCATACTTGCATATAATGGGGGTGATAAAAATCAAAAGAAATAAAAATTATCACCATAGTGTTGTAAGATTTTAATATAATTTTATGAGCAAATTATACAAGCTAATAAGTTTAAACACTTATTAAAGTCATAAAAAGATCCTTAAAAATCTTAAAAGGACTAAAATTATTTCGTTTATTCATTGAGTTAATCTAATTGTATTAGAAGTATAATTGTATTAAAAATGTATAAAAGTATGAAAATAAAATGGTTGGAATTAATAAATATAGAGATGTAGCCACAACCAAAACCAACTATTTCTTAAAATGATAAGAATGAGGCAACAACGTCTGGAGCATATAAATGATATGCAAAATGAAAAGTTTAGATATATTAGCCTGAAGTAATTATATTAGAGATTCAATCTTAAGTGGGAGTAATTTTCAGAAAAGAAAATTGAATTCCAAAATATTTGGTTAATAGTATTACAAGTAGAATGGATTTAAACCCTTACTATTAGACACCAATAATAGGAATCCAACTTTGAATTAGTAACTTCTAATTACAAAGTAAAATGGGTAAAAATAAATTATTGTTATGTGTCTTTTAAACACTAGTAAAATCTATTCAAATTTTAAAAATTAGTGTGATCTATTGTGTGGAGATGATGAGTTTTTATACTCTTAATGGAGTTTTAAATGTTTAAAGCAATGGAGACATAATAGAAACTCTACTTATATAAACATAGAAGTGGTGCCGCTTCAATAAGAAGAATTGAGGTCTCTCTTATAAATATTTTATGAATAGGATAAGCACATGACATAATAATGATAAAAACGGTTATAAATTTTTTATAGAAGAATAAATAAGTATTATATGTGTTTTTATTTTCAATTCTAACACTAAGAGTTGAGGTTTAATCTACGGATACCATCAACTTCGTTAAAATTCTAAAATATATCCACTAATTGAAGGTTTAAATTAAGAGATACCTTCTTATATTCATAATATTTATTTATGTGAAAGGTAAAAATTAAACACCAACATTCTAAACTAGTGAGAGATTGTTAGTAATTTAGAATGTAATGCATCTCACATTAAATAGAAAGATTTAATTATTTATAAATAAAATTAATTTTTATACTAATTTTATTCATATTTTAAATAATTATATTTGAATAAAAAAATTATCATATGACATATAGTCATAACTATTTGAATATAAATAAATTATTATTCATAAAAATCATAATTATACAGAATGTCATAATCATTTGAATAAAAATTTATGTTTGTTTATTTATTATTAATAAAATTTTTAATATAATTATTTTTATTATTTTTTATTGCAAAATTGAAGATTTTATTATATTCTGAAAGCATAATTATCTTTAATAAAATATTTTTTATGCCTCCAAATCAAAAAATTCTTCTATTATTCCTCTCTTTTTATTTATTTTTTCTAACAATATGTGTTATTAATTTCCGCAATACTCCTTCCACCGTTCGGACATGACAAACACAAATTAACGACATCCTAACCTACAACACTCCAATATTTCTAGTAAAAAAGTGCAGGCATACCATCTGGCCCGGGGCTTCTTATTTAGGCCTCGTCCTCAAACCGTGTGCCTTCCTCATCTTCAAGTCCACGGATAACGTTAATCCTTTTCCTGGCCGAAGATTAAGAACGAAAAATTTATGTATTTTTGTCGCCCTCCTTAAGCAGTGAAATCCTCGACTGCTGGGCCTAATAAATTTCCTCTCATTCTACTACTTCATTAAGTTTTTCTTGTAGGGCCCATGCTTCCATGATCGTGTCTGCATCTTGATTTTTTACACTTAATATTTTCATACATTCTTGATAAAGCCTTTACTGTACGGTGCAACACCCTGTTCGAGGACCTATCCCTTATCTCAAGTCGTTTCCTCATGCTTTCCAGTTTCTCACTAAGACTACCATCCCTACACTCCTCCATGCATTCTTGAATATATACAACTACAGTCTTTGTCTCTTGCTCAAGAAGTTTCAAAATGGAAGCGTCGTTTTCTTCGCAGTGTCCATAAGTATTGGATTATAATTCGAGACTGGACTCACCATATTCATCACTGTATACTCAGGAAATAAACTTGTCCACTGCATAGCCCTCAAGACTCAATCAAGCCGTTCTCATATCATTGACTCTGCATCCATTCCTCGTTCCCAAATATACAACACCCCCTCAAAATCGAGATCTTTAAGTCCTGTTTCAATCAGAGTTTTACCGAATGCATCCATTAAGCTTTCAACCCTCATGCATCCCCCTACCTTCTCTGCATCCCAAAGAATTTCATTAAAATCACCAAGACATAACCACGGAAAAGAAGACTCACTAGCTAGTTGTTTCACTAACTGCCATTTTCGGTGTCTCATATGGGTTTTGGTTCTCCATAAAAACCTGTGATCCTGCATTTTTTGTTCTCCCTATCTATGAATTCCATATCGATATGATTCTTCGAAAAGCTATGCAACTTAAGATCATATCCCTCCCTTCACATCATTCCTAAACGCCACTTATCCCCTCAGGTTCTACTCCAAAAAGAGAACCCATTCTACATTCTCTTTGTATTTGATCCAATTCTGTAATACGCAACAGTGTTTCACTAAGGAACACTGCGTTGGGATCTTTCTTCTTCACTTACCTGTAAAATTCCCGAACTGCCCGCGGGTTTCTAAGCCTACGACAGTTCCAAGTAGGTGTTTTCATTATTCCCGACGGGGCTGGTAACTAGCCTCCGTCAATATAAGATCAATCCTGTCATGGTCTGGTCCTGAATCCTTACTTTTTTTCTGTGGTCCTTCATCAATCCTAGGCTTAATGCCAGCTCTTTCAGGTAGACTCATTTTCTCCCCTGTGATAGTTGGATATATTTATTGATCGCGGCAGGGTGCTCTTGCTAACTTCTTCCACTTCGTCTTTGGCAGGGTGTTCACATGCATGTTAAAACAGCACGACTCTTTACCCTTAGATCAAAGTTGTAATTTTTTTCTTTCAATAATGGCTCAAAATTAAAAGATACATTAACATTGCCCCTGGCCGCTCTTGAAAAGGTTAAGGGCTTAACCCAAAAAAGGTTTAACCCAACAACATTTTCATAGCCCTCTAATTTGGCTTCAACTGGAGAGAAAAATACACCTACGTTGTCCAAGGAAAAAGCTCTGCAGAGCGAATCCATCACGCAAGTTATAATTTGTAATTTGTAAAATGCTTTAATTATAATCTGTAGCCTTTTCCCTATCACTTCAGATATTGTCTTCATCAAAAGAAAATTTTCGTCTGCGGCTTAATTAGCTTCTTCCCAACGTACTAAGGGCTATTGGACATCACAAGATAGAACCTTCGATGCTTGCATAGGCTTTTGAAAACCATTTCAGAATGTTGGCCTTGAATCTAGGAACTGTCGTAACAGTAATTATCGTCTACAGGAATTTGCTACACTGACCTAAACTACAAAAATAAAAAATCACTCAAACTCCAAAAACAATTCTAAAAAGAATTGTAACTAATCAATTTTTTTAATTACGAATCAAATTTCAATATCATTGAAGTAACTGGTTTTTAATATATTTTACGTTACCAATTGCTTAGGAGGTAGAAAGTAGACCAATGGGGTGCTCTTAGCCCAAAGCTTCGTTAAAATGCATTGAACAAACAAAATTAGGCTGAACCGAAGATGGCTTTTGCTTTCTTTTCCTAGTTCCCCTCCTCAATTTAGACCCAATTGGATATGGAAAGTATAAACCATGTTAAGTACGGGTGTGCATAATTAAGTTGAAATGGAATTGTTTTTGTAATTCTCTTGCTGACCAAAAATATTTTAGTTGGTTATCCAAAGAGTTGTTTCTACAAATATTTGGTAATTCGGCTCGGCATAATGAAATTTAATCGAATTGAATGCAGATAAAGACTTCGCATGCGGATTTTTTTTCTCGGGTCCTTTTAAAAAAATAAACTTTTTTATTTTTCGTTGAAGTCAACTTCCGTCTCACCAAATCCTGTTTAACTCCAAAATTTTTATTGCCTTTCTCCCTCTCTGTTACTTCTCTCTCACTCTCACATCCCCAAGGAAGCTACAGTCTAAACTAGTCCCTCTTTCCTTGTGCTCTTTTATTTAGTGTGTTACTTTTCAACTCAAAACCTTTCCTTCATGCACGTTAATTTGTGATAGTTAAAATGTGATACATTTGGATAAAAATTTAATTATTGATAAATAAAATTAATTTTTGAATTAATTTTATTTATATTTTAAATAATTATTTTTGAGTAGAAATAATTATTATATTACAAATTATCATAACTATTTAAATATATATAAATTATTATTTATGAAGATTATAATTATATAAAAAATCATAATCATTTGAATAGAAGTTTATGTTTGTTCATTTATTATAAATAGATCTTTCAATACAATTATTTTCATTATTTTTAATTGAAGAGTTTGAGATTTTATTGTATTTTAGAGGTATAATTACTTTTAAAAAAGTATTTTTCACACTTTAAAGCTAAAATTTTTTTATTATTTATTTATTTTTCTAACAATCTAAAGATAATTATGCAAAAATTTTTATATTTCATATTTATGGAGATGCAAGAGAAAGAAATTTAGAAATGCATAAGTGAAATCCAAATTCTTGAAATAATTATGGACAAAGAGAAATAATTCTATATTGTGATATTAGATAAGTTTTTATTTAATTGTTATTCAAAGTCAATATGTCATTAATTCATTGTTTGATTCTGTAGCATGAATCCAATTTCATGATTGTTTTTCATATTACTTGGGCTTTTGAAATTTATTAATTGCGCATTCCAAAAGTTTCATTGGAATGGATTTTTTAAAATTGTAGCTAGTAGTAGTATGAAATTAATAGGGTGAATATATTGGCACGATTTATTCATGAAGTTTTATGTTATTATTTCAAACCGAAAGTTTAGCCAACAAATTGGGTAAAATGTGATATTCAAGTTTAAATGGAAAAGGCATATCATTAATAAAATTAAAGGTTATTGCTAATTATTGATAATTTGAAGGAAATCTACAAATGTCTTATTAGCCATGTTTATGGATTTGAAAAGCTTTATTTTGGAATGCCAAGAAGAAGATAACATGATTTGCAATTAAAACAATTTAAATAAAGTTTGTTTTAATGCAAATAGAGATTATAAATAATTGTAAGGATATATGGCATACTAGTCATGGACCCTTAATGCGTGGATTTGATAATGATGTTCGCTTATAATAGTTTTAATCCTTGAAATTGATCACTAAATGAATTATCTATAAAGAATGTGGTATGACTCTTAAATGAATTGTAATTTTGATAAGTTTGAAAATTATTTATTTATAAATAATACATAAATAGTTATTCTTTGTGGTCTTTGCATAAAAGTGATATTTGTTTAATTTTATTTGATAGCAATTATGGCTTGTATAAATGATCTACATCTCATGATTTTAGTTTTGATATAGTAAAAGTATTAAATTATATCTACTTTGAAAGCCATGAGTAATTAAAAGTTTTTGTGGATATAAAAAAAAATTTAAATAGCAAAATGAATACTATTTTACCCATTTGGGTGATGCACATGGTTTTTCTCATGGTGATAAATTGGTGAATGATGTCCATGATGAAATAGATTCATAAGTTTCCATGAGTTGATATGAAAGTTTCAAAAAGAGACTATAGAAAAAATGACTATACTAAAAAAAATTGAGTGATTAATTTGACATTATTTTTATTACTGTATAACTCTAATATGAGTTTACAAAAAAGTTTAGAACTTTGAATAAGAAGAAAATATTAAGATATACAATGTTTGCTAATTAATCTTTCATTAAGAGGGAGTTTGGAGGTACTTATTTAAAAAAAAAATCACTAAATAGTGAAAAGGAATAAATAAAATGCGTAACTTAATTAAGCATAAATGATATCTTGATAATTAATGAAGACATTCCTTAATAAAAGAATGTATAATTTGCACCATGAAAAAGGTGAAATAAAAGTCAAAAGAAATAAAATTGCTACTATAGTGTTGTAAGATTTTAGTATAATTTTATAAGCAAATTATACAAGTTGATAAGTTTAGTACACTTACTAAAGTAAAATCATAAAAAAAAAATCTTTATATAGCTTCAAGAGATTAAAATGGTTTGGCTTATCCATTTAATTTATCTAATCTTGCTAGAAGAATAATTGTCTTAAAAAAGATAAAAGTATAAAAATAAAATGGTTGAAATTTTATATTAATGAGTATAGAGTCGTGGCCATAGTGAATATCATCTATTTTTTAAAAGAACAAGAATGAGATAGTAATGTCTAGAGTATATAAATAATATGCAAAATGAAAAGTTGGAACATATTAGCCTAAAATGATTATATTAGATATTCAATCTTAAATGAGGTAATTACAATAAAAGAAAATTGAATTATAAGATATTTAGTTAGTAGTACTACAAGTAGAATGGACTTAAACCTTTACTATTAGACACCAATAATAGGAACTCAACTTTGAATTAGTAATCTCTGATTACAAAGTTTAATGGGTAAAAATAAATTATTATCATATGTCTCTTAAGTACAAGTAAAATCCATTCAAATTTTAAAAACTAGTGTGATCTAATATGCGGAGAGAATGAGTTTTTATACTCTTAATGAAATTTATTATTTAAATGTCTAAGAAATAGAAATGTAATGAAAACTTTACCTATATAAACATAAAAGTTGTGCTGTTTTAATAAAAAGAATTGGAGTCTTTCTTATAAATGTTTATAAATAAAATAAGTACATGGCTATAATAGTGCTAAAGAAGTTCTAAATCTCTGACAAAAGAATAAATAAGTATTATATATGTTATATTTTCAATTCTAACACTAGCAGTGAAGGTTTAATCTACAGACACCAACTTCATTAAAATTTTAATATATATAAGTTAATTAAATGTTTAAATTGAGAAATACTTTCTTGTATTTATAATATTTATTTGTATTAAAAGTTAAAGATTAAGCACCAACATTCCAAACTAGTTAAGGATTGTTGATAGTTTAGAATGTAATGTACTTCATATTGGATAAAACGAGTTAATTTTTAATAAATAAAATTAATTTTTTTATTAATTTTATACATATTTTAAATCATTATGTTTGAACAAAAATAATTATTATATAACAAATGATTATTACTATTTGAATATAAATATATTATTATTTATGAAGGTCATAATTATACAAAAGATCATAACCATTCAAATAAAAATTTATATCTTTTTATTTATTATAAATAAATTTTTTAATATATCAATTTTCACGATTTCTACTGAAAGAGTTTGTGGTTTTGTTATATTATAAATGTATAATTACTTTTAAAAGAATATTTTTCACACTTTAGAATCAAAAATTTTTTCTATTATTTCTATTCTCTTATTTATTTTTTCTAACACTAACACTAAACACAAAAACAAGAGTAAAGGAAAAGAGATGAAAAATATTGCTTCTAATCGATTATCCTATAGCAAAAATGGAGAACGTGTACAGTTGCCTGGAAATTACTTAAAGCAGGTGATTTTCGATTTTCCTTGTATCGAAAGCGCTAAATCCAGAAACGATTGGTACTATGAAAATTGATCACATTTGATACAACAAAAGAATAATACAAAAATTTCCCATGTTTTACTCTACAGCTTCGAACTTTTTCCATTACCATAACGCTAGGAGATTCATCAGTTTAAAAAACAATGAAAGTATAGGTTTAACCATATTCACAGGATAACCCGTCTGTGAGGAACACCTATTCTCTTTTTTTGATAAATTCTCCTAAGATAAAAATGCTAAAAAATTTCTGTGACCTTCTCCTATTTAAATTGAATGAAAATGAACACCTCAAATGGGATGTTTAACATAAATATCACGAGCCCAAGTTTCTTGAAGTGAGGTTGTCACCTTGGAATGTAATTTTCCAGCAATCAACTTGGAATATGAAGACAGATAACTTTGTTGTCACAACTGCAAGGCATAAAACTGAATGGTTAAATCATCATTATTTTCATTGTAAACTATATAAACACTAGACTGACCCATTTTTATTTGCTATATTGCTCGGATCTTTTCTTAATTGGACTTAAAACCAGCTCATCCTCAACGGCAAAGTGCTCAAAAACATCCCCAGACCAGAACGTCTGTTCTTTCTTTTCTTAGACTTCAAGTAGAAAATTTTAATAAGCTGAATCTTTGGAACCTTTATGAATACAATTGTCTGCTTTACACGGACAGTATCAATAATATCTTTTGTTTCGCTTATTGTCCGAACCTAGGAAACAACAAAAATTCCCAACAGTGAAGAGCATTTGCTGGATAGTTTGGCGTAAAGTATTTCTCGTGCTTATATTTCGCCATATTTCAGTGTCTTATTCCAGAGAATTTAGCAATAAATCAATGCCATTTTGGACTTTGGCCTTCAAAAAGGTTATGGTCAATAAGCAATTTACCAGATTCCAATAAAAATAATGCTTTAATAACATAGGTAGATTTTCTGTCAAACATCAGCAACCTACCATTTAAAAATGAGAAGTTCCTTGTTTGATTCAGTGAAGGTTATATAACCAAAAATTGAACAATTTAAAAAGGTATGGTGTGGGTACTACTAGTTGGTAAACGGACTTGATGAAACTCTAGTGAACATTAAAGAATCCATGTCCGGCTATAGGTTTGAGCCATCCGTTTCTTACAAGTCTGAAGAGCACATCTCTAGCGAAAAGAAACTCAGGATTAGCGTTCAATTGAGACAAATTTCGTTTTAAGTCCTATGATCATCTTAAAGGGCCTAGGATTCTTGAACTAGGGAATTAATGACCACTGAGTTGTCGAAGCTGATCCTCAGCCAATTCTGATAAGAAAACGTCATTCATGTCTGCCAAAGTCGTGGCAATTACAGGGACTTGACTTGTGCAAAGTTAAGTCAATTGCTGAAGGCTGACGACTTGTACGTACTAGCCAGAGCGAACAGGCAGAAATTTCCTCGCCACAAATTGCACTTCCACGCGTAAGTTTGTGGAGGGGCTGGAAGCACTGAACTGTTTCAAAAGTAGGTCAGTGATAGACCCAAATTTTAAGGCTTCTGAATGTAAAACAATGGTTGTGGGGAATCATGAATTCATCAATGAAATCAACAAGCTAGTTGACTTCAAAACTATTCATCTTACAATTTCAGGTCAATATAATTAAACGCGGATGAGGATACGAAGTTTCCATGCCCGAAATTTGAAATAGCCAATAGGTTTTAAAACCAGAGATGTTTTCGGTTAAGATGCGACTGGTGCTACTCCTTCCAATGGTTAAGGCTCGTGTAGAAATTAGGATAAAATCCCGTCATAAACGTACCAATAATATTATCCTTGGTGCTCTAAGCCCGTAATCTCGCTCTTCACAACGCTATTAAGACAGTTTTTTTTATGAACAGGCGGTAATCCAATACGTCGTACGGTATAGGTGTGTTAAATCTCACATCATGTCTATCATATAATAAGAAGTAATTTTGAGGAATAGTACGTAAAATCTTAAATATTGAAAAAATAATAATTTTTGAAAAAATATAAATTTTTAAGAAAAGATAATTTTTTATGATATGAAATTGTTAGATTTTTATTTTTATTGAAAAAAACTCAGGTTATTTAATAAAATATTTTTATTGTAATATCTTTCACTTTATAATAAATACAACGTTTTTATTAAATATAAACAGTATTTACGATATTTGATTAAAATAATATGAAGTCAAATATTGACCAAAAAATATAATTTTTAATGAAATATTATGTTTATAAATATAAAAATATGATTATTGATATAAAAACAATAAAAAATTCATGAAAAATGTCGTCATTGTATTTAAAAAATACTACAAAAAAATTCATAAATATTGCATTTTAAATCCTAAAAACAATGATGTTTATTAATGAAAAATGTCGTTGTTGTATTAAAAAAATCATAAAAAGATAATCCACAAATATTGCATTTTAAATCCTAGAAACTTCAATATTTTATTTATGAAAAACCTCATTGTTGTATAAAAAATTTTCACAAAACAATAATCCACAAATATTAAGTTTCAAATCCTTGGAATGACGACATTTTGATCATGAAAAATGTTGTCATTATATTAAAAAATCAAAAAATAAAACCCACAAATATTGCATTTCAAATCCTAAAAGCTACAACGTTTTATCCATGAAAAACATCATTGTTGTATTAAAAAAATTTCACAAAAAAATCCGTAATTACTATGTTTCAAATCCTAGAAATGCAATCTTCGAGAAGGAAATTATAAAAAAGTCATATTTGACATTAAACAAAATAGTACTTAAATACTACATTTAGCTTTCAAGAAATGCAATATTTGTGCTTTATGTATAAAATCCAATAGAACCATTAAAACAACCTAACTTTGATTTTTGGTACCACACATGATAAACCCCAAAACCCTTGGCTTCTAATCCTTGCCGTTTTCTAGCCATTGTTGTTGTTGTCACCACTGTTGTTCCCTTATCGTATTGATGTAAAAATGTCTTTTTTTTTTTTTTTTGCTTTCATTATTGGTGTCTTGTGTTGTTATGTTTTTTACGTGTATGCTTTTGTGAACAATGCTATGTATTTTTTTGTGCTAATGTGATTTTTTTACCTTATGAATTTTTATTCTCTTGTGATTTTTTATGCCTTGTGAATTTTTTATGCTTTTGTGAACAATGCTAAACAATGTCTTGTGATTTTTTATGCTAATGTAATTTTTTTTTTTTTTTGCCTTGTGAATTTTATTCTCTATTTTTTATACCTTGTAAATTTTTATGCCCTTGTAAACAATGTCGAGCAATGTCTTGTGATTTTTTATACTAACATGATTTTATTTGCCTAGTGAATTTTTGATCTCTTGTGATTTTTCATGCCTTTTGAATTCATATTACTTTAGTGAACAATGTCAAACAATGCCTTGTGATTTTTTATGCTAATGTAAACTTTGATCATATGTTGAACATTGCCGAATCTTGGGAGTTCAATAAATAAAAAATATTGAAGAAATAACGTACAGTATAAAAAATTTAATAATAATTGGTTAATTATATTAGGGAAAATGGTTTAGAAATTAGAAATTCAAGATAGGCTTTTTCTTTTGTACACTTATGTTATGCTCCTTTTTGGTGTGTATAGTCTTAATTTCTTTAACTAAATAATAAAAAAAAATTGTTTGACAAGATTATTTCATTCCATATATATTTGTATAGATTAGTTGATATTATAGCATTTGAAGAACACTTGTCTATCTCTACCGAACATGAAGAAGAACATTTAGTTGACACATCATTTTCAAAAAAAAAAAAATTAGGGGATGTTCTAATTTACTCGAAGCAACCGAAAAAAAATATATGTTGAGTTCAATGTGGATAGGCAACCTGTGTTAAGTGGTGCATCGAAAATGGCTAGCCATATTAAATGTCTCATCCAACAAAAAATATCCATTAACTACAACAGTTGGAGAAACGTTCTAACAGATTTAAAAGACTGTATATGAGATTCAATTGTGATAAGTTATAATAATCAAATTGAAATTTATTGATCATTTATGTCTATTGTTTATGGAATCCAATTACGCTCTATTGTTCACATGTTTTAATTTATTCTTTATAAGAATGCTTTGATGTCACAATTGAATGTAAGAAGGTTGTTTTACAATCTATTGGGCTAAAATTTAAAGACTTTAAAAATAAATTAACAACAAATATATTTTACCTTATGTTGACAATATTAAACTGTTGGTTTATACCTTAGCCAAATATTAAGATATTATCAGTGATGCAAAGTGGACAAAGTTTGTTTCAGCTTATCTATCAAATGAATGTAGCGTATGCATAGCAATTTTTTTTTGTTTTATAATACATTATTAAAGTTGAGATGTTTATTCATTTGTCATTGATTTTGTTTTTTGCAAAAATAAATGAAGCCCAATAGAAAATATAGTGCCTAAAAATAGTATAACCATCGAGCATCACATAAAGGGTATGCAAATGTTAAGTATGAACTTGTAAGTATTTTTTATCAATTATTATACACATGGTTTTAGGATTTTGAAATTCATTTTATTTTGAAGTTTTCAACTTATATATCTATAAGATTTTAGGAAACATCCAGGTCACGCAACAAAATACCAAGACAGGATGTTAGGAAAAAAACACGTTTGTCAAAATTTGAAATGTATGAGGATGAAACAATTGAACAAATGATTAAGAAGATTGTAAGTTCATATCATATTTATATTTCATTTGCTACTTTACCATTTATGCATGTTAATATGTTGTATTTATTTATGTTTGCATATGTTTTAGGAAGATATTGCTATGAGATTCACATCTAGTGAAATTCAAATTAGTGGTGGTGAAGATGTGATGATGTTATCTTTTGATTTAAAAAACAGACCTGATTGTGTTAGGGGATTGGGAGCTTTGTTTCTCCAACAAATTATTTTAAAATTCAACCTAAACCCTGCACCTTCAAGTCTGCTGAATATTTATCCATAATAAGTAATAAAATAAACGAATTGCTAAATTAGAGGTACAATTGACAGCAATGCAAACTAACATGATGGGTCAATCATTTACTGATAATGTTGGAAATGAATTCATGGATGAAGCTTTTAACCAACCTTCTTTTTTAGTAATACAAGTTCTAAACTTTTGTCATTTGATTATTTGATTTTTGTGAGTTGATTTTATATGAAAATAATTTATATTTATACATAATAGGTTTTTCAGCCAAAGATGATCCTAAATCCACTTGCAAAATCTAATATGCATGTACTATCCAATTATGCGTGTCAGCATTTATTAGGTGGATTGGTCATAAACATCGATATCGATGATGGACTATTTGATTATCCCTAGATGACTTGGATTAGGTAAGAGAAGATTTTTAGATTTTATGAGATGATGAAAATTTTAGTTACTAAAATATCGGTGAACATGAAGTTAATTTATATATTCATTTAAATATATATATATATATATATGAATATATTTTCATATATTGTGTATAACGGTAAGTTAATTATTATTTTTTTTTATCATGTAGCCTTATTTACATATATTTGAAATGACTGATAGTTATAAATTTATTGATCCAAATCATATCAATAGTGGTGTTGGCTCTATACATGCTCTTGCAAATGCATTGACATCTGTAATAAAAAAAGAGTTCTAATACTTTATGGCACCTTAAAATCCTATGTATGTGTTCATTGTTTACTTTGTTAATTAGTTGATCATGTTTGATATACGAATTTTATAATTGTTACAAGCATTATATTCTAATATTGGAATCGATACTATGATTTGTAAAAGTTATTGGTAGTTGGTTGTCATTGAGTATGCAATATTTATGGTTTCCCTTTTCAACTAAAAAAGAAAAAGGTCGAAGCCATCACCCGAGCTTGTTAATATAATAAAGAGATATTCATCTTTATTATGTAAAATAATTTATGTTATGTTTACAGTTTATTTATTAGTATAATTTATATTTACAAGTTCCATTGTGTTGTTTCAAGAGATTGACTATCTGTGACAAAAAAAAAAGTTAAATGGCTTACATTTCCAGTAAGTTTATTTATATTATTTTCTTTAATTGTTTAGAGTTTAAAAACACTTTGACTACCCAATAATGATTTGTAGTTTCCTTGTCAACAAGGAACGATAGAATGTGCATATTATGTCATCTATTTCATAAAAAAGATCGTTATTAATGATTTTATAAGAACACCAACAGGTTAATATAATTTTAACTACAATTACCATAA
>NW_019167893.1:12224799-12346638 GCF_002303985.1 Durio zibethinus
TAAAAAATTATCACATTATTCAGAAGTCATCATCTAATTCTTAAAAATCTTCATATAATATATAGATTGTAATTATACTCATAAATATCTCTTTCAATCTAAGGATCATAAACTATATTCTTTGAAAATCACCGTTAATCTACTTATCATAAATTAACTTCTTAAAAATATTCAAAGATTATAATCATAGTTCTTAAAAAATCTTTAAAATCATATTATAAGCTCTTTAACATCTCACATAGTTTAAGGATCATAACTTGAACTCTTAGAAAATCTCAAGAAACATAACTTAAGCTTTTAAAGAAAATCTTAACACAATCTACAAATCATAATCTACCTCTTAAAATTCTTCAAAGATCGTAACTTAAGCTCTGATACCACTTTTGTCACGCTCCGAGACCAAGACGCAACGCGATCGTATTACTTGAAGAAAACTCCAAAGTAATACGAAACCTTCTTTCTTAATCATTCTAAAATTCTTCAATAAAATAATTTACGAAGTAAAATTCATATCTTTAATCCAACTGATGATACATCTTTATGTATCCAAAAATAAACCATATAAAATATAAAACTGCCTCTTAAAATCTCATTGGCCAACATATTCTCCGATGATTAAGTAATCTTACCCATTTCATCTTTTAACTTCACACAAGACTAATCAAACTTATCATTTCGTCATCTGAAAAGAAAAAGTAAAAAGAGAATGAGCAAACCATAGCTCAGTAAGTATAGCTTACACACACCTTACCAGATCAAGCATCATTTTTTTACTTATCATATAGATCATTTAAAACATTCATCAAATCATAATATCAAAACATTTCAAGATCATCGTTTTGTCAAATATTTCATAAATTCATAAATCAATGTCAAAATATGACACTTCATAAATCATTGCAAAATATGCTATCATTCAAATATCATAATCAAACCAAATCATAGATCAACCATTAAAAATCATCGTAAATGATCATCATCATAAATCATCATTATCATTGGTTTATCATTAGCTACAGTCACTACTATAATCCGTGATATTGGCCGTATCGATAATTTCATTTCACGATCATTACTAACTATTATAACCACGCTAGCGAGGGCCTTATGCTAACTACTATTACCCGTTAGCCAAAGTCATATGATCATGTCTTTGCTAACTACTATTACCTGTTAGCTAGGGTCATAGAACTAGTTCTGGTGTCGATGATCCCACTTTCCAAGGATGTAAAAACGTAGTCATCACAAAATCGTTCTTTAAACATAAATAATTTTTTTCATTTCATTCATAAGCATGATCCATCATTTATATAGAGAAATAAAAAATAATTATATTTTTGATCCTATTTTCATACATCAAAAATAATGAAATACAATATTCATTCATTTATAAACAAACATATATACATAGATTTAAAAACAAGCAAAGTGTGTGAGATTCTTCTTACCTCTATTCGATTTCACAACTTAGTTTTTTCTCCAAAATAATTAATGGCCTATCCAAGATCATTTCAATATATCAAAATTTAATCAACCCTTTTTGAGACCATTTATACAAAAATTAACTAAGTTACACCAAGGGTTAATTTAACTAATTAATACTGGTAGCTAACTTCTTTTCATTAAAATAGTCATAACTCAATGTATCCAAATCGTAATTATGATCTCTTTAATGCGTTAGAAACTAGACTTGATAAGCTTTTCTAACCATATATGGCACACCTCGTAATTTCTTGTAGATAAATTATAACAATTTTTGAAATTTACTCATATACTGTTGCCAAACAGTCTGTATATCTTCTAATAAAAATTATATATTTATTCACAGGAAACTCAAATTCAATTCTGCTTATTTCATTGAAAGTAAACTCAATAAGCTTTCCAAAAATATATGGCTTAATCTGTAAATCCTTGTATACAAATTAAGAAGAATTTCGCAATTCAACCTGATGCTGTTGTTTTACAGCCTGTATATCCTTAAGTTAAAATTAGACAACTCTTCATAAAAAACTCGGATTTGACTTTCGTTTATTTCATTACAAACTAGATTCAACATGCTTTCCAATGATATATAATAATCATAGCAATAATCTATCCATTAATACAAAATTCTATTTTAATTCATTATTACATATTACAACATCTCATCCAAAATAGAATTTCTCCTTCAATCTTTAAAAACTAAAATCCTTACTTTTAGCCTTCAAATTTCATTCAATAATCATCAATAAATCTTAAAAACAGGAAATAAACAAAGTCCAGTAATTTACCCAAATAGATCATGAAGATTAATGAAAGATTTCATGATTTTTCTCGATTTTATTCTCAAAACTTCAACTCCAAATAATAGCAATCAACTTGATATTTCTTTTCAAATAAAAAGAGGGCATGTACTCACTTTTAAGGGATTAACTTGATTGTAGCCTCAGATTGCGAATCTCCAACTTGATTTTTTATATTCTCTAACCCTAAGAAAGATGAGAAAGAAGAACTTTATTTTCTTTCTATTTCACGATAGTTAGATTTTTTTTCATCTAATACTTCAGTCTTTTTTTATTTACTAAATAATGTCTTAATAAACTGATGGGCTTTAGTATTAATCTAGCCCAATTGTTATTTGGGCTGGGGTATTACAATAGTTCTTTTGGAAAAAGATGTCTATAGCTATTGCATAGACAGGTTATGAAATTCTAGTTTACTTGAGTGCTGTGGATTGTGTTACCATGCATGGTGCATCTCTAAATTTGAAAGCTCCTCAAAATGCACCCTAACTGAAAGACCTGGAAACTCTTTCTGCCCAAGCCGTAATATAATAAAATTTTTAAAGTATATTTACTTTGGAAGCCATAAGTGATTCAAAGATCTTGTGAATTTGAAAGCTTTTATAATAGCAAAAAGAATGCTATTTGATCTATTTTGGTGATTAAAATGGTTTTGTTCATGGTAATAAAAATTATTAATAGTATCCATAATGAAATAAATTTATATAAATATTTATGAATTGACATAAAAGTCTTAAAAGAAGACTATAGAAGCATTATTATATTTGAAATCTGTTTATTGATGTAAACTCTTATATTTAGTTAAAATATAAAAGTTTTAGAATTTTTATTAAAATATTAAGATATCAGCTAGTTATCTTTCACTAAACGTGAATTTGAAGGGCTCCTACTTTAAAAAAATCACTAAATAGTGAAAAGATAAATGAAATGGTAATTTGATTAAGTATGTATGATATCTTGATAATTGAATGAGATATTCTTTAATAAAAGAATGCATACTTGCATATAATGGGGGTGATAAAAATCAAAAGAAACAAAAATTATCACCATAGTGTTGTAAGATTTTAATATAATTTTATGAGCAACTTATACAAGCTAATAAGTTTAAACACTTATTAAAGTCATAAAAAAGGTCTTTAAAAATCTTAAAAGGACTAAAATTGTTTCGTTTATTCATTGAGTTAATCTAATTGTATTAGAAGTATAATTATATTAAAAATGTATAAAAGTATGAAAATAAAATGGTTGGAATTAATAAATATAGAGATGTAGCCACAACCAAAACTAACTATTTCTTAAAATGATAAGAATGAGACAACAATGACTAGAGCATATAAATGATATACAAAATGAAAAGTTTAGATATATTAGCCTGAAGTGATCATATTAGAGATTTAATCTTAAGTGGGAGTAATTTTCAAAAAAGAAAATTGAATTCCAAAATATTTGGTTAATAGTAATACAAGTAGAATGGATTTAAACCCTTACTATTAGAAACCAATAATGAGAATCCAACTTTGAATTAGTAACTTCTAATTACAAAGTTTAATGAGTAAAAATAAATTATTGTTATGTGTCTTTTAAACACTAGTAAAATCTATTCAAATTTTAAAAACTAGTGTGATCTATTGTGTGGAGGTGATGAGTTTTTATACTCTTAATGGAGTTTTAAATATCTAAAGCAATGGAGACATAATAAAAACTTTACTTATATAAACATAAAAGTGGTGCCGATTCAATAAGAAGAATTGATGTCTCTCTTATAAATATTTTATGAATAGGATAAGCACATGACATAATAATGCTAAAAACGGTTATAAATTTTTATAGAAGAATAAATAAGTATTATATGTGTTTTATTTTCAATTCTAACACTAGGAGTTGAGGTTTAATCTACTGATACCATCAACTTCGTTAAAATTCTAAGATATATCCACTAATTGAAGGTTTAAATTAAGAGATACCTTCTTATATTCATAATATTTATTTGTGTGAAAAGTAAAAATTAAGCACCAACATTCTAAACTAGTGAGAGATTGTTAGTAATTTAGAATGTAATACATCTCATATTAGATAGAAAGATTTAATTATTTATAAATAAAATTAATTTTTATATTAATTTTATTCATATTTTAAATAATTATATTTGAATAGAAAAATTATCATATGACAAATAATCATAACTATTTGAATATAAATAAATTATTATTCATAAAAATCATAATTATACAGAATGTCATAATCATTTGAATAAAAATTTATGTTTATTTATTCATTATTAATAAATCTTTTAATATAATCATTTTTATTATTTTTGATTGCAAAATTTAAGATTTTATTATATTTCGAAAGCATAATTATCTTTAATAAAATATTTTTTATGCCTCAAAATCAGAAAAAATTTTTATTATTCCTCTCTTTTTATTTATTTTTTCTAATAATATGTGTTATTAATCTCCGCAATACTCCCTCCACCGTTCGGACACGACAGACACAAATTAACGACATCCTAACCTACAACACTCCAGTATTTCTAGTAGAAAAGTGCAGGCATACCATCTAGCCTGGGGCTTCTTATTTAGGCCTCGTCCTCAAACCGTGTGCCTTCCTCATCTTCAAGTCCACGGATAACGTTAATCCTTTTCCTGGCCGAAGATTAAGAACGAAAAATTTATGTATTTTTGTCGCCCTCCTTAAGCAGTGAAATCCTCGACTGCTGGGCCTAATAAATTTCCTCTCATTCTACTACTTCATTAAGTTTTTCTTGTAGGGCCCATGCTTCCATGATCGTGTCTGCATCTTGATTTTTGCACTTAATATTTTCGTAGATTCTTGATAAAGCCTTTACTGTACGGTGCAACACCCTGTTCGAGGACCTATGCCTCATCTCAAGTCGTTTCCTGATGCTTTCCAGTTTCTCGCTAAGACTACCATCCCTACACTTCTCCATGCATTCTTGAATATATACAACTACAGTCTTTATCTCTTGCTCAAGAAGCTTCAAAATGGAAGCGTCGTTTTCTTGCAGTGTCCATAAGTATTGGATTATAATGCGAGACTGGACTCACCATATTCATCACTGTATACTCAAGAAATAAACTTGACCACTGCATAGCCCTCAAGACTCAATCAAGCCGTTCTCATATCATTGACTCTGCATCCATTCCAAGTTCCCAAATATACAAACACCCCCTCAAAATCGAGATCTTTTAAGTCCTGTTTCAATCAGAGTTTTACCGAATGCATCCATTAAGCTTTCAGCCCTCATGCATCCCCCTACCTTCTCTGCATCCCAAAGAATTTCATTAAAATCACCAAGACATAACCACTGTAAAAAAGACTCCCTAGCTAGTTGTTTCACTAACTGCCATGTTCGGTGTCTCATATGGGTTTTGGTTCTCCATAAAAACCTGTGATCCTCCATTTTTTATTCTCCCTATAAGTGAATTCCATATCGATATGATTCTTCGAAAGCTATGCAACTTAAGATCATATCCCTCCCTTTCACATCACTCCTAAACGCCACTTATCCCCTCAGGTTCTAACTCCAAAAAGAGAAACCCATTATACATTTTCTTTGTATTATATCCAATTCTATAATACGCAACAGTGTTTCACTAAGGAACACTGCGTTGGGATCTTTCTTCTTCACTGACCTGTGAAATTTTTGAACTGCCCGCGGGTTTCTAAGCCTACGGTAGTTCCAAGCAGGTGTTTTCATTATTCCCGGCGGGGCTAGTAACCAGCCTCCGTCAATATAAGATCAATCCTGTCATGGTCTGGTCTTGAATTCTTACTTTTTTTCTGTGGTCCTTCATCAATCCTAGGCTTAATGCCAGCTCTTTCAGGTAGACTCATTTTCTCTCCTGTGATAGTTGGATATATTTGTTGACCGTGGCAGGGTGCTCTTGCTAACTTCTTCCACTTCGTCTTTGGCAGGGTGTTCACATGCATGTTAAAACAGCACGACTCTTTACCCTTAGATCAAAGTTGTAATTTTTTTCTTTCAATAATGGCTCAAAATTAAAAGATACATTAACATTGCCCCTGGCCGCTCTTGAAAAGGTTAAAGGCTTAACCCAAAAAAGGTTTAACCCAACAACATTTCATAGCCCTCTAATTTGGCTTCAACTGGAGAGAAAAATACACCTACGTTGTCCAAGGAAAAAGCTCTGCAGAGCGAATCCATCACGCAAGTTATAATTTGTAATTTGTAAAATGCTTTAATTATAATCTGTAGCCTTTTCCATATCTTCAGATAATTGTCTTCATCAAAAGAAATTTTTCGTCTGCGGCTTAATTAGCTTCTTCCCAACGTACTAAGGGCTATTGGACATCACAAGATAGAACCTTCGATGCTTGCATAGGCTTTTGAAAACCATTTCAAATGTTGGCCTTGAATCTAGGAACCGTCGTAACAATAATTATCGTCTACAGGAATTTGCTACATTGACCTAAACTACAAAAAAAAAAATCACTTAAACTCCAAAAACAATTCTAAAAAGAGTTGTAACTAATCAATTTTTTTTAATTACGAATCAAATTTCAATATCATTGAAGTAACTGGTTTTTAATATATTTTACGTTACCAATTGCTTAGGAGGTAGAAAGTGGACCAATGGGGTGCTCTTAGCCCAAAGCTTCGTTAAAATGCATTGAACAAACAAAATTAGGCTGAACCGAAGATGGCTTTTGCTTTCCTTTCCTAGTTCCCCTCCTCAATTTAGACCCAATTGGATATAGAGAGTATAAACATGTCAAGTAGGGGTGTGCATAATTAAGTTGAAATGGAATTGTTTTTGTAATTCTGTTGCTGACCAAAAATATTTTAGTTGGTTATCCAAAGAGTTGTTTCTACAAATATTTGGTAATTCGGCTCGGTATAATGAAATTTAATCGAATTGAATGGAGACAAAGACTTCGCATGCGGATTTTTTTTTCTCGTGTCCTTTTAAAAAAATAGACTTTTTTATTTTCCGTTGAAGTCAACTTTCGTCTCACCAAATCCTGTTTAACTCAAAATTTTTATTGCCTTTCTCCCTCTCTGTTACTTCTCTCTCACTCTCACGTCCCCAAGGAAGCTACAGTCTGAACTAGTCCCTCTTTCCTTGTGCTCTTTTATTTAGCGTGTTACTTTTCAACTCAAAACCTTTCCTTCATGCACGTTAATTTGTGATAGTTAAAATGTGATACATTTGGATAAAAAATTTAACTATTGATAAATAAAATTAATTTTTGAATTAATTTTATTTATATTTTAAATAATTATTTTTGAATAAAAATAATTATTATATTACAAATTATCATAACTATTTAAATATATATAGATTATTATTTATGAAGATTATAATTATACAAAAAGTCATAATCATTTGAATAAAAGTTTATTTTTGTTCATTTATTATAAATAGATCTTTCAATATAATTATTTTCATTATTTTTAATTGAAGAGTTTGAGATTTTATTCTATTTTAGAGGTATAATTACTTTTAAGAAAGTATTTTTCACACTTTAAAGCTAAAATTTTTTTATTTTTTATTTATTTATTTATTTTTCTAATAATTTAAAGATAATTATGCAAAAAATTTTATATTTCATATTTATGGAGATGCAAGAGAAAGAAATTTAGAAATGCATAAGTGAAATCCAAATTCTTGAAATAATTATGGACAAAGAGAAATAATTCTATATTGTGATATTAGATAAGTTTTTATTTAATTGTTATTCAAAGTCAATATGTCATTAATTCATTGTTTGATTCTGTAGCATGAATCCAATTTCATGATTGTTTTTCATATTACTTGGGCTTTTGAAATTTATTAATTGCGCATTCCAAAAGTTTCATTGGAATGGATTTTTTAAAATTGTAGCTAGTAGTAGTATGAAATTAATAGGGTGAATTTATTGGCGCGATTTATTCGTGAAGTTTTATGTTATTATTTCAAACCGAAAGTTTTGCCAACAAATTGGGTAAAATGTGATATTCAAGTTTAAATGGAAAAGGCATATCATTAATAAAATAAAAGGTTATTGCTAATTATTGATAATTTGAAGGAAATCTACAAATGTCTTATTAGCCATGTTTATGGATTTGAAAAGTTTTATTTTGGAATGCCAAGAAAAAGATAACATGAGTTGCAATTAAAACAATTTAAATAAAGTTTGTTTTAATGCAAATAGAGATTATAAATAATTGTAAGGATATATGGCATACTAGTCATGGACCCTTAATGCGTGGATTTGATAATGACGTTTGCTTATAATAGTTTTAATCCTTGAAATTGATCACTAAATGAATTATCTATAAAGAATGTGGTATGGCTCTTAAATGAATAGTAATTTTGATAAGTTTGAAAATTATTTATTTATAAATAATACACAAATAGTTATCCTTTGTGGTCTTCGCATAAAAATGATATTTGTTTAATTTAATTTGATAATAATTATGGCTTGTATAAATGATCTACATCTCATGATTTTAGTTTTAAGATACACTAAAAGTATTAAATTATATCTACTTCGAAAGCCATGAGTAATTAAAAATTTTTGTGAATATAAAAAAAATTAAATAGCAAAATGAATACTATTTTACCCATTTGGGTGATGAACATGGTTTTTCTCATGGTGATAAATTGGTGAATGATGTCCATAATAAAATAGATTCATAAGTTTCCATGACTTGATATGAAAGTTTCAAAAAGAGATTGTAGAAAAAATGAGTATACTAAAAAAAATTGAGAGTGATTATATTTGACATCATTTTTATTAATGTATACTCTAATATTGAGTTTAAAAAAAAGTTTTAGAACTTTGATGAGAAGAAAATATTAAGATAAACAATGTTTGCTAATTATCTTTCATTAAGAGTGAGTTTGGAGGCCTTTTACTTAAAAAAAAATCACTAAATAGTGAAAAGATAAATAAAATGACAACTTAATTAGCATAAATGATATCTTGATAATTTAATGAGACATTCCTTAATAAAAGAATGTATATTTGCACATGAAAAAGGTGATAAAAGTCAAAAGAAATAAAATTGCTACTATAGTGTTGTAAGATTTTAGTATAATTTTATAAGCAAATTATACAAGTTGATAAGTTTAGTACATTACTAAAGTAAAATCATTAAAAAAAAATCTTTATATATCTTAAAGAGATTAAAATGGTTTGGCTTATCCATTCAATTTATCTAATTTTACTAGAAGAATAATTGTCTTAAAATAGATAAAAGTATAAAAATAAAATGGTTAAAATTTTATATTAATGAGTATAGAGTCGTGGCCATAATGAATATCATCTATTTTTTAAAAAAACAAGAATGAGGCAGCAATGTCTAGAATATATAAATAATATGCAAAATAAAAAGTTGGGACATATTAGCCTTAAATGATTATATTAGATATTCAATCTTAAATGGGCTAATTACAATAAAAGAAAATTGAATTCTAAGATATTTGGTTAGTAGTACTACAAGTAGAATGGACTTAAACCTTTATTATTAGACACCAATAATAGGAACTCAACTTTGAATTAATAACCTCTTATTACAAAGTTTAATGGAGAAAAAAAAATTATTATCATATGTCTATTAAGTACAAGTAAAATCCATTCAAATTTTAAAAACTAGTGTGATCTAGTATGTGGAAAGGATAAGTTTTTATACTTTTAATGAATTTATTATTTAAATGTCTAAGAAATAGAAATATAATGAAAACTTTACCTATATAAAACATAAAAGTGGTGTCATTTTAATAAGAAAAATTGGAGTCTCTCTTATAAATGTTTATGAATAAAATAAGTACATGATTATAATAGTGCTAAAGAGGTTATAAATCTCTGATAAAAGAATAAATAATTATTATATGTGTTGTATCTTCAATTCTAACACTAGTAGTGGAGGTTTATTCTGCAGACATCAACTTCATTAAAATTTTAATATATATACGTTAATTGAAAATTTAAATTGAGAGATATTTTCTTGTATTTATAATATTTATTTGTATTAAAAGTTAAAGATTACGCACCAACAAGCCAAATTAGTTAAGGATTATTGGTAGTTTAGAATGTAATGTACCCCATATTGGATAAAACGATTTAATTATTAATAAATAAAAATAATTTTTTTATTAATTTATACATATTTTAAATCATTATATTTGAACAAAAATAATTATTATATAACAAATGATTATTACTATTTGAATATAAATATATTATTATTTATGAATGTCATAATTATGCAAAAAATCATAACCATTCAAATAAAAATTTATTTATTTTTATTTATTATAAATAAATCTTTTAATATATCAATTTTCACAATTTCTAATTAGAGAGTTTGAGGTTTTGTTGTATTATAAAAACATAATTATCTTTAAAAAAATATTTTTCACACCTTAGAATCAAAAATTTTTTCTATTGTTTCTATTCTCTTATTTGTTTTTTCTAACACTAACACTAAACACAAAAACAAGAGTAAAGGAAAAGAGATGAAAAATATTGCTTCTAATCGATTATCCTATAGCAAAAATGGAGAACGTGTACAGTTGCCTGGAAATTACTTAAAGCAGGTGGTTTTCGATTTTCCTAGTATCGAAAGCGCTAAATCCAGAAACGATTGGTACTATGAAAATTGATCACATTTGATACAACAAAAGAATAATACAAAAATTTCCCATGTTTTACTCTACAGCTTCGAACTTTTTCCATTACCATAACGCTAGGAGATTCATCAAGGTTAAAAAACAATGAAAGTATGGGTTTAACCATATTCACAGGATAACCCGTCTGTGAGGAACACCTATTCTCTTTTTTTGATAAATTCTCTTAAGATAAAAATGCTGAAAATTTTCTGTGACCTTCTCCTATTTAAATTGAATGAAAATGAACACCTCAAATGGGATGTTTAACATAAATATCACGAGCCCAAGTTTCTTGAAGTGAGGTTGTCACCTTGGAATGTAATTTTCCAGCAATCAACTTGGAAAATGAAGACAGATAACTTTCTTGTCACAACTGCAAGGCATAAAACTGAATGGTTAAATCATCATTATTTTCATTGTAAACTATATAAACACTAGACTGACCCATTTTTTTTTGCTATATTGCTCGGATCTTTTCTTAATTGGACTTAAAACCAGCTCATCCTCAACGGCAAAGTGCTCAAAAACATCCCCAGACCAGAACGTCTGTTCTTTCTTTTCTTAGACTTCAAGTAGAAAATTTTAATAAGATGAATCTTTGGAACCTTTATGAATACAATTGTCTGCTTTACACGGACAGTATCAATAATATCTTTTGTTTCGCTCATTGTCCGAACCTAGGAAACAACAAAATTCGCAACAGTGAAGAGCATTTGCTGGATAGTTTGGCGTAAAGTATTTCTCGTGCTTATATTTCGCCATATTTCAGTGTCTTATTCCAGAGAATTTAGCAATAAATCAATTCCATTTTGGACTTTGGCCTTCAAAAAGGTTATGGTCAATAAGAAATTTACCAGATTCCAATAAAAATAATGCTTTAATAACATAGGTAGATTTTCTGTCAAACATCAGCAATCTACCATTTAAAAATGAGAAGTTCCTTGTTTGATTCACTGAAGGTTATATAACCAAAAATTGAACAATTTTAAAAGGTATGGTGTGGGTACTGCTAGTAGGTATACGGACTTGATGAAACTTTAGTGGACATTAAAGAATCCATGTCCGGCTATAGGTTTGAGCCATCCGTTTCTTACAAGTCTGAAGAGCACATCTCTAGCGAAAAGAAACTCAGGATTAGCGTTCAATTGAGACAAATTTCGTTTTAAGTCCTATGATCATCTTAAAGGGCCTAGGATTCTTGAACTAGGGAATTAATGACCACTGAGTTGTCGAAGCTGATCCTCAGCCAATTCTGATAAGAAAACGTCATTCATGTCTGCCAAAGTCGTGGCAATTACAGGGACTTGACTTGTGTAAAGTTAAGTCAATTGCTGAAGGCTGAAGACTTGTACGTACTAGCCAGAGCGAACAGGCAAGGGAAATTTCCTCGCCACAAATTGCACTTCCACGCGTAAGTTTGTGGAGGGGCTGGAAGCACTGAACTGTTTCAAAAGTAGGTCAGTGATAGACCCAAATTTTAAGGCTTCTGAATGTAAAACAAAGGTTGTGGGGAATCATGAATTCATCAATGAAATGAACAAGCTAGTTGACTTCAAAACTATTACCCCATTTCATCTTACAATTTCAGGTCAATATAATTAAACGCGGATGAGGATACGAAGTTTCCATGCCCGAAATTTGAAATAGCCAATAGGAACAGGTTTTAAAACCAGAGATGTTTTCGGTTAAGATGCGACTGGTGCTACTCCTTCCAATGGTTAAGGCTCATGTAGAAATTAGGATAAAATCCCGTCATGAATGTACCAATAATATTATCCTTGGTGCTCTAAGCCGGTAATCTCGCTTTTCACAACACTATTAAGACAGTTTTTTTTATAAACAGACCGTAATCTAATACGTCGTACTGTATAGGTGTGTTAAGTCTCACATCAAGTCTATCATATAATAAGAAGTAATTTTGAGGAACGGTACGTAAAATTTTAAATTTTGAAAGAAAAAATAATTTTTAAAAAAATATAAATTTTTAAGAAAAGATAATTTTTTTATGATATGAAATTGTTAGATTTCTTTTTTTATAGAAAAAAACTCAGATTATTTAATAAAATATTATTATTGTAATTTCTTTCACTTTATAATAAATACAATGTTTTTATTAAATATAAACATTTATGGTATTTGATTAAAATAATATGAAGTCAAATATCGACAAAAAAATATAATTTTTAATCAAATACTATGTTTATAAATATAAAAATATGATTGTTGATATAAAGACAATAAAAAATTCATGAAAAATGTCATCATTGTATTAAAAAATTACTACAAAAAAAATTCATAAATATTGCATTTTAAATCCTAAAAACAATGATATTTATTAATGAAAAATGTCATCGTTGTATTAAAAAAATCATAAAATGATAATCCACAAATATTGCATTTTAAATCATAGAAACTTCAACATTTTATTTATGAAAAACCTCATTGTTGTATAAAAATTTTTCATAAAACAATAATCCACAAATATTAAGTTTCAAATCCTTGGAATGACAACATTTTGATCATGAAAAACGTTGTCAATATATTAAAAAAACCAAAAAAACCCACAAATATTGCATTTCAAATCCTAAAAACTACAACATTTTATCCATGAAAAACATCGTTGTTGTATTAAAAAAATTTCCCAAAAAAATCCATAATTACTATGTTTCAAATCCTAAAAATGCAATCTTCGAGAAAGAAATTATAAAAAAGTCATATTTGACATTAAACAAAAATAGTACTCAAATACTACATTTAGCTTTCAAGAAATGCAATATTTGTGCTTTATGTATAAAATCCAATAGAACCATTAAAACAACCTAACTTTGATTTTTTGGTACCACACATGATAAACCCCAAACCCCAAAACCCTTGGCTTCTAATCCTTGTCATTTTCTAGCCATTGTTGTTGTTGTCACCATTATGGTTCCCTTATCGTCGATTGAGGTAAAAATATTTTCTTTTTTTTTTTGCTTTCATTATTGGTGTCTTGTGTTGTTGTGTTTTTTGTGTGTATGCTTTTGTGAACAATGCTGTGTATTTTTTTTATGCTAATGTGATTTTTTTATCTTATGAATTTTTATTCTCTTGTGATTTTTTATGCCTTGTGAATTTTTTATGCTTTTGTGAACATTGCTGAACAATGCCTTGTGATTTTTTAAGCTAATGTGATTTTTTTTTATGCCTTGTGAATTTGTATTCTCTATTTTTTATACCTTGTAAATTTTTATGCCCTTGTGAACAATGTCGAACAATGTCTTGTGATTTTTTATACTAACGTGATTTTATTTGCCTAGTGAATTTTTGATCTCTTGTGATTTTTCATGCCTTTTGAATTCATATTACTTTAGTGAACAATGTTGAACAATGCCTTGTGATTTTTTATGCTAATGTAAACTTTGATCATATGTTGAACATTGCCAAATCTAGGGAGTTCAATAAATAAAAAATATTGAAGAAATAACGTACAATATAAAAAATTTAATAATAATTGGATAATTACATTAGGGAAAATGGTTTAGGAATTAGAAATTCAAGATAGGCTTTTTCTTTTGTACACTGATGTTGTGCTCCTTTTTGGTGTGTATAGTCTTAATTTCTTTAACTAAATAATAAAAAAAAATCGTTTGACAAGATTATTTCATTCCATATATATTTGTATAGATTAGTTGATATTATAGCATTTGAAGAACACATATCTATCTCTACCGAACATGAAAAAGAACATTTGTTGACACATTATCTTCAAAAAAAAAAAAAATTAGGGGATGTTCTAATTTACTTGAAGCAACCGAAAAAAAAAATATATGTTGAGTTCAATGTGGATGGGCAACCTGTGTTAAGTGATGCATCGAAAATGGTTAGCCATATTAGATGTCTCATCCAACAAACAATATCCATTAATTACAATAGTTGGAGAAACGTTCTAGCAGATTCAAAAGACTGTATATGAGATTCAATTGTGATAAGTTATAATAATCAAATTGAAACTTATTGATCATTTATGTCTATTGTTTATGGAATCCAATTACGCTCCATTGTTCACATGTTTTAATTTATTCTTTATAAGAATGCTTTGATGTCGCAATTGAATATAAGAAGGTTGTTTTGCAATCTACTGGGTTAAAATTTAAAGACTTTAAAAACAAATTGACAACAAATATATTTTACCTTATGTTGACAATGTTAAACTGTTGGTTTATACTTTAGCCACATATTAAGATATTATCAGTGATGCATAGTGGATAAAGTTTGTTTCAACTTATCTATCAAATGAATGCAGCGAATGCATAGCAATTTTCTTTTGTTTTTATAAGACATTATTAAAGTTGAGATGTTTATTCATTTGTCATTAATTTTTTTTTTTGCAATAAATAAAAAAAGCCTAACATAAAATACAATGGCTAAAAATAGTATAACCATCAAGCATCATATAAATGGTATGCAAATGTTAAGTATGAACTTGTAAGTATTTTTTACCAATTATTATACACATGGTTTTAGGATTTTGAAATTCATTTTATTTTGAAATTGTCAACTTATATATCTATAGGATTTTAGGAAATATCCAGCTCACGCAACAAAATACCAAGACGGGATGTTAGGAAAAAAACACGTTTGTCAAATTTTGAAATGTATGAGGATGAAACAATTGAACAAATGATTAAGAAGATTGTAAGTTCATATCATATTTATATTTCATTTGCTACTTTACCATTTATGCATGTTAATATGTTGTATTTATTTATGTTTGCATATGTTTTAGGAAGATATTGCTATGAGATTCACATCTAGTGAAATTCAAATTGGTGGTGGTGAAGATGTGATGACATTATCTTTTGATTTAAAAAATAGACCTAGTTGTGTTAAGGGATTGGGAGCTTTGTTTCTCTAACAAATTATTTTAAAACTCAACCTAAACCCTGCACCTTCAAGTCTACTGAATATTTATCCATAATAGGCAACAAAATAAACGAATTGCTAAATTAGAGGTACAATTGATAGCAATGCAAACTAACATGATGGATCAATCATTTACTGATAATGTTGGAAATGAATTCATGGATGAAGCTTTTAACCAATCTTCTTTTCTAGTAATACAAGTTCTAAACTTTTGTCATTTGATTATTTGATTTTTGTGAGTTGATTTTATATGAAAATAATTTATATTTATACGTAATAGGTTTTTCAGCCAAAAATGATCTTAAATCCATTGGCAAAATCTAATATGCATGTACTATCCAATTATGCGTGTTAGCATTTACTAGGTGGATTGGTTATAAACATTGATCTCGATAATGGACTATTTGATTATCCCTCGATGACTTGGATTAGGTAGGAGAAGATTTTTAGATTTTGTGAGATGATGAAAATTTTAGTTACTAAAATATCGGCGTACATGAATTTAATTTATATATTCATTTAAATATATAGATGAATATATTTTCATATATTGTGTATAACGGTAAGTTAATTATTTCTTTTTTATCATGTAGCCTAATTTCCATATATTTGAAATGACTGATAGTTATAGATTTATTGATCCAAATTATATCAATAGTGGTGTTGGCTTTATACATGCTCGTGCAAATGCGTTGGCATCTGTAAAAAAAAAAGAGTTCTAATACTTTATGGCACCTTAAAATCCTACGTATGTGTTCATTGTTTACTTTGTTAATTAGTTGATCATGTTTGATATACAGATTTTATAATTGTTACAAGCATTATATTCTAATATTGGAATCGATACTATGATTTGCAAAAGTTATTGACAGTTGGTTGTCATTGAGTATGCAATATTTATGGTTTACCTTTTCAACTAAAAAAAAAAAAGGTCGAAGCCATCGCTCGAGCTTGTTAATATAATAAAGAGATATTCATCTTTATTATGTAAAATAATTTATGTTATGTTTACAGTTTATTTATTAGTATAATTTATATTTACAAGTTCCATTGTGTTATTTTAAGAGATTGACTATCTGTGACAAAAAAAAAAGTTAAATGGTTTACATTTCTAGTAAGTTTATTTATATTATTTTCTTTAATTGTTTAGAGTTTAAAAATACTTTGACTACCCAATAATGATTTGTAGTTTCCTTGTCAACAAGGAACAATAGAATGTGCATATTATGTCATCTATTTCATAAAAAAGATCGTTATTAATGATTTTATAAGAACACCAACAAGGTTGATATAATTTTAAACTACAGATACCTATTTCTATTTACCATAATTATGAAATGCAAATTGATTAACATTCATTCATTTTTTTTTTTTTTGAAGTGGACTCAAAAGGAACAATTCACGTAAGAGAAAATTGACGAAGTTTATCATGTATGGTGTGACTACGTATCCAAATTTGCACAATAAAGACTGAGGACATTGAATCATTTCCATATTTTGGCTTATGTAAATTTGTAAATTAATGTATACAAATTCAATTCATTGTACTTCATATGATATCATATTTTTTCAATAATACAATTCAAAATTGTTTAATTTATACAAGTGGTGCATTGTATCATATAACGAAGTCTAAATTGTATCATTTACACAAGTCCAAATTTGTTCTATTTATACAAATAAACACATTTCATTTATAATATCACATAAAGAAGTCTAAATTGCATCATTTACACAAGTCCAAATTTGTTTTATTTATACAAATCAACAAATTTTCATTTATAATTTATGTAAGTTTAATTACAAAATGCCAATGTAATTATAATATTCAAGTCCAAATTTGTTTTATTTATACAAATCAACAAATTTTCATTTATAATTTATGTAAGTTTAATTACAAAATGCCAATGTAATTATAACATTGAAACAAATCAAATCATTAAGAATGTAATTACAAAATGACAATGTAATTATAATTACAAAACTAATATGGTACATTACAATCTATGATTATAATATTAAAGCTATTAATCATATCCATAACTGAAAATATATAACTTAACAATACAAAACATTATGATTGTTGTTAAGAATACAAATCATATATCTATGTCATAGAGGAGAAAAGTCAAATGATGGTCAATAAGCATTACGTTTATATAATTGCTTCCGTATGTAATTATTTCTATATTCATGTGGTAGTGTGAAAAATAAATAAATTTTATAAGTATCCTTCGAGATATACTCACAAGCATAAAATATTTCATTTCTAGAGAAACCATCTAATTGCATTATTTCATTGAAAAGTGACATTTGCCTATTATTACTATTGGCTTCTTTCTTGAAAATAAATGAAATGCTTTTGATTTCGTTTGTTGCCTCACAATATGTAGCATTGATATTGCCTATTTGCTTGATCAAATAAGCTAATCCATCCCGATTTTGGAACGCTTCTTGCCTCACAACGTCCTAGTCATAGTTAGAATTGCCATACAAGTTGAACCTTCAACTTCTTTATTCTCATGATTAGTGTTGGGATCATTCTCATGATAGCCAAAGTCAACATTCTTATTAGTATTAAATAATTCAAGCATCAATTACTGTTCCAACTTTTTGATCAATTGCTCTGTTGATCTAAAAATTGTGACAAAATCATCCAAATGAATGAAATGTTTGTTTCTTAACCCTCTAGTATAAGGGTGGATTTACACAAAAATTAAATTAAATAAGTATCAAATATTTTAATAAAAAATTAACAATCAAAATATCTTCTACGTTCGTGTTAAAGTACTTACCAAACCCACTCATAAAAAACAACATTGCAGCGATGACACATTTGTCCCGATCATTTGGTATGTAAAGCATTTAATATGATGCGTAAGAGAGATGTGGTTGCATGGAATACTATGATTTCGTAGTATGTAAAGACAGAGAGATATTTGGAAGCAGTTGTGGTGTTTAGGAATATGATGAAAACGGGGATAAGACTTGGTGCAGTCAGTTTTGTTAATATTTTCCCAGCTTTATCCGGTTTAGAGGATTATAATAATGCTGAAGTTCTTTATGGGATGCTTCTCAAGTTGGGTAGTGACTGTGTTGATGACTTGTTTGTTGTTAATTCGGCGATTTTCAAGTTTGCAGAGCTTGGTTGCCTTGATTTTTCTGGGAAGATTTTTGACTGTTGCTCGGAGAGAAATATAGAGATTTGGAGCACTATGATTGGAGGGTATCTTCCAAACAATTCTCCAGTTGAAGGAATTAAGCTTTTACTTCAAGCTATGGAATCGGAAACTGTTTTTGATGATGTCACTTTTCTTTCTGTATTAAGTGCAGTTTCGCAGTTGCAGCAGTTGTACTTGGCGCAGCAGCTACATGCCTATATAAGTAAGAAGTTATGCAAATTGCCAGTCATCGTAGCCAATGCACTACTTGTTATCTATTCCAGGTGCAATTCAATCCACACATCATTCGAAGTATTTGATAAGATGCCTGAAAGAGATGTAATTTCTTGGAATACCATGGTTTCTGCTTTTGTACAAAATGGGTTGGATGAGGAAGGGTTGTTACTTGTATATGAGATGCAGAACAAGGCTTTTTGGTTGATACTGTGACTGTAACTTCTCTCCTTTCAGCAGCATCAAATCTTAGAAACCAGGAAACTGGAAAGCAGACCCATGCTTATCTTTTTAGGCACGGCATTCAATTTGAGGGGATGGACAGTTACATTATAGACATGTATGCTAAATCTGGCTTGGTTAGGAATTCACAGCTTCTTTTTGAAAAAAGCAATTCTAGCAATAGAGATCAAGCCACGTGGAATGTTATGATTGCTGGTCTTGCACAGAATGGCCTGATTGAAGAAGCAATTGTTGTGTTTAGACAAATGCTTCGGCAAAATGTAATGCCCAATGCTGTGACACTGGTATCAGTTCTCCCAGCTTGTAGTCTAATGGGAAGTATAGATTTTGGTAAGCAATTTCATGGATTTTCTGTTCGTAATTTGTTGGATGCAAATGTCTTTGTAGGCACTGCTTTAGTTGACATGTATTCCAAATCTGGTGCTCTTAAACTTGCTGAAAACATGTTTTTTAATGTCCCTGAGAAAAGTTCTGTCACGTACACCACCGTGATATTGGGTTATGTTCAACATGGAATGGGTGAGAGGGCACTCTCTTTGTTTCGCTCAATGCAGGCATCTAGCATTCAGCCTGATGGCAGTACCTTTGTTGCAGTCTTGTCAGCTTGTGGTAATACCGGATTGGTTGATGAGGGCCTTCATCTATTTAAGTCAATGGAGAGAGAGTTTAACATCCAAACCTCAACTAAGCATTACTGTGTGTTGCTGACATGCTAGGGAAGGTTGGAAGGGTGGTTGAAGCCTATGAGTTTGTTGAAAAATTAGGAGAAGAGGGTAATTCCTTGGAGATTTGGGGATCACTTCTTGCAGCTTGCAAACTTCACCAAAAATTTGACTTGGGTCAAGTTGTGGCGAAGAAGTTGCTTCAAATGGATACAGGAAATAGCATGACAGGCTGTCACGTTTTGCTCTCAAATATATATGCAGAGGAAGGGAACTGGGAAAATGTTGCCAGATTGAGGAAAGAAATGACGTAGTTGGATTCAGGTTGCACTTTGTGTTAACTATTTTGCTTCTAATGATCAAGAACACCCCCAATCTGATGAGATATATGTATTGTTAGAAGGACTGTGCAAGGTGATGAAAGATGTTGATTATTATAAATCCTTTGCAGAATTCCTGTTTCCTTGGGATTTCTGAATTGATTAGTGACGAGGGTGACTTGCGGGTTATGATATCACCTTGGGGCTACGAATGGGAGATGAAGATATTTTGCTCTAGATACAGGCAAGTGGCTTGGCTTTTGTATGGCTACTTCATTTGGGTATGTTTTAAGGATCTTACATATTTTAAGATCATTCTGTCTAATTTAAAATTTGGAGCTTTGTTGATATCTGGCTAAGATTTTTGAAGCAAGTTAGTATCTGTTTGTTTGTGCAGGTTGTCAGTCTCTGCTGGCAGAATCCCTTGACATGGTGTTTGACTTGAGCATTGGAGTGTGAGTTGGTTTAGATTTTAAGCTGGTCAAATCATGAAAATGAAATCTTAATTGTTTAGGTTTATAAATATACATAGACTTGTACATAATATTATTAATAATAATAATATGCATAATAAATATACAATATATTCAAAAAATAAATAAATAAATTTAAGAGTATAAGAAATAATATTATCAATTTATCATGATATTTTAAAATAATTAATCTAATTATATGATATTTAAATGAATTTTTTTTATGTAAAAATTTATTAAGATAAAACAAATAGATGAGAAAAAAATTAACTATGGTGGATGGTTAAACTTTAGAGAAGGAGTACAAATATATTTTTTTAAAGAAATTAAAATACTTATAAATTTTGATTTGAAAAAAATAAATTGTAAAATAAATAAGTTGCAGTAAAAAATAGAAAAATTTAACTTTAAAAAGTTATTTTGTCCATTAGTTTCATTTTATTAAGTTAAAATAGTTAAACAGTAAAATATAAGTTAAAACTTATAAAATATATTTCATATTCATATATCGATTAAAACAAATGAATCTATCAAAATAAATTGAAATCAATTAAAATTAATTAAAATAATCGATATTTATTGATATCAAATTCGAAATAAAATATTACCTTTAAGTATATATTTTTTTATATAACTAGAATATAGATTAGTATAAAAATGAAATTAATAAGATCGGCTCAACCCATCTGTCCAAAACGGTCCACAGATGATCTGGACCGTTAAAAACCCCCAAGTATAATTAATGCAATAAGGTTATCGGGGCACTGAGCATTTCCTTTAGAAATAAGCTCTATTAATAGCTAATAGCAATTTCTTAACTTGATGTAGAACAATTACACAGCGCATTGCCTTTTGATTCTTAAGTTTCCCAAAGCTGCTTTATGTCTGGTCTAATCATTCATTTTCAGTTAATTTGAAGGCTACATCTGGGGAAAGCAACAATGAGTCCAACAGATTTAAGTTCTCTGCTTGATAATTTTGCAACCATTGCCAACAGTGGAAACAATAAAATTTTGTTTGGGGTGAGAATTATAGGCAATATGAAAGTTCCAAAGCTATGGCAGAATAATGCTTCACTATACTGTTATGGATGTTTCTCACTAATGATAAGACTTTCCTGCATCAACAATCAAAATTCCTCTGGTTTATGCATTGAGATAGCATGACACAGCTATTGTTTGTCTTATGCAGAGACACCACAGTTTAGAGCCATGGCATTTTACTGTACCGTTATTAGTCTTCAGGAACTCTGTTCACCTAGCTTATAAGTATAAATGAAGATCTGGGAACATGTGCAGAACACAGGAGATAGCATATAAAGAAGAGATTTGTTTTTCTTCTCTTCTTTTTGCCCCAAAATCTAAAAGGGGAATTTGCTTATCGGAATCTAACATTTTTGAAGAGAAAATGATTTTACTCCTAATTATTTTACTTGATAGATTTTGGATAAAGTTAAATTTATGTGTTTGTTTCACAATAAATTGATTGAGAAGTGTAAAATTATTTAATAACTTTTTTTATTATATTATTTTTAGTTATATTATTATTTGATGTCATGTGAATAACACATGTAAATTATAAAAATAAATTATATGTTAAATGAATAAAGAATTTATATGTTAAATTATTAAATAAATAACAAATTATATGTTAAATAAAAAATAAAAATGATATAAACTATATATCCTCAAGTAAACATTTTTAAATTCATGTTAAAGATCAACAAGTATTCTTTGTTAATGAGGTAATCTCTTTCTTTCATTTGATTTTGTACTTTTTTTTTTTCTATTACCTTCGATTTATAAAATCATTGCTCTAAATATAGTTTTTAAACATTTCTAAGAATGAGAACGGAATAAATATCCACCATTTTTGAGATATTTATATTTTAATTTTTTAATATTTGAATTTATTTGAAAATTCGTTTAAATTTAATATTACAATTCAAATATAAATATGCTTAAATAAGTACTATTCATTTAAATATTCAAATCTATTAAAATATTTATTTATTTAAATTTTTTGTCAAAATATAAAATAACAATAATTTGATTTAAAATTCCAATTCACTCTTAATTAATAATAAATAAAAATTTTTTTAAGGTCTGAAATCTTTTACAAATCTAAAATTTTTTATATTTTACATATATAAACGAATAATAAATTTGAATACGAATTCAAATATTTATTATTATCTATTAAAATTTAAACGAATTTAGATATTAAATATTTAAAAAATATTATTTATTTTCACTTAAAATTTATCATAAATAATAAATTTTTTATTCAAATTCATTAATTATTCACTTATAACTATTTGAATTTAATATAAATAATAAAATAATAATAGATATTCGATTATTTATTATCTACCGCCATCCCTAAATATTTTTGTCCAGAATACTATATCAACGTATTTAAAAAGGTTGAAAATCATTATAAATAAAAAAGAAGAACCTAGATTGAGAACACTTATTCATATAAAAAATTTTAAAAAAATATATAGATTACGTTTACTTTAAGTGAACGCAAACGTAATCCATTATCATAATAGACACCGTTGAAGTAGACATCGAGACTAATACACTATGTTTACTTAAGTATTAAAAAACAAAAGAGAATCCATATAGAAAATGCATATTTGTTTAAAAAAAAAAAATGATAAGACAATGTTTATTTTGAGTAAACATAATTTATTACCTAATGATGACGTTTACTAAATGTCATCTATATCATTATTTTAATTTTTTAAAAATTTTAAAATTTTTATTATTTACATTTTAACTTTTATATCTTTTATTTTAAAATAAATAAATTATTTATTTATGTAACCTATGAATTATTTATGTATTTATTTAACATGTAATTTATTTATTTATTTAACATATAAAAATAATTTTATTTTATTGTATAAAAATTTTTTATTTTATAAATGAAATAAATAACAAAAATCATATTTCTTTTATAATTTTAGGAGATTAAAAAATATAATATAATTAGAATATGTAATTACGTGATGAAAAACGAAAAAAAAATCACTTTCTGTCATAAATCTAAAAAAACTTATAAGAAAGGATGGTTTTTTATTCTGTTTACTTTTCCTTTTTGATACTGTTAAAAATGTAAAAATCCTGAAGCAAGAAAAATTTATATTTAAACTTAAAAAATCATATTATCTAAAACAAGATTTGGAGCAAAAACCTTAAGTTTCTCTAACCAAATACCCACTTAAAAGTTTTTCTTGGTTACGTTATATTTTTCCTTTATTGAAATAAAAGAGCAGAGGGTAACAGGAAAGCAACATCTGCTATTATAATCAGATGAATTGAAGAGAGCAGAGTTGGTTTTCATCTCTGCATCTGGCTTGCTTGCTCAGTGGTCACCTGATACCAACCATGGAATTTGCATTTCATAAATGAAGAAATCTTCCGGCTTCGTTTCATTAGAGAAATGAAAAGACGTGAGAATAAAAAATTTATTAATTTAATGACTAAAATTTGGAATAAATTTTATCATTTTATTACTTAAACTTTAAAGTAATAAATTCTTTTTTTTGGTTTTTCCTACTAACAGAACTTTTGAGTGGTGATTGCATTGCAAATAACTACATTGACTCATTAGCTGCCGCCTGTCACGCCATGGATTCACTTTCTACCTTGACAATAGCCTAAATTAGAACTTGAGATGGAAATAGGTTGGATTGAAGTGAATTTTTGTTTGTTTTGAATTTAATTTGATTTTAAATATATAAAATTTAAATTTGATCTGATAATTTTTTTTATTTTTTATATTCGAATTTGATTTGATTTGATATTATATAAAATTATATTATTTTTAATTCGATCTGAAATTAATAAAATATTATTTTTAATATAAATATAAAATTAAATATATATAAAATATATAAATAATTATAAAATTAAATAAATAATTAAAAAAATTATTTTTATATATATCAAATCAGATAAGATCGAATTTACTTAAAACTTAATTTTAATTTTTTTTCATGTCATTCGATTGATACGATAACCGATTTAAAAAAAAATCAACATAAAAAATTTGGTTGGATCGAAACCACGGATTTTTTTGGCTTCTCTAATTAAAACCAATTACAAACTTTTATATATGTTCCTGAATCTGACGTCTAAATTAAATTTGATATGATTTAAAATTTAATTTCATGAATAATATTTATTTTTATTTAATTTTAAAATATATTTAAATATAATAAAAATTCGAGATTTTTGTTGAACAGAAGTTTTGAATGGCCGACCAGACCTGGTCCAGCCATAGACAGGTTTACGCAGGTATGATTCTATCTTATTTTTAAACCATTTCCAGACAATTTTCGCATTAACGAAATATAAACATGGGCTTGTTTGTCTGAACTCTGAGGTGCCAGACATGTACAGCCTGACTTGTCTGCTTCTAACACACAGGAGCATATTGGGAATTGAATACGTCCAAAACCCCAGCAAAGCAATGACATCACACTCCTATGTGAGCCCTGAAAACTACATCACCCTAATCAAAACCAAGACTACCATCTATTTATCTATCTTCATCTTCTTCGTCGCTGTTGCCCTGTGAGATCACTTTTCTTTTCTATTCCAATGATGAAGAAAGCAGAGCTGGTGTTCATCCCAGCGCCTGGAATAGGCCATTTGGTATCTGCAGTTGAAGTGACTAAGCTTTTAGTGAATCTCAATTCCAACCTCTCCATCACCGTACTCGTCATCAAGTCATCCTACGACGCAGCACTCAACGCCTACGTCGACTCTCTCACTGCCAATATAACCACCCGCATCAAATTCATTAACCTCCCTCTACCTGAACCAGACAAAGATGTTACTCCCCCTAAGTTATTGCGTTCTTTAGTTAAAACCCATAGACTTCTCGTAAAAGAGGCCGTCAAAAACATAGTTCAGTCCTCCAACTCGCCTCGACTCGCCGGGTTCGTTCTCGACATGTTTTTTACTCCTTTTCTAGATTTGGCTAACGAGTTCGGCGTTCCTAGCTATGTGTTTTACACGTCGGGTGCAGCTTTTCTTGGCTTCCAATTTTTTATGCAAGCTCTTCATGATGAGCAAAATGTTAACATCACGGAGTTAAAAGACTCGGACACTGAGTTTGCCATCCCTTCCTATGTCAACTCGGTTTCTACTAAATTCTTTCCCACTGTGATGTTCACGCCTGAAACTTTTACTTTGTTGCATGACATAGCCAGATGGATGAGAGAAGTCAAGGGTATAATGGTAAATACATTTTCGGAGTTTGAATCTCATGCGGTCGACTCCCTTTCTGATGGTAGACTTCCACCCGTTTACCCAGTGGGACCAATATTGAATCTCGAGAGTGCAAGTGGGATCCATCGGGATTCTAGTATAATCATGAAATGGCTGGACGAACAACCTCCTTCGTCGGTGGTGTTCCTCTGCTTCGGGAGCAGGGGGAGCTTCAGTGGGGATCAGGTGAAAGAGATCGCCTGCGCGCTGGAGCAGAGTGGGCAGCGATTCTTGTGGTCCCTACGCCAACCCCCAGACCCAGAAATGGGTATGATGGCAAGGCCGACTGATTACGAGAACGTGGCAGAGGTGTTGCCAGAAGGGTTCGTAGATCGGACGGCTGGGATTGGTAAGATCATTGGATGGGCCCCGCAAGTGACCATCTTGAGCCACCCCGCGACCGGAGGGTTCGTGTCGCACTGCGGTTGGAATTCAACGCTGGAGAGTATATGGTTCGGAGTACCGATCGCCACGTGGCCTCTTTACGCGGAGCAGCAGCTAAACGCGCTTGCATTGGTGAGGGATTTGGGATTAGCGGTGGAGATTAAAATGGATTATAAGAAAGAGCCTCATTGGAGTGATGAGGCTGAAATTGTTAAGGCGGAGAAGATAGAGAGAGGAATCAGGTGGTTAATGGAGCAGGATAGTGATGTTCGGAAGAGAGTTAAACAGATGAGCCAAAAGAGTAGGAAAGCTGTGATGGAGGGTGGATCTTCTCATTCCAGCTTATGTCGTTTTATCGACGATGTCATGTACAACACGCCATGAGAAATTTAATGTACATTACTGTTTTTGTAATTATTGTCTCACCTTATTTTTATTTTTGAAGAAAAAAAATATAAGGGAGATGGGTTGTTTTAATAATTAGAATGAATTTCACTAAGGGAAATTTGAGATTTTTTTAAAATTTATATTTGTGAAATGTGATTTTCATATTTAGTTAATTGATATTTAATTTTTAAGAAAAGCTTAAATTTTTAAACATATCTAAAAATTTTAAAATTAAAAACTCATATTTTTTATTTTTTAAAATTAAAAACTTATTGTTTATTTTTTAAATAAAAATATATTTTTATATTATATGTTTCTTCTTAAAAGTAATAATAATTTTAATTTAATTTTTTTACAAATATTATATTAAAAATAAATATTACAAATATTGTGTTTGTTGAAAACTTAATATAATACCTAAGTAGCATTTTTTTTTATTTTATCACTTAAATATTGCATTTGCATACTTTAAAATACAATAATAATAATTATTTATTGCATTTTTTTTAACAGAAACATAATATGTAATTTTTTAACATAAAATTGACTTCGTCTCAAGACGCATGTCGATCAGTCTTGGTTTCTACTGCCTTGAGATCAGTTGTAGACTCTGATGCTTTGTGGGAGAGGTTTCTGCTTTATAATTATCACGAAATCATGTCAAGATCCTCATCGCCGTCATTGCTGTCATTGGCAAAGAAGAATCTTTGTTTCAATCCCTCTTTTCAGCCCATTTTCATTGAAAATGGCAGCATGGTAAGCCTAAAGTTGACTCTGTATTAACTTTTCAAACTTTGTGCCACAAGAACATGACAACTTTTTCACATGTATTTTAAATGTAAATTTTCAAAGTACAATCGCATTTTAATGAAGTTAAAAATAATTATTATTTATTATAATTTTTTAAAAATATGTAAAAAGCTTAATTATTACGTTTTTTTAAAATAAATATAATAATTGATTATTATAATTTATTTTAAATAATTAAATATTACATTTAAAAAAATTAAATATAGTAATTGTTTTATGTAATTTTTAAAATAATTAATTAGTACGTTTATTTAAAATTAAATACAGTAATTGTATATTGTAATTTTTTTAAAACGTATAAAAAGTTTAATTATTATGTTTCTTTAAAGATAAAATGTAGTAATTGATTATTATAATTTATTTAAAATATTTAAATATTATATTTTTTTAAGTTAAATACAATAATTATTCATTGTAATTTTTTCAAAATAATCAATTAGTGCATTTTTTAAAGTTAAAAGTAGTAATTATTTATTATAATTTTTTAAAACATGTGTATAATCAATTACTGCATGAAATTAACGCAATAATTGATGATTAATAAATTTTTTTATAATTAAACATTTGAATATTGTGTTTCTATAATTTGAGACGTAATATTTGTCAATTATTTTTATTGACAAATAGTTATGTTTGTTATATAGTAAATGACATTATAGTTAAAATACATAACTAAGTAATTTGATTTTCCTCCAACCAAATACAAGAATCTAATAATCCAATGCCTTAAAAAATTATCTCTTGCCAGGAATTCACATTTTATTGGGGTTCACACTTTTCTCAAGAATTTAAGATTTTACAAACTAAATACCCCATTAAAGTTAAATATTTTTTTTAAAGAAAAATTTAATTTATGTAATTTATATAATTGTTTTTAAAAGTTAACTGTTTTAAATTTAAATTGCAATATTTGTAATTTTTTCTACTTTTAGATGATAATCTTCTTTGTAAAAATTTTTTTTAATCTATTTTTAACTCATCAACTTTTATTTACTATCTTCATTCCAAGATTCTTTTGTATAAATATGTTTTTTAATTTTTAATTTATTTTTAACCTCTTAACTTCTATCTAAATTTATCTAAAAAGGATATTCACGCTTAAGTTTTGTAAACATATAATTTTCAAAAATCTAATCAATATGTATGCAATTTGAGTTAACACTTAGCTGATAGGTTAAGATTGAATCAACATTAAATGTTGAGAATTACTTTTCATCACGAGCATATGCTATCATCTTACGACAATACATGGTGATATAAGTCGTTGGACATTTCGTGTCATCATATTTTTCAAATTCAAGGACTTTAAATTTTGGTGGAATGACTACATCTGGGACTAAACAAAGGTCAATTGCATCTATGGAACCATAAAAATTCATTCCCTCTACGACTCTAAGCCTTTATTCTAATAACTTAATCTTCTCTCGGGCTATGGTATCTTTCACTTTCTCAAGTGTCTTTATCCCTAGCTTTTCTCTCTTTTTGGGATCATCCAAATCAGAAACTAAGATTGACTCAAGTGGTTTTTCCATCATAACGAGATTAACAAAATTTTGAAATTGTCTTGGAGCAGGTGGATGTCACTCTTGGATAAAGATTGGGATATCCACTTGGAGTAAAAATTAGTACTCCAGTTCCTTGAAAAGGTTGGGTCGATCGTGAGTCAAACCCTAGAGGGTAAATAATCTACTATATCTAGCGATTGCTCTTAAAAGCTAAAATTTTCTTCCACTATTTTTTTTGTCAAGTTTTTTGAGCATATCCATTATTGTACTGAAATCCCCTCTTAGTTCTTCTTAAGCTTTCTCAATTCTGTCAAATCGACTGGCTTGTTCTTGCTCCATAATTCTTGTTTAAGTCTTAGTATTGTATGAATGACGAGTAGGTTAGGTCAAAATTTTTTATGAGCAAGCCATTCTTGAACCTTTATTATCACAAAGTTTTTTTTTTTAAAAAAAATAATTAGAATGTTATGTGTTAAAAATTTTATTTTTGAAAATGATGTACATGATTCATGAATACAAGTGAAAGATATTTGCTCTTGGATGAATTTCAACACTAGAAATTTTTATTGAATCCATAAAACTTTTATTACATAGGATTTACCATCATAGAATTATATTCATAGAAGCATTTGACTTGTTCATAATGGTCTTTTTTCTCGTTTAGAAAGTTCACTAGGTGCTGTCCATATTCTCCTATGGGATGGACTTCTCTTCTTAACACTTTTATTTTTTTAACCATCTCCTATGCTTTCTTCACTGCCTTGTAAACTTGATTAGTCAGGTGCTCTATGTACTATTGCCTCCTTAAGCTTTTTGCTTTTCATCTTACACGAGCATCTCTTTTTGAATCACATGTGAAGATCTAATCTTTTTTCCTTCTATGCCACTCATCTATTATTGCTAAAATATGGCTCTTGTGGTCTTGCAGTTGCATCTCTAACCCTTGGATCACCTGGTGAAGTGATTCTTTTTCATTCAGTACTTCAAAGTCTTTCTTTTCTCTTTTACGAGCATGACTTTCAACCTTTTTTTTTTTTTTTTGGCATTTCACCAATCTTGCTGAGGTTGTAAAGTATAACCCCTTCTAATTCTGATATTCTTGAGAAATTTTGATGGTCTCCTCTTACTTTTCTTGAGCTTTGCCTTTCCATTGGTTTATTTGCTCTCGGAGCTCATCCATTTCACGTTATCGACTAAGGTAAGACTTGATAACTTTTTCAGTTTTGAATTTAACTCATAACCTCTTATTTTCTTAATGTAAATCTTTCAAATCATTATTGGCCACATCTCATTCTTTTATGATTTTGTCAATCTACTCTCTTATATTTCTATTTTATATTTCAACTATCCCATATTTTCACGAAGTCTTAAATTTTTTCTTCTCATTTCTTCTTTTTCAGCTTTTAATTTTTTTTGACAAGCTCAATTTTTGATAATTGCACTTTTTCTGAAAGATTAGTTGATCGATGTGAGCTATCATCAAGAGGGAGTATTATATCTCTAGGTCGCTTTACTTTTCAAATTTGATAATTAGGGGTGATTTTGTCAATGAGAGGCCTCAATCTCATTCTCCGTGTTTTCTTCCATGCTTGGATCAATTGCTTCGAGGTTCTTGGTGGATTTGGTTCCCCGTAAATGAATAATACTTGCGCCAGGCCATGAGTGGTAAGAATAAATTACTTTGCACCAAATTACCTAAGCACCATAAATGGAGTGTAACTCAAAATACCTCATAACCCTAATAACGGTATCCATGGCTCGTTTCTTCCATGAAACAACAAAGGCATATGAGACATCCAAGGCATCATCCATTCAATTTATCCTCGATAAGCTTTCATAAGAAAATAACCCACTCTTCTTTAGTCTTCAATGTTGGCTATCAGCTTTTGCAAAACTCTTCAATTGGTGCTTTATTTCATAGATAAAACTTTGAAAAAGTATTCTTTCCACACTTGAAATGACTTCTGACCCACACATACAATAGCGATGCACATCCTATAAACTATCATTTTTCATTTCATCGATAAAAATTCAATGACTTTATGGTTTCAGCTAGGACTGCTGGAGCAAGATTAATTGCTTGGGTTTTAATTTGCTCAAAAAAATCTACCATAGTTATCTCAATGTAACCCAAAGTCTTCGAAAAGATTACCATGCCATACAATGTTAGAGCAAACACAGTCATACCTTGATCATCCTTTAAATGCCCCTGAATGAAGTTTCAAAGAAAGTTCCAACGAACGTCAAGATGTTCACCTTTAGGCTTCACAAAAGAATCAATGATTTCTACTTTAACCCCTATAAGCTTGGCCAACTTTTTACAATAACTTGATTTTAACTTTCGGGTAAATACCTTATCTGAACGCTGTAGTTTCATTTCAAGCAAAACCGAATACTCTTCAATAGTTGGCATTAAATCTTCTTGATTAAAAGTGAAACATCTATAGGGTGGATCTCAAAATTGTATAGCTACCCTGATCAACTGTTCATCAATCACTACCGAAATAAGGGATGCAATATGTTCGTACTTCTTGGAAAAGCTTTTTTTTTTTATTTAACTGACCCAAAATGGTGGCTAAGTCTTCTAAATTATTTTGTGTGAGATCTAAATATACTTTTTCAGATAATTCAGACATAACCAATAGCCAAACAATCTTTACTCTTTTGTTGGGCTTTTTTTTACTAAACATGTACTTCATTATACGGCTCACATGCGACACTAACTGAAGATGAACAAATCTATAGTTTTATGGGATCCATGAAAACTTCTTAGGAGAAATATGTCCTGGAACAAATATATCGATGTAGAACTGTATGATATGATTAATGTAAAAAGAAAAAGAAAACAAAATAAAATTAAGTTAGTGTGAGGATGCGATTTGAGAAAAAAATATTTTTTGAGTTTTGAGTTTTTTTGTTTTGTTTTATTTTGTATTACACAACTTTTATTCTTGGTATTTCATACAAGAAGGTGGATGAGGCTCTACCTAAAGCTGGTTTCCTAGGCTTATTACATATTGGATTTAGATTGACATGTGTCTAAAGGTTCCCAAATTGTTCCTCACTATTATCCATGCTAGACTACTGAGGCACACTGATCCTTACCCATTACAGACTATGAACGAAAAAGGTTCAATTTGAGTGCAAATATTTTGCTTGCCATTACGGAAGTTATCACCTCACGAAGGCATAGGAACTTTACTTCCTCCTATAAAGGACGGAGGCCATGTATAAAACTCATGCATGATATGTATTGTGTTATTGTGTGTGCAAATATATCCAAATTTATTGAAAGTAATATATACAAAAAAAATAAAGCATAAGAGACATAGTAAACGAAACATGTGTGAATTTCTTTCTTTTTGTTTTTGATTTTTTTTACTTTTTTTTAAAAGTAAAAAATAAAAATCTAAGAAACCGATTAAGATTATTTAAATCAAAATTTAAGGATAACACATAGTTAATTTTGGCCTGATTCTTGAAAACAAAAGGCATCCCCAGTGAAGTTGTCAAGTTGTCGTAACGGTTTTGTGTCCCTCCGATGAATTTAGAAACAAAATAAAAAATAAGAGTCGCCACCAATCTTTTTTGGCTAAGTGCAATTGACCACCTTTTAAAACATATCCTTTTAATGAAATCTCAAAATTAATTAACATTTATTAAAAAGATAATTTTAGGGTCTGCGTAATAGTCTAGGTTCGAAAGTTAGTTACGTGTGAGGAAGGATTAGCATCCCTACAACGCTCGTTTAAAAACGGTACCAATTAATTACATATTATCCTTTAATTTTGATAAAAAAATAGTCTCATTTTTTGTGTTTGAAAAATAATTTTCTTGATTTTTTTTATTTATTAGAAATTTGTTTTTTTATTTATTCTTTATTGTTTCATTTTAATTTGAGAAAAAAATTAGAACCTTTTTATTAAAATAATTCTTAAAATGTTCTAGTACATTGGTAACATTAGAAGAATTTTTTCACCTAGAGATTTTTCAGACATCATTTTTCGGAATACCTTAGAATTTCATCCTTGGAGGCTCAAATTTACTTTTCATAAAAAAATTATGTCATGCATGCAATGCAGAATGTTATCATGTTGATACATACATTTTATTCTTTTTTAAAATTTTTATTAATTTTTATTAATATTTACTATTATTTTCATTTGAAGAATGAAAAAAAAAAGAATTTTTATTATATTAAAGATTTCCTATAAATATTTCAATACACTGATAATATTTAAAAAAAATTCTCACATAGAGATTTTTTTAAAGCATCTCTACTCGGAATACTTTTAGAATCCCATCATCGGATAAAATTTTTATTTTCTCATTTTTTATTACCTATTTTTAATTTATTAATTAGTTTTTATTTATTATTTTATAACAAAAAATTTTTTTATTGTATTGAAAATTTTTTAATAAATACTCTAATACATTAACAGTATTAAAAAAAAATATTTTCACCTAGAGATTTCATAGGATCACTATTTCGAGTATATTTGAATCTCATCATTGGATAAAATTTTTTTTTTTTAATTTTTTATTATTTTATAAGATTTATTTTAAAAGTAACAAAATTATCACAAATTTTTATTATATATTTCATTATTTATTTTTATTTGTAATATTATAAAACAACAAAAATTTATTCTAGCAAATTTAAACATTTTTACATGCATAAATATTAATAACAAAATTTAAAATAACAAAAAGACTATTTTTTAAAAAATAAAAAAAAAATTTTTACCTGAATCGAATCGGTCAATGTAGGGCTCAATCGTTTCAGTCTAGTCAGTTCGATGGTTCAATGTCGATCTGATTCGATCTGATCTAGTTCAGTTGGATCGATTAGGGGTCAAAAGATGAGTCAGATTGTCAGGTCAATTGCGTGGATCCCGAGTCGGGTCGGCTGGTTGACGCGCATATCCTAGAGCTTAAAACGACGTCACTTTTGGTGTTTAAATGAAACGACGTCGTTTTTCACTATTGACAGCTTTATAAAAGTAAAAAAAAAAAATTTACTTCATTTCACCCCTTCTGCCCAAAAAAAAATCTCTCTCATCTTTTTTTTAGAGCGATATGGGGTCGGTGAGCATCTGTTGTGACAGCCGTTGTGGTCCTCACCAGTGACAAGCTCCGTCTACTGTCGTCGGTGTCAAAAAATTAAAAAAAAAACCTCAAAATGCTCCTCTTGATCCCCCGAATATAGATCCAACCTTTTTTCCACCAAAAAGAAACCTAAACAACCTAGATCTGCTTTTGAAGTTTCGGTTAAACTTTTTTTTATATTATTTTTTACTTTTGATTTTTTTATTGACTTTTTCTCTTTTTTGTTCACAGTGAGCTTTAGGCGCTAGGTTCCTCCCTGCGGGGAAGATTGTGTTGATTTTTTTTGGCAAAAAACTTTTTCCTTTTTTTTTTGGCAAGATATCCTTCTCCTCCCCTTTTTTTTTGGTTCGGCCAGGAGCTCTATTTATAGAGCTCTGACAGTGCCCTGTGCTTAAGCGAGTGGCATAGGGCTAGGCATGAGGATGCAAGCACGAACCTCATACCTCTTTTATTTTTTTTTGTCTTATTCGATAGTGGTAGGGCATGGTGGCTAAGATCCTAGGCGAGGGTAGTGAACAAAGGTAGCAGTAATGAACAGAGTAGGGTGACAGAGGGTAGGATATGGTGGCTAGTGGGATGGGTGATTAGAGGGTAAGGTTTTTTTTTATTTTTTTTGTATTTTATATTTTGTATTTTTATAGTTTTATATTTTTTTGTATTTTGTATTTTTTGTATTCTATATTTTTGTTTAATTTAATAAAATAAAGAAAATAAAAGGCAACTGGGCTTAAAGAACGAAATGGGCTTCGGGTCCAATCGAAATCAGATTTTAGGCTCAGTCGAATTGAAATCGGGCCTGAAGCTCAATTGAATTGAAATCGGGTATCAGCTCGATAGCCTGAGAATTATTAATTAAAATTTGGATAAATTTAGTATCTACAAATCCTTTACACCTTTTCGGGTTTGGCCTAAATTAATGCCAATCTTTTAAAGATGCACAGGCCCTACAGATGTCATTTTTTGGGGCATATGCTTTACATATATCCTAAGTGTCATTTCATAATTACACTAACCCTACCTTTAGGGCAAAAACGTATGATCCATTTGAAGTTCCTAATTTTGATATCTTAAAGAGAATGAAAGATTGAAGTTGAAAACTTCTACGGTGATTAACGATTCAAGTATGCAACAAGTGAACCTTTTAGAAGAGAGAGTGCAAGCTATCAAAAGAATGGATTATTTTGGCTTTATAGATGTAGCTGAACTTTATTTAGTCCCAAATGTGATCATTCCATCTAAATTTAAAGTTCTTAAGTTTGAAAAATATGATGGGACAAGATGCCTGGTAACTCATGTTACCATGTACTATTGTAAAGTGGTTGCCCGTGCTCAAAATGAGAACTTGTTGATACATATATTTCAAGACAACCTTACTGGCTCAATTATAAGATGTTACGTTTAGTTAGACATAACCTGTATCTACTTATGGAGTAAGTTAGCAAGTACATTAATTGCCTAATACATACATATTATACACTTAACTCCAAATCATCTATCTCTATGAAGGATGAAAAAACCTTCTGAAAGCTTCAAAGAGTATGCATAAAGTGGAAAGATGTTTCAAATTTAACCAACTCTCACATAAAAAGAAATCATAGTTTTATTCGTGAGTACTTTAAAGGCTCTATATTATGAAAAAATAATCAGAAATGCCATCAAGAATTTTATCGAGATGATGATCACTAGGGAAATGTAAAAAACACCATTAAGAGTGGCAAGCTTGTAGAAGGAAAAACCTCAAATACAAAGAAAGGTAGGATGCCTAAAAGAAAAGAAAATGAAGCTCAAGCTGTGAGCTTTTAAGGATAATAGTTTATAAGTTACACCCATACCACATTCAACATATCTTGCCTATTATCCAACCATTAATCATATTACACCAGTCACTTGTCATCTTGTTTCATAACTAGTTTACAGATCAACTTTTCGAATACTTACATATGGGCCTAGTCTTGTTATTACACCAATTTCAAGGCCTAATAACCAAACGGATGGTTTAAGGAGATCTTGAAATAATTAAGAAAAACCTCTCATTGATCTTATCCATATGACTTATACAGAGTTATTCCTAGAATTAATCAAGAACGATTAAGTATCTTCAATTATTTTAGAACCATTAAAGCCATCATATCTCAAATAGTATGATGCTAATGTCATATGCGATTACCATAATGAGAGCATGGGTCATTCTATAAAAACGTGCCCTACTTTTAAGCACAAAGTGCAAAGTTTAATTCGAAAGGTTTGGTGAGTTTTGATGAATTAAGAGAATTAGATATCAATAAAAATCATTCGTTTAATCACACAAGAGAATAATTTTGAAAAGGACAAGATGTTAAGGTTGGTTGAAAGTTGTTTGTCATTTTAGAATTTCTTGTAGAGTAATGTTAGGATTTTTTTTATTTAATAAGATTTCATTTTTTATCATTTTAATAAAAAGCAAGTTGATGTATTTCATTACATTTTTTCTATCATCCAAGCCATTATTCTGTGCTTTGTTATTCTTCATATCTTTTTTAGTCTCATTCTTAAATTCTAAATGATGAATGTTTGGACAATGATAAATAATAATTTTTGGATTTAATTTTGAAAACTTATTCATATTGATCTATGGAGATTATTTGAGTAAAAAAAATAATCTATAAGCTGATATCATTCATGAGAAAATGAAACAGATATGTCTTGGAAGCATCCCTCAATTCGTCTTTGTTCAAAACATGGTATTCAAATAAAGCATTCACATTTAAGATGAAAAATAGTCATTTTGCTTTTATCATTCATAAAAATAAAATCATCCATTGTTACCCTTTTTAGGCTTGTAATGGTTTTTTTCTAAAGAACCACAACCAAGCATCACGCTTCACATTAGGGGTAAATTTTGAGGAAAAACCTACTTGAAAAAGAGAAAAAACAAAATATCACAAAAGGTTTCAAAGATATGGAGTAAAAAGAAAGAAGAACCTTTTGTACAAAAAATAATAATAATAAAAAAATGAATACCACAAATGAACTAGGGCAAAATAATGAAATTTTTTTATGAGGAATAAGATGAAGAGAAAAAAATGAAAAGTATGACAATGATGTGGAATGGGGCAAAATGCAAAGTTGTATTACATGATGAAAAGTGATCCTTTGGTTTGAACCCTTTAAACATATGTTTTTAGCCTATTTTATCTTGACATCTTATCATAGCTTACGTTACAACCCTTAAAAGTCCATTTTGATCAAATGTGAATGCTCGAATTGAATGTTTATATATTGAGCTAAGGTATGCTTGTAATGAAGTGATGGAATCATGATTTGTTATCATGTTTTAGAAATTGATGTATGGGAGATATCAATAATGGATGGATTGAAAAAAATAAAAAATGTGAAATGTGAAAAAATGTAAAATAAAAAAGAAAAAAAATGTAGACTCAAATTAATAATCCGAAAGAGAGATTTGGGTAGAAAAACATCTGATTTAAAAATAGGATGGGCAATAAAATATATAAAAGATCATTATCATCTAAAGATCCTTTGAAACTAGGGCAAAGTTGAATGAGCTTAAAATGATTTTGAAAGTCAATGGAATTAGTTTTTGAAATAGAATTCTAGATTAATGTTAAAAATTATCTGAATATTCATTATTTGGATATTGTTATACCATTCAAATACTTATACTAGTGACATGCTTTGAATTTTTTCCATTGCCTATTTGTTGTTATACCAAACTCGTTCTTGTATTAATTATTTTTTCTCTTAATTTACCTTGTCCTCTCTTGTTTTTGCATCCCCAGAATAAATTGAGAAAATATATGATTGTATTATATTTTTCATGAATTGAAATGATAATGAATGAATGATAATATCCATAAAAGATCTATATAATCCTTTTAAAAGAAATCTAGGATGATAAGGGCAAAAAAAATTGAAAAAAAGATGAAAGAAGCCTGAAAATATGATTTGAAAAGGCAAATGTGGTATCCAAGTGGTGCATATGGTGATAAAGCAACCAATATAATCTGTGAGTTGTGACCAAGGATCAGATAACGAAATTTATGAATTGATTATAAGATTATTAGTGCTGGAAAGCTAAAAAAAAAGTGAGATAGTGGAGTCTTTAAAACCTTATTACTACAATCAATTAGAATTTCATGGTATTCATTTCAGCGACATCTACATCACATTGTTGTTTAAATAATATATGTACATAACTTGATGAATATTTGAATCTTTATTTTGATAATTACATTTGTATCATGGTTTGGTCATGCATTTGCATCATATAGTGAACAAATGAATCAAGGTTTAGAGTATGGCATTTGCATTACTACGAGAATTTGGATGTTGCATTTGCATCATTATCATACAAAATTTTGACTTTGGTTGAAAACTTTTAAACTTTTGAATCCTTGAATGAGAAAATTTTTTTATGATGAGATTTTTTTATGTGAAAAACATTTCAAAATTTAAAAGTTATAAAACCTTTTGAAGAAGTATTTTCAATATTGAGAATGATTTGTAAGACTTCTGGGTATAATCTTTAAGAATTTTTAAATGAGAATCTTTAAGTTTTAAATAAGAATCTTGAAAATTTTTTGATGTGAACCCCCAAAGTTTTTGAATAAGAATATTGAAATAGTGGAAGTGAAACACTAAAGTTTTTTTGAATGACAATATTTGAAATCTTGGTTGTGAATCCTTAGAAGTTTTTCGAATGAGAATATTTGAAATAATAAATGTGAACTGCTAAAGTTTTTTGAATAAGATTCTTCAAAAGTTTGAACATGAACCTCCAAAATTTTTTAATGCGATTTTTTGAATTTTTGGTGTGAATTTCTTGAATGTGAATATTTGAATTTTTAAAATCTTCAATTCTTATGAATCTAAAAAATCTTGCAAATTTTTGCATTCTTACAAATATGAAAATTCTTACAAATCTAAAATTTTTTCAAATCTAAAATTTTTGCGAATCTTAAAATTCTTGCAAATCTAAAGATTCTCGTGAATTTGAAAATTCTTGCAAATTTGAAGGTTCTTGTGAATTTAAAATTTTTTGTTAATTTGAAAATTATTGTGAACCTGAAATTCTTATAGAGCTAGAAGTCATGCGAATCTCCGGTGAATCTTTAAACTTTGTGAATATTTGAGTTGCGAACTTTGAATATTAAAGTTTTTGCAAATTTAAAAATTTTTTTGAATTTGAAAATTCTTGTGAACCTAAAATTTTTATGAAGCTAAAAGTCATGTGAATCTTTGGTGAATCTTTGAATTGCAAACTTTAAAATTTAAAATCGTGATACTTTGAACTCTAATTGTGAATCTTTAAGTTTCAACTTTTATTATGAATTTTTAACTATGTAATTTTTGAATACTTCAAATTGTGAATCTTTGAAGTTTCAAAATTTTGTAGTTCTTATGAAGCCAGACTCAAACATATTAGGTATCTATATCTTTGTGTAATTTCTATTTCATATAAATTATTTAAAGAGGGACAACTGTGAAACCTTATTTCATCTCGGATTATCCTCAAATCTCGAGTTAGTTTGAATTGGGCTTTGGACCCAATCATTTGGAATTGAATTTAGCATTTGAGTTTTAGGCCTAGATTATGTTTTGGATCAAATCAAGCCTTTTGTAATTATTTTGCTTTTATTAGTATTTTGCAAGAAAATAAATAAAAAGATAAAACATAGGGCAGATTAAGTGATAAGATTTGGTGTTTGAAATTCAAAGTTTGGATTAAATTTTGAAATCCAATGTTTCTTAAAATCAAATTTCAAATTGAAAGTGATAGGATGCTCAATTTTTTGAAGTGAAATCATATCTTCATCATGTTAGAGCAAGAACGAAGAGAGTGAAAAACACATAAAAAATCAAAGAAAAATCACATAAAAAAACCAAAAGAATAAATGATTACAAAAAGCAAACACCAACCACAATCAGACAGAAAGAAATCTAGCGACAAGACACATGTAAAACCCATAAAGTGCCACAATTTCCATCCACGGCCTAGAAATCCAAAAACAAAAACCCAACGTATACAACCAACGGTCGATCCTAGGTTTGCCAACATTCTCCACCTCTACAAACTATCTTCATCCATCACCATTTCATCACCAAACCAAACCCAAAGCCAACATAAACTCAAAATAAGACTAAAGCTACATCACAACAACCATCAATAGTCCAAGCACCAACCCGAGATCTACATGGCAATAAAGAAAAAGTTTAGCACAAGAAAATAAAAAAAGAGAGAACTTATCTCCCTTAGGTTTCAGATCCAAGGTGTTTTAGAAAGATTTAAATCTTCAAGTTTTATGAAAAAGTAGCCAATAAAAAGAGGAAGAACATACCTTGAAGCGATGGCAAACGGAGTGGTGGAAGAGATCTTAAAGGTTGAACATGCGACTTTCAAACTCAGATCCATACGACTCTAGTGAGTTTCTGAAGGAACTAAGTAGATCACGTAAAAGTGGAGACTTAAAAGAGCCTTTAGGCAAAATTTAGGCCTCAATAGCGATTAGTTGACAATGGTAGACTACAACATATGGCAACGTCAACACCGAAATCTGGAAACCCTTGAACTTTCCTATTGTGTTCTTTTGATTTTAGTGAGAGAAGTAGAGAAGAAATTCTTTTAGAGAAAACAAAACTTGAAAAATGAATGGAAATGCTTAATAATAGGTTTTTGTAGTAATATCCAAACGATGCCGTTTTGACTCGGGTAAAAGGGTTTGTGACCTACGTGTTGCCCAACTTGGAGACCTGACCCGGATGCACCCATTCTATAAGTCAATAGTGAGCCAAGTTGAGCCATTTTGTTGTTAGTTGCTGAGCAGATTCATTTAAGTAGAGCTGAGCTAAACCTTGAATCAAGTCGAGCCAAAACATTTACTTTTCTACTAGTTTTTTTCTTTTTATTACTCTGCTTATTTATTTAATTTTTTTAGTGTTTTTTTTTTATAAATATAATTTTAAAAAATGAGAAAAAGGTTGAATTATCAATTTTTTCTTAAACCAAAAAAAATAATTTTGAAAAAATAGGAAAGAAATTAAAATATCAATTTCCTTTGAAAAAAATTTTCAAAAAAGAGTTTTGAAAAAAATTTAAAGTATTAATTTTTCTTAAAAATAAAAATTTTCAAAAAATGTTTTGAGGAAAAGTTGAAGGATTAATTTTCCTAAAATAAATATTTTCAAAATAAAAATTTTCAAAAAAATTCTTTGAAAAAAACTTGAAGAATCAATTTTCCTTAACTAAAAAAAATATTTTAAAAAATTTTGAGAAAAAGTTGAATTATTAATTTTCTTTAAACAAAAAATATTTTCAAAAATATTTGGGAAAAAAGTTGAAAGTATCAATTTTTTCCTTAAATAAAGTATCAATTTTTTTAAATAAAATAAAATAAAATAATTTTTTTAAAAAAGATTAAATATCAAGAATTTAATTTTTTAAAATATTAAATAATTCAATGACAAATTCTCTACAAGAAGAATAATAGTTTTTTTGCATACTCTTGAAGTGAAGAAATTATTTTAATTTTCTATCAAAAGTATTAAAGTTAATTAAGAATAATTTTCAATAATTAACTACTTGATAAGTTTTATTAAAGGCTCAATAGATAATACAAAATCAAGCTGGAACCATCTTTTAATAGGCATTGTGAGGGTGTTATAACCTTTCTCATACATAACTGTACTTTCGAACTTAGTTTTATTTCGTAGATATTGAATCTACCTTTTAAATATACTTGAGTCAAGCTTAGGTTTATATTTAAAATAGGATAAATTCATTAGGTGACCAATCACACCTAAACAAAAAAGATTGGTAGTGACTCCTTAAGTTATGTCTAACGATAGGTCTATAGATCTATATGTAATTACATTGACAATTTGATTAATTCTTTTGAAATAAGGATTTAAATCTTAATATTTATAATTTTTTACTTTTAGATCATAGTTTTTTTTTTATAGCAAAAAATTATAATGATACATTATCCTATATATGTAGATATTTAAATTTATACTTATCAAAATACTTTTATGAGAAAAATTGTGAGACATTTAGATTGAAGCACATAATATTTGGTAAGTTCAGTATAAAAGTTCATAATTGGTATTAAAGTAATCATTAATTATCAGTTGGGAATATAAGAATAAGTGTTATATCGTGAGAGTTATTTCTAAATTTATAATCAACGAAAATCACCTATAAAATCCTAATGGTCAATATAATCTTAAATTTGTATGTAATGTGTTAGACTTAAGGGAATGTTAAATCTTAACAAAGAGAGTTTCTATACCTCAATCTCACGTTAAAAAATTGTAATGTTAAATCTTATCAGACAAAGTTTATATATACTTCAATCTCATGTTAAAAAATTGAAACGATGTTATAATATATATAATATAATATAATATAATATAATATATATATATATATATGCTTAAACTTATACTTGTAAAACATAAGATAAAATCATAGAATTTTTTATTCAAAACAAATATTATATCACAAATTAAATGTAAGTTTTCGCATAATTAATTTGAAAGAATTTCCTAATTAAAGATGTTAAAACTTACAAATTTAGGAGATTAACGCGAAGACTTAGAGATCTTAAGAACAGCCAAAGGTGTTTAAAGCATGTCGACATAATAATCAATAAGAAGAAAATTCAAAGGTTTCCCATTGTATACGCCAAGCTTAAATTAGTAAAATTCGAAAAGAATATCGATATTCTTTGGAAGCTAGCTTTCTCTGCTTGGCAAGAAGATGATTGTCATATTCTTTAGGGGTATTTTTCTTTTTGGCAAGAAGATGGTGAGATGTTCATTTCCTAAAAGAGAAAAAAAAAGGTTTTCCATATTGCTTTTCAACATTCATTGTACACTATAAAAGAAAATAGCAAAACAACGAGTAAAAAGTAAACTTAAAATCAATTCGTAATAGATGAAAGATTCAATTTAAATAATATTATAAAAATTTTAATGTTTAACATAATGAGATAACACTATTGTATCGTATGTTATTATTAAATGATTGGACCATATTATACAATAATTGAATAAGTAGCATTTTAAATAGAAACAAAAGAAATTGAATAAATTTGTATATGGCAGAATTGCTTCGAGGCTGCTGCATTTTTAAAATATTATTATATTATTATTTTTTTCCTTCTTTATTTGGCCTTGTTGAAAAACCATCGATTCTTTCATGTGGGAGGAAGCTGCTTTAGAATTAGAAAAAAAGGGAATACGCAGAGGAACAAAATTTTTAATTTTATGCAAAATTATAACATCAGATGCCATTAATTTTTATTATGTAATTAATTGAACTTTAAGCCCAAACAGCCAGGAGAGACATAAGACCAGATCCCAGAAGAAGACAAACAATTGCTCCTACTTGAAGTATTCCATTGTTTTGCAACTTTGGATTCATGAAATCAGCAGCCAGAAGATCGACAAGCGCCATATATATTAAGATCCCAGCTGATGCCGCATTAAAGATCCCTTCAACAATAAGAGCAGTTGGGCTGTTCTCATCGTATACATTTGATATGCCTATTCCTATGGCAATTCCTACTGGGGTTGTGAGAGAGAAAAAGATTGCCATAATTGCAACAGCTCGAGACTTGAATTGTGCCTACAAAAACATCCACAATAAACCTCTACTAAACAAAATGGTATAAAAAAAAAAAACAGTACTATCCCAAAAACCAGATAATAACAAAAGTGGGGCAGGAGCATTCCCCTTTCCAGTTTACAGAAATGGTTGAAAGTTATTAAACAAAATCTGAACATTTATTAGCAGTTATTACCCTGGAAAATACCTGAGGAACAAGTGGGATTCAGGGGAAAGTCATAAACACATAAAATTGTTAAAAACAAGGGATTGAAGATGTATTACCTGAGAAATGCATCCACCAAGTCCCATGCCCTCGAAGAATTGGTGAAAGGTGAGTGCAGCCACCAAAGGTTTCATAGTCTTTGGACTTTCAGATGCACCCAAAGATATCCCTATTATCACTGAGTGCACCAGTATTCCCAACTCCAAAACCTACAAAAAATGTATAATATATATTAACTTTCATCATACTAACATTTGATCAAATATATATCAGTCTGATGATGATTATTTCAAATCTTTAGTGGAACAAAAGAATTTAAAATTACCCAATATATATGATTTAGAGTTTAGACATGCTTACTTTAGATTACCTGAGATACTACTCGGTGTCGAAGAAGCTCAGATGAAACTGAACGCTCAAGCGTAGAAACAGAACCATGAGCAAGGCCATCAGTTGCATGAGTATGAACATGCCCGTGATTTTCTTATTCCCTTGTTTTCTCTTCATCACAGCCGTCACTCTGTTGGGTCTTATGAAAGTGAGACTTGGTGTAATGAGAAGTAGCAAACATATCAACTATCAATGTAGCAATTGCAGAGGACATAGCCACCAATCCGGCAAACGGAAACTTCCCCCAAGGATTTTCATTGAGGCAAGGAGATGTCAAGTTCTCAGTAGCATCAGGAAGAACATGGATAAACCCCGTCGACAATATGACACCGGCTGCAAAGGCTTTGATCAAGAAGAAAACATTCCTTTCGGGACGTAAAGCCTTGATAGTTTTCCCAAGCAGAGGAAAGCAAACCCCAATAGCTCCAGCAACGAGAATGGAAGCTAAAGCAGCCATCTTGTATTTGTGCGCCAGTGGCTTATTCCGATCTTCATCTTCAGGTTCGCACATGCAGTCTCCTCTTCCTAGGGAAGGAAATAAGATGAGAAAGCAGCAAAGAAACATCGAGAGCTGAGTTTGTTTAAAGTTGGTCATGGCTGGAAATGAAAACCGAATCCAATTGAGGCTAAAAAAAAATAGAAAAAGAGAAGTTTTGGAGAGAGTGAATAAAGAAGTGTTGTTTATATAGGGCAAACTAGGGCAGGGCAAATTATTCTGGCCCTACGATATGTGAGATTGAATAAAGAAGTGTTGGTCTTATTTGTCAGATTGGTGAGATCGGCAGGACGATTTGGTCAACTGATGTTGAAAATTTAAATACTTTTTTACTGTATTTGTATATTATAGAAAAATAATGAGCTCATTTTTACAAATAATAATTTTAATAAATTTTAATTTTTAAAATCACAATAAATGAAAGTGACTTCTAAAATCTTAAAATCTTATAATTTTAATTTTATGTGTAATGTATTAAACTTGAAAAGAAGTCAAATCTTAACAAAAAAAGTTTATATACCTCGGTCTCATATAAAAAATTGTATTACTATATTATAATATATATGTGTGGGCACATGTAAACTTAAACTTATGAAACATGAGATGAAATTATTAAATTTTTTATTAAAATAAATATTATCTCATAAATTAAATGCAGATTTTTATATAAATAATTTAAAATTTTTTCTTAATTAAAAATGCTAAAATTTGCAAATTTAGGAGAATTAACGCGAAGACTTAGAGATCTTAAGAACAACCAGAGGTGTTCAAAGAATGTCAACATAATAATCATTAAGAAGAAAATTCAAAGGCTTTCCATTGTTAACGCCAAGCTTAAATTGGTAAAATTCAAAAAGAATGCCAATATTATTTAGAAGCCAGCTTTCTCTGCTTGGCAGGAAGATGGTTATCACATTCCTTGGGGTATTTTTGGCAAGAAGATAGTGATCTGTTCATTTCCTAAAAGAGAAAAAAAAAAAAAAAAAGGGTTTTCCGTGGTCCTTTCCAACATTCATGGTACACTACACTAAGAAAATAGCCTGTCGATTTTTTTTTCTAATATAATTATAACGATTTGAAATTTTATGGTAAAAAAATTAAATATAATTTTGAATAAAATTTAAATTTGATAAGATCATTATCAAGCTAAACTCAAACATGAGTAATTCAACTTATTGAACGAATTGAATTCAAACATCTTAATATCTCATTCAAATAAGTCATCAACTTAATTGAATTTTTATATTTTAATATATATTTTTTATTATTTTAATTAAAAATATTATTTTACCTTTATATATCAATTTAAGTCAGAGTTAGAATTTGAACATATATAATCAAGTATGAAATGAAATTTGAGAATCAAACCTGATTTTTATTCAGTAAATGAGTTTAATCTAACGAGTTCAAATAATTTGATATTTATTTCGAATCAAATTTAAACTTAAATATTAAAACTTGATTAAGCTTAAATTTAGTTTCAAATAACAAATTTCAAATTGAGTTCAAATTTTTTGTTGTATTAGCCCAACTCAATTATATTCATAGTCAACGATGAGCTTAAATTAGCATAATTCAATTAGAATGTCGATAATGTTTAGGGGATTTTTCTTCTTGGCAAGAAGACGATGATCTAATATGTGCAAATGTAAATGCCTAATATGATATCCCCTAAAGGAATCTATCTGTTCATTTCCTTATAGAAAAAAAAAGAAAAGAGTTTGCCATTTTATTACTCATTCTCAATATTTAGGTGGTGTTGCGTTTGGAGTGATCATTCAATAATCATGGTGATCTATGAATGGTGAGCAAACCACCGTATTTAACAACCATTTAGTGATTTAACGTGATGGTGATCTTAAATCATTAAAGTAGTATTTGGTATAGGATGATCGCCTTAAAAACTATAGTGATGTACAAATGTTAATTAGATCACTTTGCTTGGTAAGCATTTGGTAATCTTACGTAGTAGTGATCATATCATTGTCTTGGAGGGTGATCGAATTTTCATATAAAAAGGTGGGAAACATTTATCATCTAGGTGATGAAATATATAAAATTCGCAACAATTAATATTATCCAATTAATATGCAAATTAAAATCTTGTTGCATCTTAAAATTGTAATTATTTTATATTATAAATTTTTATATTTCCAAACTAATATTCATTATAACAAGTTCAAAATAATTTTTTTTTTTACTTTTTTTAATATTTTATATATAATATAATATTTTATATTTCTTTTATTATGAATTTAATAGATTTGTTTCATTTTTTATTTTAATTTTTTTTCATAATTTATATTATAAAAATAAATTTACCTATCAATAAATATATTTATTAATTTAATAATTTAATTATTTTTATTATAATAAATAAATATTATTAATATTTTTTAAATTATTATCTTTAAACAACCATAAAATTATTAATTTATGTAACCATTATAATATGCATAGTTATTTTTGTGGTTTTAAATAAAATAATGTTTAATTTTTAGTATTACTAAATGTAGTGATCTTTAATTTTTAGGAATTAATCATTGTTAATCAAAAAAAGTTATTTCAAATCAGAAGTATTAATATTATTTTTGTAATAAGATCACCCCGAAAATTATATTACCGAGATGATCTTACAAAAGATACCAAACACTACCCAAAAGTGATTAGATTATTGCCTTAAAAGGTGATCTAGTACCTATCTAATGAAGTGAGAAACTTTTATCATTGAGATGAAATGGTATGTAAAATTAATAATAGTAAATATTATCTATTTAATATGTGAATTAAAAACTTACTTTTTTAAAAAATTAATTGTTATTATTTTATATTATAATTTTTATATTTTCAAACTAATATTTATTTTAATAAGTTCAAAAATATTTTGTATGATTTATTTATTTTTAAAATTTATTTATAATATAATTTTTTTATTTTAATATATTAGTTTGATTTTCTAGTTCAAATATCTTTTTACATAATTTATACTATAAAAATTAGTTTACTATCAATAAATATATTATTAATCTAATAATTTGATTATATTTATTATGAAGTAAATAAAATATTACTAATATTTTATACACAATTATTTAATTTAAATTACATTGAAATTATTAACTTGTATAACTATTATAATGTGCATAGTTATTTTGGTACTTTCAAACAAAATAATGTCTAATTTTTAGTAATATCAAACACAATAATCTTTAATTATTAAGAATTACTGATTCTTACCCAAACAAATTGATTCTAAATTATGAGTGATAAAATTACCTTAGTAATAAGATCATCTCAGTGATTAAATTACCATAATAATATTGAAAATGATATCAAATGCTATCTCATAGTACAACACCTAAAACAAAACCTATCAATTTCTTTTCTCTTTTCCTTTATTACAATTAGCTATTAGAACTTGTTTTAATCAAATATAATTTTAGAAAAAAAAATTCAAATTCAATTTTGAAAAATGAAAACTTAGATACATGCATTGACCATCAAATCAAATGTTCTGAACTTTAATGATTAAAGAATTTTATCATGTAATATATAAGCACTCTCTTACATGACTCATTTTTTCAATTTCATAAATTTTGTATTGGTTCAAACAAAAAAAATTGTTAATACTCTAAAAGAGCAAAACATGTTCATCAAAAGTTCCAAATAAATTTTTCATTGATGAATAAAAACAAATCATCAATTTTGCTTCACATGATCATTTGTCAAAATCTATCTAATGCTCATACTGATCAAATATTTCATGTTTGGTCAGAAGTTGTTCATGTCCTTCAAACTATAGAAAAAGAGTTTCACTTATCTAACAAATCTGATGGTATCATCATATATCGTTCTATTAAAGGGCAAGACTTTTGCTATCTTTTTCTTACTTAACCTTAAATCTTAAACTCTAATATCAAAATATATATATTTTTTACAAAAAAAGCCAAGGCTTAGGGATAGATAAAGGAATTGTAAGTCTTGGATTCAAATCTTAAACTTATTAAATGCCATCTCTTAAGGATGAATGCATGAATTAATTAAGTTAAGTTTCGAATTAAAAAAAAAACATATATTTAATGACAAATAATTCAAATAAGAAATCAAATTTGATCTATCAATAGATTCACTTGAATCAAAAAAATATTTTTAAAGTAATTTTGATTGAAAAATCTAAAAAAAGTGTAAGAGTTACACTAGTGTAAGTGAATCCCTCTTCATATGTATATTATGTAGGGAGAGAAGGGATCCATTTACTGCAGTGTTACATTTTTTTTTCACCATTAGGTTTGGATTAAAATAAATATTTTAAATCTTAACCATTTTGATCTAAGGATCAGAAAAAAAAAAGTACAACACGTACATTAATGTAACTAGATCTCTACCCATAATATATATATATATATATGATAGCCAACTTAAAAAAAAGTGTAAGAGTTACACTAGTGTAAGTGAATCCCTCTTCATATGTATATTATATAGGGAGAGAAGGGATCCATTTACTGCAGTGTTACATTTTTTTTTCACCATTAGGTTTGGATTAAAATAAATATTTTAAATCTTAACCATTTTGATCTAAGGATCAAAAAAAAAAAAAGTACAACACGTACATTAATGTAACTAGATCTCTACCCATATATATATATATATATGATAGCCAACTTATACTAGTGTAAAATTGTTTAGTTTATAATTTTTTTTAATCACTAATTTCAATAGATCCAAAGATGAGAGAAACAACTCAAATAGAGAAAAAAATAAATTAAATTTTATTTCTTAGATTTATTGAAATCAATAATTAAAAAAAATTTAAAACCAAAAAAATTTTTACATTGACGTAAGTTGATCACTTCTTTTATATAGAGAGAGTAGAGATCCACTTATATTAGTGTAACTTTTACATTTTTTTTAGACTTTTGGATCAAAATTACTAAATTTAAAAATATTATTTTGATTCAAATGAGTCATGAATTTAATTTTGATCTAAGGGTTCAAAAAAGTGTAGGAGTTACATTATTGTAATTTATCATAACAAGACCGCTAGATGAATTATAAGAAATCAAACCAAAACTGGAGAGTCACCATCAATCTTTTTTCGCTAGGTGTGAAAATTTTGTCTTTCTAATAAAATTTTAAAATTAATTAAAACTTATTAAAGAGATAATTTCTTGTTTAGTTTGCGAAAATAAATTTGGGTTCAAAAGTTCAATTACGCATGATGAAGAATTAGTATCCCATAACATTTGTTTTAAAAATGGTACTAACTAATCGCATGTTATTCTTTTATTTTGATAAAAATAGTCTTACTTTTAATATTTAAAATAATTCTCTTAATTTTTTATTTTTTTGTAAAAATCTTTTTATAAACCTTTTATTTAGAATTATAGACACTCCATTTCATGTAAGGCTGGTAATTAAATTTCGGTTTAGATTTCATCTAGATTATTGAGCTTTCAAGGTGCCTATTGGGTCTTTAAATTGGTGTGGAATAATTGGGCTTTAAATTGATCTTAGGTTTTAAGCCCAACGTATAGTTCTTCTGGTGTCTAGGTTTAAAGCCTATCATATAATTGCATTCTTATGTTTTTTCATTTTATAGCCTTAATAAAAATTCAATCAAAAAATAAAAAATAAAAAGAAATTTTAGAGTTTAATCCAAAAATTAGAGTTACTTAAAACTAGAAATCAAATTAGAAAATCACTGATCACAATCAAACAAAAAAATTAAAGCCCTAAGAATCAAGCCACGATTTAAATCAAATCTGTTTATGGTAGATTCAATCTTTGATAATGAAACCCTAAAATTTCTTATGAAAAAGCCTATATAAATCATGCTCAAAACCATAAAAAAGAAATAGAGAAAATTGATAAAAAAAATTGTAGTAATTTTTGGCGTGAAAAGATATATTGGTTTTTGGCATAGTTATGGGATTTTTATTTTTATGAGCCATTTTTCATCTTGAAATTTTGGTGTAGTTTCTAGGTTAATCTTTAAGGTGGTGTCGAATTTCTATAATAAAGTGATTTTTCTAAGATTTTTTGGTAATTTGTAGCGTTTAGGTTTCTAGGTTTTTTTTTTTCGAAAACTAGACTTTTTCAACAAAGTTTAAGTTTCTGGTGGTCGAAATATGGAATTTTTGCCCTTTTTTGGGTTTTTTTGAATTTCTCGGTGGGTTTATAAAGAATGGTTAAAAAGAATCTGATTTAGAAAAAGAGGGAGTTAGGCAATTTTAAAGAAAAAAAAAGAAACTTAACTTTTATACAGGGAAGGAACAACACCGTTTTAGAGAAAATTTTGATCGATATAAACCTGGTTGACCCTGCATTTTAAACCTGACCCGATTGCAGGTATTTGTTTTTATTTTTCGTTTTTTTTTTGTTTTAATTTTTTTCTTTTCTTTTTTGGTTTTATTTTATATTATTTTTATTTATTTATTTATGTATTTATTATTATTATTATTATTATTATTATTAATTATAGATTGAATAGCTTGTTTTTGTAAGATGTCTTTATGAATTTCATTTTATTATTTATTCATTTAAAAAAATAAAAAAATTTTGAAAATAAATTCATGAATATTATCAAACTGTTGGAGGATTTTACCAATTATTTTTTTGAATAAAATATATTAATGAATCCGACGACGGAGCATCTTAAGAATGAAACATTAGTTTTTATAAATATTTTTGAGGTGCAAAAATTATCTTAAATTATTATCAAACTATTTGAGTAATTTTAGGATCAATTTCTAATAATAAATTATTTGGTAAAATTGTAAAAATATCTTAAGGCTTGGATTATTTGAAATCAAACTGGTATCATCTTTTAGATGGGTACTGTGAAGGTGCTATAAATTTTTTCTCATGTAATTGCACTCATGAATCTAAAATCTAGTTTCGTACACTAGAATTACTATTTATAGATATGTACATCAAACTTGAAACTTTTCTTTAAATGAGATAGATACAGTTAGGTAGCTAATCATACCTAAAACAAAAATATTGGTGATGGCTTTTTAAGTTTATGTCTAGCGATAAGTCTATGGATCTATACGTTATGACAGTTTGATGAATCCACTACAAATATAGAGAGTCAAGCCAGCAAATGATTTCTTATTATCCAAGCTTACTTAATAAATTTAAGAATTTTTCTTCATAAATTTTTTTTATCATACTTGTCATTCACTTATATGTGCAAAACATGAACTCTACACCTTTTTTTTAGTCTTTTAAGAGGGACTAAAGTACCAATTCCTTTATGAGATTTTATATCTTTGTATGGACTAGTGAAATACTCTTATTCAAATTGAATCATTTTTGCTTGAAGAATGGACGAGAATTAGGATACTTTACTAACCTATGATAGATAATAATATAAGAAACAATTTGGGAACCTTTAGAAGTGACTCAAGTCATATATAGTTAACTTTACGAGCTTAATATATAGATAGAGCCATGTTCTTTTTAGCCTTTAGATTAATCTGAAAGTTAGAGTCGTGTTGTTATTGTATTGTATTTATTAATATTTTTTATATTATGATAATTAACTAATTTTTTTGTTTGATTTTCTTTCTTACATATTCATAAACATGCATATAGATTGCATATAATTATGCCTTAAAGATATCTTCAACAAAAGCTTTCATAGAACCCACAGAACGTCTAGTTTGTGCGTCATCTGTGTTCTTCAAATGTAAGTCACTTAGTGATTTGAAGATTGAATAAAAAAAAAAAAAGGTAGCGAAAAGAAGAAAATTGTTGACCACCTGACTATGTCTCTACCTTGCCTAAGGAAATGCAATAACTCCTTAAACAAAATGATTTAAAAAACCTATCAGATATATAAAATAACATCGCTCATTCAAGGCAGCAAACTTTTTGTTAGAAGTTTGAGCATATTGCACATCTCCTATCAATAAAGGTTAAAAACTCACTCATTAAGATAATGGTGCCATTTTAAGACCCATCATATTGTTATTTCATCTTTAATGAAATTGATTTGATGTCGACTATAAAAGAGTATTTGATTATGATGAGTCTGTATCTCTAGTATCCAGATAGGGTTATGTGAAGAAGCAAAAGCTAGGATATCATAAAAAGTTGGCCCATATTTTAAGAGTAGAAAATGAGTTCATAGATTCACATGTTCAAGAAAAAGAAGGGCATAAAGGTATTTCATGAAAATTTTTTGAGATTTCATTGTCAAACATCCTTATTATTAAAGAATGAATGTGTTTACTTTAGCAATATATAGAATGGTGATTTTCTTAAAGTTTTAGGCCATATTGAGATAGAAATGACAAATTTGTCTGAACAGATTAAAAAAGGATGTAATCCTTCATTAGTGATATTGGCAAAAACTATCAAATCATTGAAATATTATAAACAAAATGATAAAGCATGCTTGCTGGGTTGCACACCATTACTGTATATGTGGATAAAAAGCCATTTCAAATGTAAAAAGAGTGCTTTCTTCAAACTCTATCTTCATAATCAAAATCCAATCAATGAGTTTTTATGAAAGTGAATGGCCAGAAGCAAAGGCCAAAGAAGAATGAGAGTATTTGTTACAGAAGTTCACAACTTATCAGGTGAAATGGTTAGTCCTTATGGATGAATCAAAAACCTATACTATATCAATGTAAAGATGAAATAGAGGCTCCACTTTTAGGCTTATTAGGGTAAATAAGCTATACACTACTAAAAAATAGTATGGAACTAAATAATTCATTCTTATGACACACAAGCTTAACTAGTTTGATTACTTATATGGAAGCCTAAGACATTTTAGAAGATTGATAGCATGATCAAAGCCTAGAAGAAACCCAAAAGAGTGAGTCTTAAGTCATTTATTGACAAAGTCACTCAAGAATATTTGGTGTGAAAAGCCAAAAGGGGTAAAGAGGTTATGCTTACTCTCAAATATTATTGCCAGTCAGTAAATCAAAAGTTAGATAAGATACCTTCATAGTTAGAATTTACAAGGAAAGAATTTAAAGTTGAGAAAGACAAGATGAAGCAAGAGATTCAAAGGCTTTAAAAAAAATAGCAATAAAAAGACAAAGTAGAAAAGCTGGAAGTCATAATCCAAAAGATCTCTAAAGAGTATGATACAATAGTTTATGATTTAGCTAAACTTCATCAACAACATAAGAAGTTGAAAACTATAATTGAAGCTCAAAAAGTTGTTAGGAAATGTAACAATGCCCTTAAGGAATTAATGAAGTTGCATCAAGAACATGAAAGTCTATGCATCTAAGTGAATGACAAAGAAATAAATATCACTGATTTGATTTGTGATAATGAAAATTTAAAGAGAAAATATTCCCAGATAAAGGATGAATGTGTTGAAGCCTAAAAGGAGAATGAGATGCTTAAAGGGTATATTCAAACATTAAAGCAAAAACTAACTAAACAAATGGATCATATCGTGGCACTCACAAAAGAGCATAAGGAGCTAACCTACCAAGCATGGTTTGACAAAAGAGAAAATTTGAGAAGACAAAAGTACATAGAACCCCTTGTGACTTAGATAAGCAAAGTAGTGATTGAGGCAGAAGAAATGGTTAAAAAGGTTAAGGAGTTAAGAACAGTGGTCGCACCAATAAAAAAACATATACAACATCTGTTAAACTTTATTGAAGAGGCAAATATCAATATGAGCATATTAAATGTTTTTACAAGTGAAGAATAATAGACTCAGTGTAAAATAGACTTTTGTTGAATAAATGAAAGTTTACTTTTGTTGAAAATTTTTAAAAGGGTAAATATTTTTTTTTCTTTCTTTTTCATGCATTGCATTCATTCATTTAGAATTAATTTTTAATCATTTTAGTTCATAATAAAACCACTAATTTAAGATTGTGGTACACAAAATTCAAGAATAGCTCAACACCAATATAACACTCAAGCCCAAGCTCAAAAAATGGAATAAGACAATGCAAACCATGTTGAAAAATTAAAAAAAGCTCAAGAGAAAATTAAGGGAGAGCTGAGCAAAATCCTTAAAGCATTAGGCAAGTTGAGTAAAGGGAAAGCAGTAGAAAAAAATGTTTCACATGATTTTACTAATCCCTTATATCCTTCGATTTATGGCCTATATCAAGCCTAATCTACTCAAAGCTTTCCACCACAACAATTCATATTTCCTATAAGCCACACTTACTTAGAAATGCCACCTACACCAAGCCAAGGGAATGTCTAAAGTTACATCAACCCCTGCCTTTACTAAAAAGGTAGTTAAACTGGTCCAAGTTTCCTATTTGGACAACTTAAAAGAAAAGTTAAAATTAAAAATGATTAAGGCTTTGAAGGACTCAAAAGCTTATCATAAGATGAACATGCTTGAAAAAAGAGTTATGAAAAGTATTAATTTTTACAGTTCCATGATGCGGCTAGGCTTTGTCTAGTTTCAGATGTAGTTGTACCATCAAAATTTAAGGTTCATCATGTATATTACAATGTACTATCGTAAGATGGTAGTATGCGCCAATAATGAGAAACTGTTCATGTATATATTTCAAGATAGTTTGACTGATTCTATTACAATGTGGTAAGTCCAGTTGGATAAAACCCGCACTTAATCATTAAAAGAGTTGACTCATTTTTTTATCAACCAGTACTGCTATATCATAGATCTAGCTCTTGATTATTTTTTTTTTATAAAATATGAAAATGAAGGCGATGAAATCATTTAAGAAATATGCCCAAAGATAGTGTGACATAGTTGCTTAGGTCCAATCACCCTTAATTGAAAAGAAGACAATGATTTTGTTTGTGAGCACTCTAAAGTTACCATATTATGAGAAGATGATAGGAAATTACGACTAAAAATTTTGCTAATATAGTGATTTTAGACGAGATCATTGAAAATGCCATTAAGATTGGCAAGCTTGAGAGAGGAAAGTTTTTCACTACCAAGAGAATGCCCAAGAAAAAAAAATGAAACTAAAGCTGTGAGTTTTAAATGGCAACAATTCAAGAACTATACTTGTTATGCATAATCCATTTACCCTACATACTACCCAATTATAAATAATGCTTTAGCTTTCTCATACCAACCAGTTCCACAACCCTCTTATCCACTCATTTATCAACCAATATTCAAATCATATACCAACAAATACAACCCTAATGCCTCACCTACTGCAAAACTCTTTATGCGTCTATCCAACTTAACAAGTTGTCCAAATCAACCATGAAACAATCAAGAAAAGTCGACTTTCAATCCCATTCCTATGACTTATACAAAACTATATCGAGAACTTTACAATAATTATTTAATTGCTCCTCTTTATATAAAATCACTTAAGTCCCCTTATCCCAAATGGTACAATTTCGTTGTTCATTATGATTACCATTACAAAATTGCAGGCCATTCTACTAAAAATTGCACCACTTTGAAACATAAAGTGTAAAATATAATCAAAGATGGGTTGATTAATTTTGGTACCAGTGAAAAAACAACACCAATATCAGTGGTAATTCATTGTCCAATCATACAATAAATGATTTAAATGAGAACAGGGAACATTGTATAAAGAGGAGAGTAATAAAGATTAAGATTCCATTCAGTTAATTATATGATGCTCTATATGAGGTTGTGATGGTACAACCAATGAACCCACGCACTTATCGTGAAAGATACATCTTAAACCAAATGTGTGAGTACCATAGTGGGGCTCCATGTCATTCTATTAAAAGTTGTAACAATTCTATAAAGAGATACATAAGTTGATGGATTCTTATTAAATTAAGTTGTGTAAGAAGGAAAAAATTTTAAAAAGTACTGAAGTGTCTATTACTAATAAGTCAAAATGGGTGTCAAAGCTAATAACCATTTATTGTGCCGAAAAGCCAAAATCAACTATAGATAAGCTTATCCCTAAGCCAATGACCTTCAAAGTCCTATGTCATTTCCTCATAAGGATGAAAAGGCCATGCCATAGAGGTATGGTTGTGAAATGATAGTTTAAAGGTAGAAGGAGACCACGCCAAGCTAAATGCTACCAACATAACTAGTTTTGGTGGAATAACCAAGAGTGAAAGATATTATACTCTGAATATGATGGAAAGGGTAAGAAAGAGAAAGCAACAATGATGAAAAAGTAGGTTAAGCTTGAGCTAATCCTAAAAGAAGACAATTTAAGACCAATGTCTAAAAAAAAAACTTGTGAGTTCTTAAAGTTGGTAAAACACAATAGGTATACTGTGGTGGAACAATTAAACCAGATGCTAGCTAGTATTTCTTTGTTATCACTATTACTGAATTTAAGACCACATCACAATGCTTTATTAAATATGTTAAATTAGATTTATGTGACGCATAATATGTAAGTAGAGTATGTGAATCATTTGACAGAAAATCTAGTGGTACTACATTATATAGCCTTTAGTGATAATAAAATCCTACTAAAGGGAAAAATAAGCATATAGGTTTTGCATATTATTGTTAAATGTAAAAGTCATATTATAGTTAAGATACTTATTGACAATGGCTCTGCTATTAATATTACACCTACGTCCATCTTAGCAAGGTTGTCCATTGATATGTCTCATATAAAAATAGTTATATTATTGCCCGAACGTTTGATAAGACTAAGTGTTAGGTATTAAGAGACATTGAAATGCCTTTACAGATTGGGCCTTGTACATTCAATGTAAAATTTTAGATTATAAATATCTTCCCTTCTTATTATTATTTATTGGGTAGGTCATGGATTCACATGAAATGTGTTGTTCCATCCTCCTTATACTAGAAAGCCAAGTTTCATGTGAATGGGCAACTTGTGATCGTAGCTAAAAAAAAAAAAATTATTAGTGACTTAACCTACGAATGCTCTCTATTTAGAAGCTACAAAAGAATCATTAAAATGTTTTTATCAATCCTTTGAGCTTGTTAATACTGTAAGTGAGGGGCCTAAATTATACCAACCAAACTTCACTAAGATCGTGGTTAGTTAAATTATCAATAAAGGTTGGTATCCTAGAGTTAGGCTAAGTAAAATACTATAAGGAATGAAGAAGTCACCAATTATAACAAATAATAATGAAAGATTGGGCCTAGGATATGAGGTTAAGGAATGGGAACTGAAGAGGATGCAAAACAACAAAAGAATAAGAAAGATGGCAAGAAGCATGCCAATGGTCATTATGCACTTGTATGAAACCTTTAGGCTATGAGCATATTTGTATCTAAGGTAAGAAAGTTGTTGAGAAAATTTGAGCATAAATGAAACTTTTGTCAAATTACCCATCTAGATGGTAGGCGAAGAAGATACAAAAGTCCAAGAAGAAGAGGTATTGGTCTATCCATGTCTACCAAGCTTTGAACTAAAGAGTTAGAGTGTCATCGAGATGTCTATTATCTTTGATACCCATCAAATGTAATTATAACTCTTAATTGCTTATGTCGAAAAGCATTGGGATGATCTTTCATATCTGGGTTACTTATCATTTATTATTTCCATAAAAGAGTAAGAGTATACATTTTCATTCATTTATTCTATTATTTTTAATTTCCATTTTTCTTCCAATCAAAGCATTTCACTAATACTTCTTATTTCATTTAATTTTAAGTCTGCGAATAAATATGAAGAAAACCATGATAACAATTAAGGATTTAATTTTGAAAATTTAATTAATGCTAATGAACTTGACACTGAAGATGACTTTGAATAATACACTTTGCTTCCAAACCTAATGAGAACAAGAGAAAAAATCTATTAAACCTCATCAAAAAGTCACTAAGATGATAAATTTAAGGGATGATGAGAACAAGAAGAAAGTTAAGGTCGGCACATCACTTCTATCGACTGTTAGATAAAGATTAGAGGATTTGTTTCAAGAGTATATGAATGTGTTTGCTTGATTTTATCAAGATATGCCCGAGACTAGCACTAAAATAGTGAAGCATAGGTTACCCTTAAAACCTGAATGTAGACCTGTCTAACAAAAGTTGAGATGAATGAAGCCTGAAATGCTATTAAAAATTAAATAAAAGGTAAATAAATAATTTCATACAGGCATTCTATAAGTGGTCAAATATTCAAAATGGGTAGCTAATATAGTATCTATTCCTAAGAAATATGATAAGGTATAAATGTGCATTGATTATCACTATTTGAATAGAGCTAGCTCGAAGGATAATTTTTCTTTATCTTACATTGACACATTGATGGATAACACAGCCTGACACTCTATATTCTTTTTTATAAATGGATTCTCAAGATATAATTAAATAAAGATGACCGTAGATGACATAGAAAAAATCATTTTTGTAACCATGTAGGTTACTTTTTGTTACAAGGTTATGCCTTTTGGACTAAAAAATATTATGTACCTTATCAAAAGGCTATAATGATACTTTTCCATGACATGATGCATAGAGAGATTGAGATGTGTGTGGATAATATGATCACAAAATCTTATGAAAGAGAAGATTATATAGCTAACCTCAAGAATTTATTTGAAAGATTAAGAAAATTTCAGCTCAAGTTAAATCCATCCAAATATACATTTAAAACTAAGTTAAGAAAGTTCTTGGGCTTTGTGGTTAGTGAAAAAGGGATTGAAGTTGATCTTGACAAGATACATGCCATCAAGAATCTATGTCCTCCAAGCACATCGAAGGAAGTCTAAAATTTTCTAGGTAGATTGAATTACATCGCTTAGTTCATTTCCCAACTTACCTCTAAATGTGATCACATTTTTAAACTCCTTCGAAAGAAAAATCTTAGAAAATGGAATGAAGATTGTCAAAAGGCTTTTAATATGGTTAAATAGTACTTGTTAAATCCTTCAATGCTAGTACTATTTGTTTTAGAGAGACTGCTAATTTTGTATTTGATTGTACATAAGAAGTCAATGGAATGTGTGCTAGGGCAGCAAGATAAGTCCAGTAAAAAGGAAAAAGCTATTTAATACTTGAGAAGAAATTCACAAAATATGAGTCCAAGTATTCATCATTAGAAAAAAATGTGTTATGTTTTGGCTTTGACAACTAAAAGACTCAGGTAGTATATACTCTACCATATCACTTGGCTTATAGCCAAATTAGACCCAATGAAATACATCTTCGAAAAACCATCATTGTTTAAAATAATTGCAAGATAGCAAGTAATGCTCTTGGAATATAATATTATGTATGTAAGCCAAAAAACAATCAAGGGAAGTGCCATAGTAGAATTTTTGTATAGATCGTGCAATTGAAAACTATGAGCCAATGAAACTTCATTTTTTGAATGATGAATTAATTGTCATTTCTGAGTTGAATGAGAAAAATGATAATGAGAAATCTTAGAAAATGTACTTCGATGGGGTTATTAATGCCTTGGAATTGGGGTAATTCTGATATCTCCTAAAAGACATTCTTATCCCATTACAACAAGGTTGAACTTCAATTGCACTGATAATATGGCAAAATACGATACCTATGTTATGGGTTTGCAAATAGCCATAGATAGAAAATTAAGATACTGAAGGTGTTTAGAGATTCAGCTTTAGTCATTTATCAATTAAAAGGAGAATGGTAAGAAATTCAAAGCTTATCCAATATCATAAATACATTTCAGAACTATTCAAACAGTTTGAGGAAGTTCATTTTGAACATTTGCCCTATGAAAAGAATCAAATTGTAAATGCCTTTACTACTATGGTAGTGATGATTTGGGTTGATAACAATACCGAGATTCAACCTATTAAGTTAGATATCAAAGTTATACCGATATATTACACCAATATGGAAGAGAAAAAAGATAGAAAGCCTTGGTATTATGATATCCTACAATACTTAAAAAATCAACAATATCCAAATTAAGCGACAAAGAACGACAAAAAAATCCTAAGGAGATTGGTTATGAGATTCTTTTTAGATTGAGACGTTCTCTATAAAAGAAGCTGAGATCAAGTAAAGAAGTCTTTTTTTATTAAGCCTTTGTTTAGAAAAGTTATTTAAAATTTTTAATTTTTTTGCCTTTGTTTAGAAAAATTCTTTAAAATTTTTCAAAAGTTGTATGCATTTGTTTAGAGGATTTTTTAAAAATTGCTTGAGTTGAATTGAATAAAATGATTGTCTATGTCTTTACATCATTTATTTTTCACTAAAATGTGTAAAAAAAAGACAATTGTAGAAACTCCATTTTGTCCAAAGCTTGTAATTGAATTTTGGTTTAGGTTTCATCTAGATTATTAGGCTTTCAAGGTGCCTATTAAGTTTTTAAATTGATGTGGAATAATCGGGCCTTAAATTGATTTTGGGTTTTAAGCCTAGCATATGGTTCTTTTGGTGTCTGGGCTAAGAGCCCATCATATAATTGCATTTTTTTTATTTTACCGCCTTAATAAAAATTAAACAAATAAAAAAAAAAGAAATAAAATCAATAATTTTTTTGAAACAAATTAGAAAATCATTCACCAGAATCAAACGAGAAATTAGAACCCCAAGAATCAAGTCACAATTTGGATCGAATTTAGTTATGACAGATTTGATCTTTGATAATGAAACCCTCAAATTTCTAATGAAAAAATCCTATATAAATAGTGCCTAAACCTATAAAAAAGACACAGAGAGAATAGAGACTATTTGGGGCTTTTCGGGTGTCCGTTATTATTTGGGGCGTGGGGGGTGGAACGGTTTGAGGGGTTGTTCCGCTGCTGGTTTGGCGAAGGGAACGAGCGTTTTCAGTTGGTGGGTGGTGAGAGACGGGAAATGGGAAATGGGTTACAATATGGGGTTGTTGGTAGTGGGTGGCGAGAAGCAACGGTGAGGTTAGGGGCTAAACAGTAGCTTAGGATTTTTTGCCAATTTTTGCTGTGTATTGCCCTCCTTAGCCATGTGTCTCCTGCTTTTTGTTGGTGATTTTTTTTTTTTTTGGTGTTTTGTAGAACGAACCTTTTGATAAAAAGACATAGGGATTCAATTTTTTTAGAGTCTACTTGCAGCATTCTTTCTGTTGATTTTTGGGGTCTTAGGCTACTGCATTATTTTGGTTCAAGAGCTTGGGAGGTTTTCGTGCTAAGTTGTCAAAGGTGAAATGGGGAGCTCAAAATGGTCAGCTGAAAGTGGGAAGCAATTGTGGGAGAAAAGGCATGAGGGGGCTGCCAGCCCTCTTTTTTTTTTTTTTTAATGAATTTTCTTTTTTATTAATGTAATTTTGTTAATTTAATTAATTTTAATAAAATGAAATTGGTCTTTTAAGTTTAATTTGGTTTGGGAATTGGGCTTTAGACTTTTATTGAACCTTTAAACTTTAGTGATTGAATTTTGAGTTGATTTAAAATTGAATTAAATTGAACTATAGAAATATAAAATAATCTAAAAATGATTAATTTAAAATAAATTTGAACGAATTTAATTTAATTTAATTAAAAATACTTAAATTAGTCTAAATTAAAATATTAAAATTAAGTTTTAAAATTGAATAAATTTAAATTAATTTAGATAAAAATAGGTGTTTATATAAGTGGATCTCTTTATATGTATAAAGAGAGAGAGAATGGAAGAATTCACATATATTGATGTCAGTATTAAATTTTTTTTTAATCTTTAAATCACAATGATTAAATTTAAAAATTATGAATTTAATTTTGACTTAAAAATAAAAAATTTATAAATAGAACTTTACATTTACTTTCAAGTTTCAACGGTTCTATTTATGTGGACTAGAGTATGTTTGTACGATAATATTTTAATAGCAATGTCAAATTAAATGCTATTAATTGAATTTGTAATTGAAACAACTATTAAAAGAAGAAAATTCTTTTAAAAAATTTAGACTCTATTGCATTTCAATCAACGTGACATCACTGTTGGTCAAAATAGTTGATTTATAATTTATGTGGAGCCCAATTAAATTCTGTTGGGCGCATTTTTCATTGTTCTTCTCGATGCAAATACCAAGAATATTTTCAATATTTTTATTTTGAAAAATTACATTATATTATTATTTATCAAACACATTTTCACTGAAAAAGAAAATAAAAAATTAAAAATTAAAATATTATTTAAACCAAACATAGTTTCATTTAACAACACTTTTTGAATTTCATAAATAGAGTTAAGTATGAGAAATTAATTTTAAATTCAATAAATGAGATAATTTTTCAATGAAGATATATGTTAGGGAAAGAAAATTTTAAAGTCCGTTATTAGAATACAAGTATTGAAAAACAATAAAAAAAACCTTGTGTTAATAGTTTTGTAGTTTGATGGTAGAATATTAAGATTTTAAAAATTATTATGATAATTTATTTATTAATAGAATATTAAATTTTTAAAAATCATCATGATAATTTAATTATTATTAAAATTATTTTATAATTGATTATTTGGAATCACTTTTTTTGTTAATGGTAATTAATTTTTAAAACTTAAATTATTATGTTTGATATTATTCAAAATTAAATATTATTTTATTTAAAAATATTAAAATAATTATATTATCATAGCACACAAGTAATAATTTCAATATTATTTAAATTAATATAACAATTTATAAAATATTAATAATATTTTATTTACTTGACAATAAAATATAAATATATTTATTAATAAATTAATTAATTTTTAGGATAAAATTACATGACAATATTTAAATTAAAAAATTAAATTAAATTTATCACTATCAAAGTTTAGTGTAATATCAATTAAATATTTTTGTCGATAATTATTGATGAATTGTCGATAGAATTTATCGGACATTAATTCGTCCGTAATCTATGGGGAAATAGTTGGAGGGGAAATGAAAAAGTTGGCGTTAAAGTTATGTAGAAAAATTTCCAACCATAGAGATGCTGACAATTGTTTCACTGACGGGCCATTGACAAAATTTTTTTGTCGATAAAAAATTTTCAAAAAATAATTTTTTTTTAAATCGTATTTTTAAAATTTTTTAAAATTAAAATTTTAATAATTTTCAACGGATTTTTGGGCAATTCCACGGTAAATTACTAAAAGAATAAAACCCTAAAATTTTCCCTCATTTCTCATTTCCTTTCTCGTTCCCTTCTCCCCAAATTGTCTGGCGTTGCCCCTACCCCCACTCCTCTTCACGCCCTTGTCTGCGCCACCCCTACTTGCACTCACGCCCCTGCGCAAGCTATGAACCCTCTCCTGTCCAACCCCCCCCCCCCCTGCGAGCTGCGAGACACCGCCAGCCCCGCTTGCACTGGTGCCCCTACGCGAGTTGCTCCCTCTCTTGTCCGACCCACCCCATGCAATCTGCTTAATGAAAAATCGAGAGAGATGATCAATTTATTGTTGATCTCATCTAAATGAAACAACAGTTGTCGAATATCACAAAATAACTATTTTGCCTCTAAATGAAAAATCTCAAAAGTTTTTGGGTTTGAGTTTTGGGTTAAAATTTTGAGAACTTGACTAATTTGAAAAGATCTTGTCGGCCGGGAGTTTAAGCCCAAAGCTTCTAAAAGATGAATTGCCCCATAATGATTAATATCCTAATTTTTTTACATTTACTATTTGTATTTAAAATTTTGGGGCTAAATCCAATAATAAATTAAATATTTATTAGCACTTTTTTATTTAATTTTTATATTTGAATTGAATTTATAATTTACTTTTATAAATAAAAGAATAAGAATAAAAAATAATATAAAATTTATTAAATATAGTAATGATATAAAAACTATTTATAAAAACTCTTTTTCGTTAAAAGAGTTTGATAACATAAAATTAATATATTTATATACCATAAATAAAAAATGTATTTTTACACCATAAATAATAATATATGTTAAGCTATATATTAATATTAAATATTTCAAAAGAATACATAAATCAAACATTCAAATCCATTTATATTATGTAATTTGTTAATAATTAATTTTCGTATATTTAATTATTATAATTAACAAAATATAATTATGTTAATATAAATACATGTATTAAAATATACAAAAAATAAGTTTATTTAAATAAACAATTATTATTTAACACAATTTAATTTAAATTTTTATTTTAAAATTAATTTAATGAAAATTTTATAAATATTAAAAAAATCTCTTAATGAGGCGAGGGGCAATAATTAGTAATATTGATTGTTTTTTTTTTTTTTTAATGTTATAGCAATTTGAATATTTTGCTTTATCTTAAAGTTAAGATAAATAATATATCGGGACACCAATAAATTGAGTTTCATTTAGATGAATGATGAAATTTAAAATAATAGTGATAGTGAGATTAAATAAAAATAAATATTATAACAATAAAATTAAAATTTGTGATGAATATATATGATTTGGTTACAAATGTATTAATAATGACATGAAACATTAACACATCTTACAATTTGGGTTGAAATTAAGGAAGATTTATCTAAAAGTAAGATAAGTCTATCTTTGATCCAAATTCATTAAACAAATGCAGAAATAAAATGGGTTAGAATAAAAAGATTGTATTCACACTAACTAAAAAAAGAGAGCATGAAGATGTATATGATTATGGTCAAATTCATATATGAACCACGAAATTATCATAACATATAAATATAAAAATTTATAGCTAGACTTAACAAAAGTAGTCGTCACCAATCTTTTTTAACTAGATGTGATTGATCATCTAAGGAATCTATTATTTTAAAGAGCTCATAAGCTTGACTAAGAGTCTCTAAAAGAATAAGTCGGGTCTACTAACTAGAACAAGATTCGGGAGTTCGATTACATATGAGAAAGGTTATAGCACCTCGACATACCTATCCAAAAAAATGATACCATTTTATTTTAAATTTATTCTACAATCTTGATTCTACTGATTTTAAGATTTAATGTTTAAATATTGAAAATAATTTTTAAGATTCTCTATCAATCTGGTAAAATTCTTAAAAATATTTTCTCACCTCAAGAATATCCAAGAATTCTATTTGTTTTCTTAATGAAGCTCCATCATCGGAAAAAAGATTTAATTATTATTTTTTTATTTTAGTTTTTTTATTGAAAAAATGTCTAATTATTCTACTATTTAGGCCAAATTAAAAATATCTTCTAATTTTTAATTTCTAAATTTATACAATTTGGACCTATTTAGAAAAAATTTTTCTTTTTTCTATTTAGAGAGAAAATAATATGACAATAATTTTTTTGAAATTTCATTTAAATTCTTTCACAATTTCAACAAATTTAAAGAAATTTCTCACCTAGAGATTTCTTAGAAAATTTATCATTTGAAATTTCTAAGAATCTCATCATTGGATAATTGTAACATATTTTCAACCAAAATTTTTTATTTTTTTATTTTTTTATTGAAAATAAATATTAATTATAATTATTGAAATTTTATCTAAATTATTTCACCATTTGGGACAAATTTTAAAAAAAATTCACTTAAAAATTTTATAAAAACTTATCATTTAAAATTTTTAAAATTTTATCATTAGATAATTATTATTTATTCTCAATTAATATATTTTATTAATGTTTTAATTCATTTATCATTATTTTATTTAATATTAAATAATGAAAATCATAAAACAAAGTGAATAAATAAACAATTATGGATAAAACAAATGAATAAGCAATCAATTAAAGAAAAAAAAAAGAACAAGTACCAAACAATTAAAGAATTTATAAAAAAAAAAAAAGCTAAATAAAAGTAAAAAAAGATACCAAAGTTGACGTAAACCTCTAGGATGAAATTCCATAAAACCAATGTCCTAATCTATCACGTGACATTTGCCTTTAGGCACCATGTTTCTTCACCCCAATTTTATTTCTTGTACTTTTTAGCAAAACCAACAAGATCAATGTCTCTTTAATCCGCAACAACTTTAAAATATTCCTTCTTGAAGCACTGATCACTACTGTAGAAATAACCTTCTCAGTTTCTCCTTTTTCTTTTCTTTTTCTCCAGAATCCTTTCCAGATCAACCACCCTAGATTTTCAAGCTTCTACTGGTTTCAATCAATACTGCCATCGTGCACTGCCACCAATTATCGAAGACTGTCCCTAGTTTCGACTGAGTGTTTGATCTGTGATCTTTCCTTCTGTGTTTCTCTCTGTGTTTTTTGTGTGATCAATGTGTAAATTTATAAGGAGCAGATTGAAAATTTCCAAATTAACCATGACTCCTTTTGACAAGATTTCTACATTATCACATAAAATTCATCCCACAAAAATTAAATCCATCTATAACTCTACCAACACCCATTCAAGGTAGCATTTGCCTTTTTTTATTTTTTTTTACCTTTTTATTATTAAATTTGTTATCTCTTAAAAATCAAAGATAAATAAAAACAAATAATCGGATAATCAACAGAAAGATAAAACCTTAAATAAATAAAAATATATAACAAAAAGTAATTGGGCCTACAAAATTGCCTCTATCAGGCCAAGCCCAATAAGTTTGGATCTAAATCAAATAGAGTGTCTACAGTTGTCCCTCTTTGCGCATTTCTTGTGCAACAAGAATTATGTAAAAACATAAAACTTTTCATGTCCAAATAATCATCCTAACATTTTTTTTTGTTTTATTATTTTAATTAGACACTCAAGCTAGCTAAATGACACAAAACTCTCATAAATAGAGGCTCATAACTTTTGGAAAAATAAATACAAATCCTCTAAACAGAGGTTCAATGACTTCTAAAAATAAATAAAGCTCCTCCAATCAAAGATTCAATGACTTCTGAAAATAAATAAAGCTCCTCTAATTAGAGGTTCGATAAATTTGAAAATACATAAAGCTCCTTTACAATCTCCTCTAGAGGAGTCATAGATTGTGTCTAATGAAATTTGTAATGGAAACTTAAATATTCATAATTTGAGTTCAAAATTCAAAGGTTCGTAATTCAAAAATTCTCGAGAATCCAAATTCACAAGAACCTTTCAACTTCACAAGAATTCACCAAAATTTGATTATCAAAATTTTAGTTTAACAAGAATTTGATTCATAAAATTTCAGATACGTAAGATTTTTCAACTTCGCAAGAATTCAGATTCATAAAATTTCAAGATTCGCATTTGTGAGATTCACATTCAAAATTTTAATTTAGGGATTCGTATGCAAATTAAAGCCACATCCAACATTTAAAGATTCAAATTTTGGAGGTCACATTCGAATTCTGAAGATTCACACCCAAAAGATTTTTTTTTTTTTAAATTTTGAGGGATTCACTTCCTAGATTTCAAAAATTTTGATTCAAAATTTCTTATTTAAAAACTTTAGGATTTCATCCAAAATTTCAAACTCTTTATTCTACTTCAAGATTCACATTCAATAAATCTTAAAGCTTCACATCTAAGTTCAAAAGTTCACATTCAACAAATAAAAGGTTCACATCCAAAAAGTTTAAAGCTTTTCAAAGATTCACATTCGAATTATTTTTAAGTTTCTCATTCACAAATTTAGAGATTCGCATCCAAAAGTTCAAAGCTTCTTATTCTAGTTGAAGATTCACATTTGATGAATTTTAGGGTTTCACATCTCAAAGATTCTCATTTGAAACTCAAAGATTCTCATATGAAAACTCAAATATTCTCATTTCATACTCAAAGATTTTCAAAGATACTTATTTGAAAACTCAAAGATTCTCATTTAAAAACTTAAAGATTCTCAAAAATTCTCATTTGAAAACTCAAAGATTCTTATTTAAAAATAAAATATTCTCATTTGAAAACTCAAAGTTTCTTGTTTGAAAACTCAAAGTTTTATCTTAAGAGACTTCATCAAAAGATTCAAAATTTTTCAAATGGCTTTCAAACTTTTATCAAAGTCAAAATTTTGGATATAATGAATATCATGATCAATGATGCAAATGCAACAATTTGGATTCTCATAGTAATGTAGATGCCATGCTTTAGGTCATAATTCAAATGTTTGTTGGCTAATGCATGTTCAAACAAAGTTTTAAATATTCACCAAATTATATGCATGTATTGTTCAAACAATGATGTAAACATAATGCATGTGATGCAGATACATGTTATAGAATTCTAATTAATTGTGGTAATATGGTTCTCAAGACTATTCCATCCCATATTTTTCTTTTTTAGTTGCTTAGCATTAGTTATCCCAAAATAAAATTTTTCAACTGATCCACATCATTTGTATCATTTGATTGCAATTCACAGGCTTTTCAACACTAGTAATTTTAGCATAAATTTCTTCTATTGATCTATACTATTTTCATCACAACTCACAAGCTTCCTAGAACTAACCATTTCAGAACAAATTTCATCTACATTATTTTCATTATTTTATCATAACTCACAAGTTATGTCAACCAATCCATCACTATATTCATCACTTGGTCATCCCAGATGCCTTTCCAAATCATTTTTTTAGGTTTATGTCATCTTTTCATTTTTTTTTGCCCTTATCATCTTAGATTTCTTTTTAAAGGAATACAAAAATCTTTCATGAACATCATCATTCATTATCATTTCAATCATGACAAATATAATGTAATCATACATTTTTTTATTTATTCTAAGGATGCAAAAATAAGAGAACGGTGAATTGAAAAAAAGGTAATCAATGAAAAGCAAGTCTAGTACAAAAATAAATGGGCAAATGAACAAGTTCAAAACATGTCATTAGGATAAATGGTATTGAATGGCACCATAATGTCCAAACAATGAATACTTAGACAATTTATAACATTAATCCAGAATTGTTTTTCAAAAAACTCATTCCCTTAACTTTCAAAATCATATTACCTTATTGAACCTTACTCTAGCTTTAAGAGATCCTCAGATGTCTTTGATCTTTTATATATTAGAACTGTTCATCCAACTTTCAGCTCAGATATTTTTCTACCCAAATTATCCTTTCGAATTTTTAATTTGAATCTTTTTTTTCTCTACTTTTACATTTTTTCTTTTTTTTCATTCATTATTGATATCTTTCATACATTAATCTCTAAAACATGCAGCATGATTCCATGGTTTCACCATAAGCATGCCTTAATCTAATACATGATCATTCAATTTGAGCATTTACATTTGATCAAAATAGACTTTTAAAGGCTGTAATGTAGGTTATGATGATGGGTCACCAAAAAAATGGATAAAATAGGCCCAAATCACATGTTTAAAAGGTCCAAACTAAAGGATCATTTTCATCATATGCTGCAACTTGGTATTTTGCCCCACATCATTTTTTTACTTTTTTTATTCATCTTATTCCTCACAAAATGAATCTCATTATTTTGCCTCAATTCATTTATGGTATTCATTTTTTTTTTTTGTAAAAAGGTTTTCTTTCCTTTTTTTTTTTTAACTCTACTTTGAGACTTTTTAAGATTTTTTGCTTTTTTTCTTGTTCAAGCATATTTTTCTCAATTTTCCCCCTAGTGTAAGGGATGATCCTTGGTTGGGGTTATTCAAAATATATATATATAATAGGCTCAAAAGAGATAGTAATGGATGATTTTTTGAATGGTAAAAGAAATATGATTATTTTTTTATGATTATTTTTTTATCTCAAACGTGAATGTTTTCCTTGATAATCACATATTGAACAAAAACAAACTCATGGTTCTATATAAAGGATTGCATATCTTCAAGACATATCTATTTCACATCTGCCAGTAGCTTACTTTTTTTTTTTGTTCAAATAGTCCCCACATATTGAACTTTATTAATTTGAATGAATTTTCAAACTTAAATCCAAAAATCATTGTTATCATTGTCTAAACATTCATCATTTAAAATTTGAGAATGGGAATAAAAAGATAAGGCAAATAGCAAAGCATAGAATAATGGCTTGGATGAAAGAGAAAATGTAATGAAATACATCAACTTGTCTTTTATTAAAATGATAACAAATGAAATCTTACTTTTTGAAAGAATTCCTAGCGTTACTTTAAAAGAAATCTTAAAATGACACGTAACTTCCAACTATCCTTAACATCCTTATCAAAATTATGCCCTTGTGCAATCAGGTGAAAGATTTTTATTGACATCTTGTCCCTTAATTCATCAAGCTCACTAAGCTTTTTTGGATCAAACTTTACATTTTGTGTTTGAAAGTAGGGTAGGTTTTAATAGAATGACCCATGTTTCTATTATGATATCGCATTAGCACTTTGGATATGGTGGCTTCAATAGTTTTAGAATAACTGGAGATACTAAGTTGTCTTGACCAGTTCTAGGAATAACTTAGTGTAAGTCATGGGGATAAGATCAACATGCACCATTTTTTTGGTTATCTCAAAATCTCTTTAAACCACTTACTTAGTTGTTAGGCTTTGAAACTGATGCAGGCACTTAACAGGCTGATTGGTAGGTTGGTGGGTAAGTTAGTTATGGATATGGTTGGCCAAAAGCTTGCACAATACCATTAACTACAAGATAGTAAATAAGTTGAACTGGCAGTAGAAATGAAACATAACTTTTGTATTGTTACCCATCAAAATTTATAGCTTGGGCTTTGACTTCTTTCTTTTTAGGCAACCCTCTTTTTTTAGTGGTTTCCCTTTCTTGAAGCTTGCCACTCTTAATAGCATTTTCAATGATTTCCCTTAAATTACCATATCAGCAAAGTTTTTCATTACATTTCTTATCATTTTTTCATAATATGAAGATTTCAAAATGCTCATAAACAGTATTATGGTCTCTTTCTCAATCAAAAGTGGCTGAACTTGAGTAGCTATGTCTCTTCACCTCTGGGCATACTCCTTAAATGATTTAATCACCTTTTTTTCATATTTTACAAAATAAATGATTAAGAGCTGATCTATGATATATTGATATTGACTAATAAAGTCATGAGACATATCACTCTAGAATTGAATATGGGTTTCGTCTAACTGGATATACTACCTAACAGTAAAATCAGTAAGATTATTTTGGAATACATGCATTAACAACTTCTCATTATTAACAGAGGCAACCATTTTCTAGCAATACATGGTGATATGAGTTTTTAGGCACTTTACACCATCATATTTTTAAAATTTTGATAATTTAAACTTTGAAGAAATAACAATATCTGGGACTAACAAAGTCCAGTAGAATCTATAGAACCATAAAAACCAATTCCCTCCACTGCTCGTAACATTTTCTCTGATAAATTCATCTTCTGTTCAGCTTTTGAGCCTTCTAAAGTTTTTTTTTCTCCTTAGGTTTTAATTTTTTTTATCTTTTGGATTATCCAAGTTAAGAATTGATATTGGTTTTACTGCCTTCTCAGTAAAGATAGAATTTATATAACTCTGGTACTATCTTGGGTTTGAAACTGATGGTATTTTAAGATATGTATATCTTACTAGATATGTGAACTATTGTAATGGTGGATTTTATGTGGATTGGGCTTGATACGATCCAAAACTATGAGGATACAGAAGGTCATCCATCTCTTATGATTGATGGTCCAACTGGCTAATATTTTCTTCTATTATTTTTTCTTTGTTTAAGTTATTCAAAACATCCAGGATTTTACTCAACTCGTCTTTAAGCTTCTCTTGAGCTTTCTCTATCTTCTCGAGATGATTAAAATTTTTTTGTTTCATTTGTTTGGCTCGAGCTCTTGTATTATATTAGTGAGTTGATTGTATGGGATTCTTGGTTGGTGGAGCTATCCCTGAACTTTAAATACCACAATTATGATAAAAAATAATATGCTATGCTTTATGTTTAGTATGTTGATGCATAAAAAAAATATGCATTTTCATGGATGAAATCTAATATGAAAATGATGTAGATGCACAATGTTTCGTATGACAATGAAAATGATGCATGACATAATAATGCAAATGTACAAAGTTAAATAAACAAAATGGTTAGATCACAAACCATTTTTTTCTTATGTCCTATATTCAGGATACATCTATCAACGGGCAAGAATGGCTCTATCTTAAAGCTAGCCTCTTAAGTGTACACTATATGCAGGGTTAGGTGATTTTGACCACTAAAGGCTCTCAAATTATTTTTTACATCATCGTCTATCATAGACTAGTAAGGTATTCCAATCCTCACCCATCACAGGCTACCAATGGAAATTATTCAATTTGAGTAGGAGTATTTTACTAGCTATTATAGAGATTATCATCTCACGAGAACGTAAGTACTTTACTCTCTCTTAAAAAGGATAGAGCCCGGGTATAGAGCTCATATAATGAGAATGCATGTGATAGTGTGTATGAAAGAACATATAATTTTCAACCCTACATAAATCAAATAAAAGATAAAAAAAAAATGTTGGTAAACAAATATCACAAGCTTTAGACTTTAACAACATTAGATCAAAAGATAGGATAAATTTAAAATTATTATAGCCAGACTCTCTATAGCATCCTTAGTGGAGTCATCAAACTGTTATAACATATAGATTCGTAAATTTATAGCTAGATTTAACAAACAGAGTTGCCATTAATCTTTTCTATCTATGTGTGATTGGCCACCTAAGGAATCTACCTTTTTAAAGAGCTATTCAGCTTGACTAAGGGTCCCTAAAAAAATAGGTTTGAGTCTACTAACTAGAACAAGATTCGGGAGTTCAGTTACATATGAAAAACATTATAGCACCCTTACATGCCCATCCAAAAAAAATGGTACCATCTTATTTTAAATTTATCCTTTGGTCTTAATTCTAATGGTTTTAAATTTTAATGTTTAAATATTGAAAATAATTCTTAAGATTCTTTATCAATCTGGTAGAATTTTTAAAAATATTTTCTCATCTCAAGAGTATTCAAAAATCTATTTGTTTTCTTGAAAAGGCTTCGTCGTAAAAAAAATGTTTAATTATTACTTTTTATTTTGGTTTTTTTATTGAAAATATATCTAATTATTCCACCATTTTAGCTAAATTAAAAATATTTTATCTTTTTAATTTCTAAATTTTTCACCATTTGGTTCTATTTATAATTTTTTTTTATCTTTGGAGAGAAAATAATATGACAACTATTTTTTTGAAATTTCATTTAAATTGTTTCACTATTTGGGACAAATTTAAAGAAATTTCTCACATAAAGATTTCTTAAAAAATTTACCCTTTGAAATTTCTAAGAATCTCATCATTAGATAACTGTCACATATTTTCAACCAAAAATTTTTATTTTTTATTTTTTCTTTTGTTGATTGAAAATAAATATTAATTATAATTATTGAAACTTTATCTAAATTGTTTCACAATTTAGGATAAATTTAGAAAAAATTTCTCACATAGGAATTTTATAAAAATTTATCATTTGAAATTTTTAAAAATTTCATCATTGGATAATTATTATTTATTCTCAATTAATATATTTTATTAATGATTTATTTCATTTATCATTATTTTATTTAATATCAAATAACAAAAACCATAAAACAAAGTGAATAAATAAACAATTATTCATAACACAAATGAATAAGCAATCAATTAAAGAATAAAAAAAATAAGAACAAGTACCTAACAATTAAAGAATTTATAAAACAAAAAAAAAGCTAAATAAAAGAAGTATAAGTACCAAAGTTGACATAAGCCTCTGGGATGAAATTCCTCCAAACCAATGTACTAGCCTATCACGTGAACTTTGTATTTAGGCACCATGTTTCTTTCCTCCCATTTTATTTCTTGTACTTTTTATCAAAACTAGTAAGATCAATGTCTCCTTAATCTACAATAACTTTAAAAAATTCCTTCTTGAACCATCAATCACTACTGTAAAAATAGCCTTCTTAACTTTACCTTTTTCTTTTCATTTTCTTCATAATCATTTTTGGATCAACCGCCCTAGATTTTTAACCTCCTACTAGTTTTAGTTAATGCTACAGTCGTGCACCGCCACCAACTAGCAAAAACTGTCCCTGGTTTCGGCTGAGTGTTTGATCTGAGGTCTTTTCCTCTGTGTGTTTCTCTTTGTGTTTTTTGTGTGATCAACGTGTGAAGTTATAGGGAGCAGACTGAAGAATTCCATATTAACCATGACTCCTTTTGACAAGATTTTTACATTATCACATAAAATTCATCCCATAAAAATTAAATCCATCCATAACTCTACCAACACCCATTCACAACAGCATTTACCTTTTTTTTCTTATTTTTTTACCTTTTTTATTATTAAATCTGTTATTTCCTAAAAATAAAATATAAATCAATCAAAAAAATAAAAGATAAATAAAAACAAACAACTAGATAATCAATAAAAAGAAAAAACCCTAAATAAATAAATAAATATATACAATAAAAAGTAATTGGGCCTACAAAATTGCCTCTATCGAGCTAGGCCTAATAGGTTTGGGTTCGAACCAAATAAGGTGTGTACAACAGCAAGTAAGAGACTACCTACATAAAAACGAACTTCAATATAGCATGTTCAACCCAAAAATAGAGATTCTTAAGTTTGAGGAGAAAATACAACCTAAAAAGTTCTTAGATTGGCTACATTCAATGGAATGCATCATCGAATACCATGATGCCCCTGAGCATAGCAACATAAAGCTAGTGGCCATCAAACTTAAAAAGCATGCATCCTTATGGTAAAAAATTTTGAAAAAACAAAGAGAAAAAGAGGGCAAAAGTAAAATTACAACTTGGGAAAAAATGAAATGATAGTTGAAAAGAAAGTATCTCCCAGACAACTTTCGATAAAATATTTTTCTTTTACTTCATAACTTGAAGCAAAAAGATCTTTTAGTGAAAGAGTATACAGTTAAGTTTGATCACCTCATTTTGAAATGCAAATTAGAGAAACAAAAAGAACAAACAATTGCATAATTTCTTGAAAGATTGAAGATTAAGATAGCTAATATGGTACAGCTACAACCTTATTAGATTTGATCACCTCATTTTGAAATGCAAAATTAGAGAAATAAAAAAAACAAATAATTGCATAATTTTTTGGAGGGTTAAAGATTAAGATAGCTAATATGGTACAATTACAACCTTATTGGATTTTTAACAATGTATGCAAGATTGCCCTTAAGGTGGAGAGACAACAAAAGGAGACAGTGGTAACAACTTGAGATTTGAATCCCAAAAAGGCTATATCAATAAAAGTGGCTCATCTAAAACATTTGTTCTTTCTAAGCTCATTCCAAAGTAGCCTCAAAAGAAAAATGAACCTTAACTACCAAGCCTCAATCTAGTGCATAAACCAAAATGTGTTTTAAGTGTCAAGGGCTTAGACATATTGCCTCAGAATGCTCAAACAGAAAGATTATGATTTTAGTAGAAGAAGACTTAGAAAAAAATAAACAGAAACTGATTGAAGAGAATAAAAAACTTAAAAAAGAGAAAAAGGTAACCTATGGCAATTGTGGAGCATTCTTAGTCATACAATGCAACTTGAGTACCCACTTACTGAGGAAGAAGATTGGTTGCATAAAAATATGATTCACACTTAATATACTGCCTATAAAAAGGTACATGCTATTATAATTGATAGTAAAAATTTTGAAAACGTTATTTTTACTTTTATGGTGTAAAATTATGCCTTAAAATGTTGGATCATCCCCTAACCATATAAGTTATCTTGGCTACAAAAAGAGAATGAAATCAAGGTTAGTAAGAGGTGTCTGATTCTTTTTTTCATAAGAAAACAATACCAAGACAAAGTGTAATATGATGTAGCTTCTATGGATGCTTACCATTTACTGCTTGGAAGACTTTAGCATTATGTTATGAGGGTTATTTATAATGGTTACCATAATACTTACAAATTTGTGAAAGATAGATGCAAAATCATCCTAGGCCTTACCAAGCCTATAGTCATGTTAAAACCTATCAAAGGAGAAAGAAGAAGCTTGTTTACCAAGGTCGATTACATAAGGGAAATTAAAATTAATAGTACCATGTATGCATTAATACTGATTGAGAAAAATGGAGATAGTGAAGAGTCTCCTACAGAGATACAACCATTGTTGGTAGAATTTTAAAATGTTGTTCAATAAGAGTTACCAACTGGTCTACCACTAATGAAGGACATTCAACACTGTATAAACTTTATCCTAGGAGCTATTCTACCCAATAAAGTAGCCTATAGGATAAGTCCTAAAGAGTATGAGGACTTGCAGTGCCAAGTTGATGAATTGGTGAGAAAAAAAAATGGTGCGCGAAAGCATAAGCCCTTGTGTAATCCTAAACTTTTTAGTGCCTAAAAAAGATAAATCACGGCGCATGTGTGTGGATAGTAAGGAAATCAATAAAATCATGATTGACTATCACTTTCCTCTTTTGTGCTTGGATGACTTACTAGACCAATTACATGGAACAATTATTTTCTTCAAGATAGACCTATGTAATGGCTATCATCAATCAAAATGAGGCTTGGAGATGAATGAAAAATAGCTTTCAAGATAAGGGATGGTGTCTGTGAATGGATGGTAATGCTTTTTGGTTTATCCAATGTTCTTTGTATTTTCATAAGGTTTATGACGCTTTTAGTGCCTAAAAAGAATGGATTATGGCACATGTGTGTGGATGGTAGGGCAATTAACAAAATTACAATTGATTATCATTTTCTATTCCATGCTTAGATGACTTGCTAGACCAACTACATAGAGCAACTATTTTCTTCAAGATAGACTTATGCAATGGCTATTATCAAATCAGAATAAGGCCTAGAGATGAGTGAAAAATAGCCTTCAAGACAATGAATGATTTTTATGAATGGATAGTAATACCTTTTGGTTTATCCAATACTCCTAATGCTTTCATGAGATTTATGACCCTTTTAGTGCCTAAATAAGATAGATTATGATGCATCTACGTGGATAGTAAAACAATCAATAAAATCATGATTGACTATCACTTCTTATTCTATGTTTAGATGACTTGCTATGTTGAGCAACTATATTTTTCCAATGGCTATCATCAAATAAAAATGAGGCATGGAGATGAGTGGAAAATAACCTTTAAGAAAAATGATGGTCTTTATGAATAAATGGTAATGCCTTTTGGTTTATCCAATGCTCTTAGTACTTTTATGAGGTTTATGAATCATATCTTTAAATCTTATATTGGCCGATATGTGGTAGTATATTTTAATGATATTCTAGTATATAACAAAGATGAGGACCAACACTTAAATTGTCTATAACAAATTTTTTGTATATTGAGGGAATAAAAACTTTATGCTAATCGTAAAAAGTGTAGTTTCTTTACTTTCAACCTTATGTTTCTAAGATTTATGGTGTCAAATAAAGGAATAAAAGTGTATCCTAGCAAGGCTGAGGCAATTTTAAATTGGCCAACACCAGTATCTTTACATGATATCCAAAGCTTTCATGGCCTTGTATTTTTCTATAGGCATTTCATTAAGGGTTTTAGCTATACTATGGCTCTCATCATTGAATGTTTAAAGAAAGGGCTTTTAAATGGACCAAAGAAGCCCAATACAACTTTAAGCTCATTAAAACGAGAATCATTTAAGCTCTTATCCTATCCCTACCAAATTTTGATCAAGTATTCAAGGTGGAATGTGATGCATCTAATTCTAAAGTAGGTGCTATTTTAAGCCAAGAAGAAAAGTTTATAGCATTTTTTAGTGAGAAGCACAATGAAGCTAAGAGAAAGTATTCAACTTATGATAAGAAGTTCTACATCATATAAAGCTTTATTCCATTTGAGTCAATATCTGCTTGCTAAGCCATTTGTCTTATATTTAAATCATGAGGCTTTGCAATTCATCAATAGCTAGCACAAGCTTAACTAAAGGCATGCAACTTAGGTAAAATTTCGTCAAGCTTACAACTTCACTATCAAGCATAAATTAGGAACTCAAAATATGGTGGCAGATGCTTTGAGTAAAAAAAACTCCTATTGGGGACTATGGCTATTGGAGTTATTAGATTTGATGTAATCAGATGGTTCTATGAAGTAAACCCTTACTTTGGTCGAATTTAGAAAGAATGCAAGTAAGGACCACACAATCAATTTTTGTTACATGATGGATATCTCTTCAAGGCTAATAGCCTTTGCATTCTCTCATGTTCTTTGATATAGGCCTTAATTAACAAGGCTCAAGATGGTGCACTAGGTGGACATTTTGAAAGGGACAAGATATTTTTTCTTTTGTAAGACAGGTTTTATTGGTCAAGAATGAAGAGAGATATGACGAAACACCTTTAACGATATAGAGTGTGCCACATTGCTAAGAGTTATGGGCAAAACATTGGATTGTATACTCTACTACCCATGCCTAGTACTCTTTGGGAGGATGTTAGTTTAGACTTACTAGTAAGACTACCGAGAACTCAAAGGAACAAAGACTCTATCATAGTGGTTATGGATCATTTTTCCAAGATGGTCCATTTCATTCTTTGTACCAAAACTATAAATGCTTCTCATGTTTTTTCTTTATATTTCAAAAAAATTATGAGGTTACATGAAGTTCCTAGATCCATGATGTCTGATCGAATTCTAAGTTTTTTAGTCATTTTTAGCGCACTTTTTGAAAGAAGCTTGACACCAATCTTAAGTATAGTTCTTCTTATCATCTTCAAACAGATGGTTAAACGAAAATAACTAACTGCAGCTTGGGCAACCTTTTAAAAAGTTATATGGGAAAGGATATCAAGCAATGTGATCTTATTTTACCTTAAGTAGAGTTTTGTCTATAATCACTCACCAAGCCAAACCACTGGTTGCAACCTTTTTGAAGTGATGTGTGGTAAGAATCTAATTAGCCTTTTAGATTTGGTTCTTCTCCCTACTAATCAACAATTTAGTAGAGATCCAAAAGAAATAGCTAAAGGTATCAAATGACTACATGAGCAAGTGAGAGTTAGGATTTTATAGCAAAATGAAAAATATAAAAGGGTAAAGAACAAGCATCAAAGACATGTAGAGTTAAAAAAAGGTGACTTGGTGTGGATTAACTTATAGAAAGAGAGATTTCTTTCAGAAAAGTTTAGCAAGTTACAACCTAAGGTAGATGGTCCATTTAGATTTATCCAACGTATTAAGGAAAATGCCTGTAAGATAGAACTTTCTGACACTTATGGAGTATCTCCTACCTTCAATGTTGTTGATTTGACACCCTATCATGGCGAGAAAACTAATTCATACTTGATTATAAGTCTTTTCCAACCAAAGGAGATTGACACCAGAGTATTAACACATCTTACAACTTAGGCTGAAAATAAAGAGGATTTATCCAAAAATAAGATAAGCCTATCCTTGGTCCAAATCCACTAAACAAATGTAGATGTATGAAGATGGATAGCATAAAGAGATTGTATTCACACTAACTGAAAAAAAATAAAAACATGAAAATAGATAGGATTATGGTCAGATTCATAGATGAACCTAAACACTAAATATTAAACACATTATCAATATGCAAAATTGTAATTTGCAGGAGCAAATGAGTAGCTAATTATGCATCAATTTAGCAATCTAAAAAAGGCAATCTTTGAAACTCCCATACTTTGAGGGATGTTCCTAGTCGATTTATGTTCTGTTATTTTTTGTAAAAAGCAAAATGGAGTTTTTTTTATCTTTAAGTAATTTTTTAGATTGTTTTCAAGTTCTATATATCTTAGGTAAATTTTCTAGAGTGACAAATTTTTATAATTTTGCATCTTTGATTAGAATTTTTATGGTAGTATTTTTGTACCCTTGACGCAATATTTGGACAAATATTAATAAAGGAAAGGAAACGAAAGGAAAGGAAAAGCAAAGAAAAGAAAGTTTTTTTTAAGAAAAAAAAAAAGATACATGTACCTATTGTTTGGATAATTAAAATTAATAATAAAAAAAATTTAACAACCATTGTTTAGATAAAAAGTGAAAATAAAAAAAAAGATTTATTATAATAATTGTTTTCAATTATAATCTTTAATTGCTTATGATTTTAAAATACTTTTGGATATAATAATCTTTTTATAAAAATAAATTTTTTTCAACTTTTCTTTACTTAGCTTTTTTCCCAAAATGGGGTATTAAAAAAATAAGATTACAAGAGAAACAAAAAATTATTAAATTTTTACCTCTTTTATTTTTTTCAAATTAAAAATTTATTCAAACAAAAAATGATTTTTCTAATTCTATTACTTTCTTTTATTTTTCCTTTCTTTCTTTCCCCTCCCATCAGTCCAAATATAATGTTAATGTCTAGTCTCAATATTCTATCATTATTTAAATTTTTATATGTTATCTTTTTTTAATTTTTTTATTTATAATTAATTTTTAATATCTCAACCATCAATTCTCTTAATCAAATAACGATAAGATAAATATAACAATTGACTGTCCTATCAATGACAATCAATCGTGGTCATAATTGAAATGTCTTCATTTTCATTTTTATATGATTGTCCTATGAAAACCTGGGATCAACGAACCATGGACATTTCCATTGAAAGGGCACCGAGACCAACTATACTGTGGGCAGCTACACAAATGCACTCCATGATACAATTGACTGCAAAAAAATCCTAAATTCCATCACACCAGAGTTGCAATGAATTCCAAACTAACCCAAAATCTATTTGATGCTTAACAGTTGAAGACAATCTATCAAAGAAAAAAAAAAAGTAGTCGAAGATAAATTTCTCGAAAAGGAAAAAAAAATAGTTGAAGACAAATTACTTTGGGTTCACTTCCATCTCTTTTTTTTATTTAATTTTTAATCTATTCTTAAATTTTTTTACTTTTATATTTATCTGATAAAAAAGATATTAGACATAAATTTTTTAAAATTTATAATTTCAAACATCAATTCAAATATTATATCAATTAATCAAAATATTAAAAAAAAACTTTCTTTACCTGTTAAAAAAAAAAAAAAAAACCAATCCAAATATCAATAAAAAAAAACTCTTTTATCACTTAAAAACCAGTAAAGAAACAGATAATCGATGGTCGTCTAAAGAAATTGAGTATGTTTTTAACTATTTTAATTTAGTATCTTTCCCACGGTTTTCTCCATCGTCAGCACTCAATCTTACCCGGTATCTATCAAGTTCCAATGCTTTCCACCTAACTTCCTGGTAACCTAGATTAAGTAGAAGGTTCGAAAAATATCAAAAGACAAAAAGTAATAACAAAGCGCACGATTGGGCATGGTAGTTGGATCTGCCTTTTTCTTTCTTCCTTATCAATTTTGATGATTAACCCAAGGACGAATTTTGATACCATTGACGAACGCAGAGCCTGATTGCAAGATTGGGGATGGAATACGATGCAGAGATAAGTTTGAAGTATATAATGTTGACTTGACCAATAGAGCATGCCCACGCAATTATAGTTTTTGTTATCGTCTACCCACCACTTCCACACCTATTCTTCAGTCGTAAATTCATGTTTCGTCAAATATGTTGGCTTCCTTTGTCATCACAATAATAATTGTCGGGGTCGACCAACTTTGCCTCACTAGATTTGTTTTTTTTCTTTTACACAGTGATTATTGTTGAGAATAATTAAGGATGAGCAATCAATCGATATGATTTTTTAAAAAAATCAAAAATCAATTTTTTTAAAAAGAATTAATCATAATTAATTTTTTGAATAATTAAAAATAATTTAATTGACGTAAAGTTGGTCGATTCAATTAAAAAATAAAAATTTTTCATTATTTTTTATCACTAATTTTGAATAATAATTTTGTAATAATTTTCATATAATAAAATAATTTTATAATTTTGACATTAATATAATATTTGTCATTCTTAAAAATATTAAATACTTTTATGTACATTAAAATTATATAAAATATATTTAGAAATTTACTAACAAATCGATTAATCGGTTTGATTATTAATTTAATAAATAGAAAACCCACCAAATTAAATAATTAAACCATTTTATTTAACAAATCATTATCAAAATCAAACTAATCAAATTGACTTAATTAAATTCAATTAATTTTGATCAATTAAACCAATTAGATTCTTATACTCACCTCTAATAACTTACTAGAAGTTTTGCTTGATATAGGGTGGGAACATGGCCTTTGAAGTTAAAGATTTATTTGAATGGATAATAAGATTAAAAATAAAGATAGAAATAAAATTAATTACTAATAATGAGATTAAAATTAATGATAAGATATATATATATATTTAAATACAAATACAATGATAAGAGTGAATTAAAGCTTAATGAGAAAATAAATTTTCCTTAAATATATTAGAATATATTTTGTATAAAGTAAAATTTTTAAATTATTTGATATTTATGAAATTAACAATGAATTAAAATTATTTTAAAGTTAAATAATAATTTATTAATAAATAATAAAAACTAATAAAATAATAATATATCAATATTTTTAAAAAAATAATAATATATTTACATAAATCATAATAATCTAAAAAGATAATAATCAATTTTTTATGGAAAATAATAATTATTTTTTATTCAAAATAAAAATTTTATCGTATGTTATTATTAAATGGATCATACCATATTATAATATAATTCAATAAGTAGCATTTTAAATAGAAATAAAAAAATTGAATAAATTTGTATTTGGCATAATTGCTTCGATGATATTAGTTGGCTAATGCATTTTTAAAATATTATTATATTCTTCTGTTTTTCATTATCTTTCTTTATTTGGTCTCCTTGAAAAACTATCAATTCTTTCGTGTGGGAGGAAGCTGCTTTAGAATTAGAAAAACAGAGAATACGCAGAGGAACAAATTTTTTAATTTTATGCAAAATTATAAAGTCAAATTCCATTAATTTTGATTATGTAATTAATTGACCTTTAAGCCCAAACAGCCAGGAGAGACATAAGACCAGATCCAAGAAGAAGACAAACACTTGCTCCTACTTGAAGTATTCCATTGTTTTGCAACTTTGGATTCATGAAATCAGCAGCCAGAAGATCGACAAGCGCCATATATATTAAGATCCCAGCTGATGCCGCGTTGAAGATCCCTTCAACAATAAGAGCAGTTGAGCTGTTCTCATCGTATACATTTGATATGCCTATTCCTATAGCAATTCCTACCGGGGTTGTGAGAGAGAAAAAGATTGCCATAATTGCAACAGCTCGAGACTTGAATTTTGCCTACAAAAACATCCACAATAAACCACTACTAAACAAAATGGTATTAAAAAAAAAAAAAGAACAGTACCATCCCAAAAGCCAGATAATGACAAACGTGGGGCATCTGATTTCCCCGTTTCCAGTTTACAGAAATGGTTGGAAGTTATTAAACAAAATCTGAACATTTATTAGTAGTTATTACCCTGGAAAATACCTCAGACGAAGAAATGGGATTGTTGGAGATTCAGGGGAAAGTCATAAACACATAAAATTGGGAAAAACAAGGGATTGAAGATATATTACCTGAGAAATGCATCCACCAAGTCCCATGCCCTCGAAGAACTGGTGAAAGGTGAGTGCAGCCACCAAAGGTTTTATAGTCTTTGGACTTTCAGATGCACCCAAAGATATCCCTATTATCACTGAGTGCACCAGTATTCCCAACTCCAAAACCTACAAAAAAATGTATAATATCATATTAATTTTCATCATACTAACATTTGATCAAATATATATCAGTCTGATGATGATTATTCAAATCTTTAGTGGAACAAAAGAATTTAAAATTATCCAATATATATGATTTAGAGTTTAGACATGTTTGCTTTAGACAAAAATTACCTGAGATACTACTCGATGTCGAAGAAGCTCAGATGAAACTGAACGCTCAAGCATAGACACAGAACCATGAGCATGGCCATGAGTAGCATGAGTATGAACATGTACGTGATTTTCATGCTCCCCTGTTTTCTCTTCATCACCACCGTCACTCTGTTGGGCCTTATTAAAGTGAGACTTAGTGTAGTGAGAAGTTGCAAACATATCAACCATCAATGTAGCAATTGCAGCGGACATAGCCACCAATCCAGCGAACGGAAACTTCCCCCAAGGATTTTCATTGAGGCAAGGAGATGTCAAGTTCTCAGTAGCATCAGGAAGAACATGGATAAACCCTGTCGACAATATGACACCTGCTGCAAAGGCTTTGATCAAGAAGAAAACATTCTTTTCGGGACGTAAAGCCTTGATAGTTTTCCCAAGCAGAGGAAAGCAAACCCCAATAGCTCCAGCAACGAGAATCGAAACTAAAGCAGCCATCTTGTATTTGAGCGCCAGTGGCTTATTCCGATCTTCATCTTCAGGTTCGCACGTGCAGTCTCCTCGTACTAGGGAAGGAAGTAGGATGAGAAAGCAGCAAAGAAACGTCAAGAGCTGAGTTTGTTTAAAGTTGGTCATGGCTGGAAATGAAAACCGAATCCAATTGAGGCTAAAGAAGAACAGAAAAAGAAAAGTTTTGAGGAGATAGTGAATGAAGAAGTGTTGTTTTTATAGGGGAAACTAGGGCAGAGTCTTCTGAAATGATTTTGGCCCTACGATTTGGACTTCCTATGACAGTTTTTGATGGGACATGTAAAACGTGTTTAACTTTGAAAAGACCTCCAACGAAACAGGCAAATCACAACTTTCGGAGAAGAAAGGAACAACGTAAAATTATTAAAGCGTTGGCTTTTTTGTCAGATTGGTGAGTACGGCAGGGATAATTTGGTCAACTGCTGATGAAAATTAAATACCCTGTGGCGCTGCATTTGTATATTATGAAAAAAATAATGAGCTCAACTTTACCATTATTAGTTTTAATAACGCCTAATCTCACGGTAATCTTTTATTCAGTTAGTATGTATAGTCATTATTTAAGATTTAAATTTTAATATTTATAATTTTTTATTTTTAAATTACAATCTTTTTATATAAGAAATTATAAGTTACATTTTTTTTAATATATGTAAAATTTTTGTTTATATTTGTAAGATATTTTTGTGAGAAAACATATGAGACATTTAGATTAAAGTGTATAATATTTCATAAATTAAGTGTGTGTTTTCAAGTTTGGTATTAGAATAATCATTAGTCGAGCATATAAGAGTTAAATATTATACCATGAAAGTCACATTTATAATCACAATTAGTGAAAGTTATTTCAGAATCCTAATGCCCCGTATAATCTTGATTTTATGTGCAACATGATGGGCTCAAAGGAACGTGAAGTTTTAATAGGAAAAGTTTATATATCTCAATCCCACATTGACAATTTGTAATGATATATTATAATATAGAGATTTATATTTGATGTACTATTAATATATATTTTATATACTATCAATAAATTAAATTATGGCATCTCATTAATAAGGTGAAATGTTTCTGATTAAAGAAGCTCTTTTTAAATGAGATTACTTTTAAAAGTTTCAATACCTCTGTTTAAGAGGATCTTTCTTTATATAAGAGTTTTAAAATTTCAATGCCTTTAATTAAAGAAGCTTTTTTCAAGTGACATTTTCTTTTAAAAGTTTTAATATCTTTGTTTAAGATGAGCTTTTTTCATATAAGAGTTTTAAAATTTCAATGCATTTTATTAGAGGAACTTTTTCAAATGAGATTTCTTTTAAAAGTTTCAAAGCATATATTTAAGAGAAACTTTCTTCAGATAAGAGTTTTAAAGTTTCAATATCTTTGTTTAAGAGAAGCTTTTTTCAGATAAAACTTTTAAAGTTTCAAAGCTTCTAATTAGAAGAGTTATTTTTAAATGAGATTTATTTTAAAAATTTCAATGCCTCTGTTTAAGATAAACTTTCCTTAGATGAAATTTTTAAAGTTTCAATACCTCTATTTAAAAAAAGTTACTTGCAAATGAGATTTTAAAATTTCAATGCCTCTATTCAAAATGAGCTTTTTTCATATGAGATTCTTAAAGTTTCAAGGCCTCTAATTAAAGTAGTTTTCTTTATATGAGATTTTTAAAGTTTCAATACCTTAGTTTAAAAGGAACCACTTGCAAATAAGGTTTTAAAGTTTCAATTTCTTTTATTAAAGGAGCTTTCTTCATATAAGATTTTTGAAGTTTTAATGCATATGTTTAAAAGGAGCCATTTGTAAATGAGATTTTAAAGTTTCAATGCTTTTGTTAAAAAATGAGGTCTTTTTAGATAAAGTTTTAAAGTTTCAATATCTCTGATTAGAGGAACTATTTTCAGATGAGATTCTTTTAAAAGTTTTAATGCCTTTGTTACAAATGAGCCTTTTTCAAGTGACATTTTAAAATTGTTAAGCCTTTGATTAAGGGGAGCCTATTGTACCTTTTAAAATTGTAATACCTTTGATTAAAGTAAGACTATTTTTCTTTTGTTAAAAATGGTGAACGATCAATCCAAACAAAATTGTTGTATTTTATCTTTTTTTTTATTCTCAGTAATAGGCAAAAAAAGACAGCTATAGATACTAAATTCATCTAAATTATTTTCAAGACTAAATCAAAACAAATTTTTAGACAATTTAGGCTTCCCCGGTTCGACCTATTTGAATGTTTCAATTAATCGTTGTCTTACAAAATCTTTTACTTTTATTGGATCACCAAATGGGCTAAATTGTAGCCAAATCTAATTCCAAAGTTTGTTAAAATGATAAAGGTTTGAAAGCCCATTGCCCAAGCTATTTGGGCTTAAAGGCCCAATGAAATTTTAAGCCTAAAACCATATTCCCATTTTTATATTTTTTATTTCATTTCAAATGTAAAAGTGAAAAAAAAAAAAAACAAACAAACAAATTTTAAATAAAAAAATCAATCAAAATCAAAGTCGAACTTTTTTTTTCTGTCATCTCATGAGAGCCATTCTTTTTTTTATTCTTTCATTTTTTTTCAGCCATTATAAGACACAAGCATTTAATGCTTGTTACATCACCGTCCCCTACATTGACATTACCCACCCTTTTAACTTCATGAACCAAGCAATTTGGATACTAAAAATATGGGATGAAATTACCTCTATAAAACTAACATCCACAAACAAAGGGAAGGAAATTTTGAGACATTGCCTAAAAAAGGGTCGAATGAGCATTTCACCATTACTTAAAAAAATTTGCTCCAGTACTCTTAAACACCACAACCAAGCTTTTGCCCGTACAAACCATAGCTAAACTTTTGCCCGAACCACAACTTAGCCACTAACATAAAGCCAACACCATCACAAAATCCCATGCCCTTCCCTAAACACCTCACCACCAGTAGCCATATACTATCATGACAAACCCATTAAAAACACTAAAAACCACCCAAGACCTATAGCACCTAGAAAGAAAAAAATCTACAAACCAATACGAAAATATACAAAAAAAAAAATCGTATTCCTCTAAATGGAAACCATGGCAACAAGAAACCATAAAAAACACATTTTATCATAATCATAAAAAAAAAAAAGGGTTTTACTTTTGATTTTTCAAAGAGATTAGGGATCGAATTTCTAGTGAGGTGAGAAGCTTCGACTTAGAAAATAGCATAGTTTAAGACAGCATCCCAGGAAGTAGTGGAGGGTGGAGACCTTTTGGTTCAAACTCATGACTTTCTAACCTAGATTGAGGAGTTTTAGGTGGTTTCTCAAGAAATCTAGTTGAAAAACAAGAAAGAAATGAGCCAAAAGAAATTTTTTGGTCATTTTTGGAAATTTTTTGGTATCAACTAACAGCGGTTGATAGCAAAAACGATGAAGACAAATGACAGTTGACCACCAAGATAAGGAAAAGAAGGGTTGTTTTTGGAAAAATAGAGAGAGAGAGAGAGAGAGAGTTTTTTTATAGGAAAAAATAGTAATGATCTGAAAAAAATTAGTTAAAAAAATGACATCATTTTGAAGAAAAGCATCTACATGTTGACCTGACAATCCGCCATCTAACCCGAACCTACATCAGCTCTAAAGCCCAGACTAGTCTAAATCAAACTATCAGTAAAACAGTCCGACTTAACCTGAATCGACAAAAACCAATTTAGACCATTGAAAACCATCTTGAGCCACGCTAAACCAGTCAAATGGCCTTTTGGATTATTGATTGGTGTTAGTCAACTAATTTTGAATAATTTTCTTTATTTTTTTCATTTTTCTAATTTTTTAAATTATCTATTTATTTATTAGTGCATATTTATGTTTTAAATCCCTAGAATAAATTTTTTTAAAGAAATAGGAAAATTGGTGTTTAAAAAATAGTAAATTAAAAAAATGTGTATGAAAAATATATAATATAACAATAATAATAAAAATGATGTATAAAAAATAATAATAACAATAACAATAATAATGAAAATCTCCAACGATAAGATATTAAAAAGGTCCAAATACCAAAGTAATGAAGTATTTTTTAAGTGATGATATTTTCTAAAAACAATACCAAAGTAATGAAGTATTTAGAAAAATATTTAATACAAAATATTTTCATTTATTTATTTCCTTAAAAATATAAATAAAAATAATGAAAGGGAAAAATGAATCCTTTTAGTAATAAAATTATATATAATAATGCATGAATACTATTATTTGTAAAGAAAGCAAAAACAAAAATATCTGAGAATGTAATTCTAAGAAAGTCCGACTAATGATTCCTAAAAAGTCTCTAAGTGAGAAAATTCTTCTAAAATATCGTCAAAGTATTGGGAGTGTCTGAAAAATGTTCAATAAAAAGATTTTTTTAATTTTGTTTTAAAAAAAGAGAAAATAAACATAACACAATTGGATAATTAAAACAAAGATGGAGAAATAAAATAAATAATGAATAAAAAGAATTAAGACAGATAAGATATAACATAAGAAAAAATAAGTACGATGACTAAGATTAAAAAAAAACTTTGGCAGGCATATTACACTTCGTCATCTGCATTTCATATAATAATCTTGAAAGTAATGCAAATTTTTGATGAGGAGATTTTAGAGCAATCCAAGCAGTGATTCTTAAAAAATCACTAAGTTAAAAAAATTTTTTTAAATATTATCAAAATATTAAAATATTTAGAACAAATTTTAACACAAAAATTCTTGTTTACTTTTTCTTACTAAAAAAATAAATTTTTATATAATGCAATAATGTTACAAATTGATTCATGAACATCATATTTCATACATACACACCAATTCCGAGAATAAATGAAATCTTTGAGGATAAAATCTTAAAGAAGTACAAGTAGTGATCTTTATGATTCTCTAAATGAGAAGTTTTATCTAAAATGCCACCAAAGTATTGAGGCATTTAAAATAATATTCAATAAATATTTTTCATTTGCTTTTAATAAAAAAAATAAGAAATGCATTTTTTAAAAGGAAAATATTACTAGGGTTAAATCATAAGTATTTTATTATATGTATTTTAAATATTAATTTTGAGAATAAATATAAACAGCGGAAGATGGGATTCTTGAAAAGTCCAAGTAATAATTCTTAAGAAATCTTTAAATGAGAAAGTTCATTCAAATATTGTCAACATATTGAAATATTTTTTTTGAAAATTTTTAATACACAAGGTTCTTATTTATTTTTCAAACAAAAGATTAAAAAAAAAAAAGAGATTTTTGTTGCAATTAGAAAAATTAAGAAAAATATTTTTAAATATCAAAAGTAAGACAACTTTTGTCAATATTAAAAGATAACACATGATTAATTGGTACCACTTTTAAAATAAGCACTGTAAAGTGTTAATCATTCCCCTCACATAAGTATACTCCTAAACCTAGTTTAATTTTTGAAGACCCAAAAATTATCTTTTTAATAAGTTTTTAATTAATTTTAAAATTTTATTAAAAAAATAAATATTTAGGTGATTAATAGCACGTAAAAAAAATATTGATAATGACTCTCCTATTTTGAGATTTTAAAATTTTTGTTTAGCGATAACCAAAATTGTTAATGACAAATGATTTTCCATATTCCTTTTCAATATTCATAATGCAAAACACCAAGAAAATAGCCCATCGATTCCTTTTCTTTTCTTTTCTTTTCTTTTTCTATATTATAATTATAACGATTTGAAATTTTTTCAAAAAAAAAAATCAAACACAATTTTTTTTAAAAAAAAAAGGAGAAATTCAAATTCAAATTCAATTTTGAAAGATTAAAATTTAGATATGTACATTTACCTGCAAATCAAATATTATCAATTGTAATGATTAAAGAAAATTTATCATGTAATATAAGCTCTCTCTTCTTCCGTGACCAATTTTATTTTTTTCAATTCTGAAACTTTGTATTTGTTCAAACAAACAAAGAATTGGTCAACTTTGAGAGAAAATATATTTTTTAATTCACAAATTAAATGAATAATATTAATCATAATTTAATTTTTATATATCACTTCATCAAATGATAAAAGTTTCTTTCTAATCAAATTATTTTTCAAAATAGTAATTTAATTATTTTCGATTATCTAATCAAATAAAATTACTGAATTATTACCAAGCACGATTACTTAATCACCATATGTAGAATATTATAATTTTTAAATGATTGACCCATACCACCACCTTAAATTTGCAATCATGATAATTTCAAATAAAAAAAAATCTTCAATGGATTTGTTTAAAAACAAAAAATAAATTTAAATAATACAATAGCTTTATTCCAAATTTTCTTGTTTGTTATTCACAATTTTTTCCTTGAAATTTTAACCTTAATAATAATAAACATATGAGAAAATGAAATGTTCCAAATTCTAGTGAACTAACTATAATTGTGCAATGATTTTTGTTTAATTTCGTCTGAAATAGTATCAACCAAACATAATATCCATTCATTGTTGTAAATTAAAAAAAAGAGGTTATAGTGATTTGAATATTTTGCTTTATCTCAAATTACGATGAACAACATACTGGGGCACCTGTCAGTTAAATTTCTTTGATGCTTAATAGTTGAAGACAATCCATTAAAAAAAAAAAGGGAGTTGAAGACAAGGCTATCAAAATTAAAAATATTATATATTTAGTTGAAGACAAGTAAATTGGGGTTCACTTCCATCGTTTGTTAACCGGTAAAGAGACAAATAATTGATCCTCTCCCAAAAGGAATTATGCAAAGTTTAATTGCACGAGCGGGGATGAAATATGGATGTAGAGATAAGTTTGTATTTTATATATATATATATATATATATATATGGAGTTGGCTTTGACCAAAAGAGCATGCCCACGCAATTATAGTTTTTCTTTGCTACTACTTCCCCGTCTATACTTCAGTCGCAAACTCATGTATCGTAAAATATGTTGGCTTCAATCGTCATCTTCGTGGTCGACTGACATTCTAGTTTTTTCAAGCTATTTATTTATAATATATAAAAAATTAATGAATTCGTTTTATTTTTAAAAATTTGAGAATGTTGAAATTTTTTTAAAATCTTTTATTTTTATTTTTTGAGATATTTAAAAAAAATTAAAGATTATAATTTTTTTTACATTTTAAAAATATTCATAAATATCTCAAGTGTCAATTTGGATCCGCACTTTCACAAGTCGCTTGTTTTTTTGGTATTTTGGACTCAGGGGTTATAGGGATAAGCTAGTATAAGTAACCTGGCCGCGGAAGCTATTGGCCAAGACTTAGACTACGTGACGGCACGATGGACGGGACGCCTTACCAGAATGAAACTTCAAAATTCCACTATACGAATCGGCTTTAACAGTGACGCAGCCACTTTGCGTTGAGTGGGTTAATCGACCTCACATAATTTTTTAAAATAAATAATATATAGCAACCAATCTTTGGTTAAGAGGGTGACAAGATATTGGAGACTTATTCGAGTTCAATCTTTTCTTTTGTCAAGAGTTCATTTGATGATATCAAGGATAAGGTAAAGTAAAATAAATTTAAAAAAAAAAACAAATAATATATATGTAATTAGAATAAAAAATGAAGTCGTAAAATTTAATTGTTAGAATTTTTTTTTTAGAGACAAAACCATATTTTACATGACTATGTAAGTAAAATATAAAACCTTAATAAGAGGAATATTACGATTAAAGAGGTCATCAGCTTGAAATTAACAAGATTGGAATATGTTTCAGCAAACCATGTTAACATAAATTTTTGTGTAATTTCGGGCTTATAGGATTTTATTTTATTTTTTTGTAATTTTTTGCTTCCTAGTCATATTGGCTAGTACAATCTTGTTTAGCAGTATTTTTTTTTTTTTGGATTTTATTTATCAAAAGAAATATTATGATTAAAACTAACTACAAGTTATTATTCTCTTATTACTAATTAATAATGTTAAAATCAAGTATTCTATTAGTTGCTCCAATCTTCTCATGATTTCCTTGAAAGAGTTGGAAGATTTTCAATATTTTCTTACGGTTTGTCTTGTACAAATAGTTGGGCTAAAAGTGAAGTTGGGTTAAAAGTAGCTGCGGTGGCCAATTTCAGTAAAGATTCGTGTTATCAAGAATCATGATCAGCAGAGATTTGGATTTCCTATGACAGTTTTTGATGGGAACATTTAATTTTGAAAAGTCCACTAGCATAACAGGCAAATCACAACTTTTGGAGAAAAAAAGAACAAAGTAAAATTATTAAAGTGTGGGCCTTATTTGTCAGATGGGTGAGTACGGCAGGGATGATTTAATAACGGATGATGAAAAATTAAATACTTTGTGGCACTGAATTTGTATATTAGGAAAAATAATAAGCTCATCTTTTCATATGTTACTTTTAATTTGCAAAGCTCCGATTCTTCGTTGAGAAATTATGAGTATTCACTGATGATAGATTCTAGTGATAAGAAATTTAATTTTTTAAAATAAGATTTTAGCTTTAAATTTTATAAATAAAATTTAAAATAAAATTATTTTTTATGAAATTTGATTCGATTCTACTTCAAATTAATCAATGCTTAAAATAATTATTGGACACCAAAAGTTTCAAATTCAAAAAAAAAAATTAAGAGTATTCAGTATATTATATATTATAAAATTTTAAATTTTAAATTTTTATTTGTGAGTCATTTTTAAGGTTAAACAGTAAGATCTTTAATTAAACTTCACAATAACTTTAAGTTGAATGTGAGTTTTTATAATTCTAAGTGATATCAGAGTAATCATAATCTAAAAATGTGAGGATCAACTGCTATATCGTGAGAATAGAATCTTAATAGATTAAAGTTAAATATTATATAATAAAAATTATATTAAAAACTTTATAAACATCTATTTAATATATATATATATAAATTTTTAAGATATTTTTAAACAAAATAATAAAACTTTTGAATCAAAATAAATAATATATCATAAAATTGAGTTTAATTTTCCCTATAATTAATTTGAAAGGATTTCGCAATTGAAAATGTTAACGATTTGCAAAATTTGGAGATTAACATGAGTAGAGATTGATAACAGCTAGAGGTGTTCAAAAAATGTCAACATAACAACAATTGTTCTCCGTTGTCTATGTTGAAATGTAAACGATTTATCAATACTTACAAATTATTTAGATTAAGTTTTGATAAAATTTAAATTTAATTCGATAATTATTGAATCGAGTTTGAACAATTCAATCTTTTGAGCTTGTCGAGTATAAGTATTTTAATGTCTAATTTGAATAATTATCAAACTTAATTAAATTTTTATATTTTAATATATAATTTTTATTATTGTAATTAAAAAAATTATTAAATTAATCTTATATATCAATTCGAGCTGAAGTTAGAATTCATACACAAATAATCGTTATTGAAATTGGGTTTAAAAATTTAACTCGTTTCTTATTCAATAAATAAATTTAATTTACGAGTTTAAGTAGTTTGATATTTATTTTAAGTTGAGCTCAAACTTAAATATTAAAATTTAATCAAGTTTGAATCTAATTTTGAATAACACATTTCAAATTAAGTTTGAATTTTTTACTATACTACCTCGATTTGATTATACCCATAGTCGACGCCAAGCTTAAATTGGTAAAGTTCAATAAGAGTGTCGATATTCTTTGGGGGATTTTTCTTGTTGGCAAGAAGATGGTGATCTAATAAGTGCAAATGTAGATGCCTAATATGACATCCTGAAATCTATCTTTCATTTTACTTATAGAAAAAAGGAAAAAAGTTTTCCATCTTATTATTCCTTTTCAACATTCGTAGTACACGACACCAAAAACATAGCCTATCAATTTCTTTTCTTTTTTCCTCTATTACAATTAACGATTAGAAATTTTTTTAATCAAAAATAAGTTTTGAAAATAGAAAATTTCAATTTCAATTTTGAAAGATTAAAACTTAGATACATGCACTTACCATCATAAAGAACTTTATCATGTAATATATTAGCACTCTCTTCTGTGAACCATTTTTTTTCAATTTTGTGAACTTTGTATTGGTTCAAACAAAAAAAATAGTTAATACTCCTAAAAGTAAAACACGTTCATCAAAAGTTCCAGATAATTTTTTCATTGATGAAGAAAAGCAAATCATCATTTCTGTCTCACATGATCATTTGTCAATTTTATCTAATGCTCAAACTCATCAAATATTTCATGTTTGGTAAGAAGTTGTTCATGTCCTTCAAACTATAGAAAAAGAGTTTCATTTCTCTAACAAATCTGATGGTATCGTCACATCTTCTGTTAAAAGGCGTGGGTCTTGCTCTCTTTTTCTTTACTTAACCTTAAATCTAAAACACAGAAACTCAAAATATATATTTTTACAAAAAAAGCCACAGCTCGGAGATAAAAGAAGAGATTGCAAGTGTTAGAATTCAAATTTTAAACTTCTTAGATGCTATTTTTTAAGAGTAAATACATGAACTAATTGAGTTAAATTTCATATTCAAAAAAATCATATATTTAATGACTAATAATTCAAATTAAGAGATCAAATTTGATCTGTTGATGATCTATTTGAATCAAAATAATATTTTTAAATTTAGTAATTTTGATTGAAAGATCCAAAAAAGTGTAAGAGTGTGTTGGGTTCAGAAGGATCCATAAATTTTCTCTTAGAATCTTGATGCTGAGTATTTATTTCTCACGTTTGGTTCAAGGTAATTCGATTACGGGAAAAATATCAGATTCTCAATAGTATCCAAAGTCCTAAAATCAAAAACTCACCTCTCTCTATGGTATTTTAGGATCCGAGAGAGAAAGTTACCTTATTTTCAAATTTGACCTAAGTAAAAAATTATCACATAGCTATTACCTTTTTGAAAAATATGTCTGGAAGTAACTGAAACTCAATTGTAGGTTTTTGTTAGAATATTTTATTTTTTTATATTGCAATTACTTAAAGCATTTGGTTACACAAACACCTTAATTGATCATTTATATATAATTTATACATTGAATCAATTAAGGGGTTTATGTAGCGAAACGCTTTAATTGATCTTATTATAAATTTATAAAGAGGTTAATTAAGGCATTTGGCTACACAAATATCTTAATGGATCCAATATGTAAATTATATATAAATGATCAATTAAGGCATTTGGTTACACAAACTCCTTAATTGATCTTATTATAAATTTATAATGAGATCAATTAAGGCGATTGGCTACACAAACATCTTAATTGATCTAATTTATAAATTATAAATTAAAAACAATATCAATTAAGGCATTTGGTACCTTAATTGATTTTTTTTAATTTAAATAAAAAATCAGTTAAGGTGTTCAAAGTGCCAAACGCCTAAATTGATCATTTATAAATTAAAAAAAGATCAATCACTCAGTTTGTATAACCAAATGCCTTAATTAATCTTGTTTTTAATTTATAAAAATGAGCAATTAAGGCATTTAAAGTGCCAAGTACCTTAATTGATCCTTTTTCTTTTTCTCCATCAATTAAGGCGTTAATGTTTAGTTAATGTTTACTAACGCCAAAATCGATAATGTTTGATACATAAAAACAATAATTAATTAAAATATTCATTTTCTTTCACTGCTAAAACATCATTTATCATTTGCGTATTTATTATTAATAAAACAAAATGAAAAGTTGCCATCACATATGTCAAGAAAATTATGGCAATTATCTAAAAATTAATATACATGGATTTTTTTCAACCAAATGAGTGAATCTGAATATGAGATTCTTGAAAATGAAAAAAAACTCAGGTATCACACTTTCACAGAGATACACTTTCTCTCAGAATCCAAGATTTCGTAAGCCAAACCCCCCATAAGAGTTACAGTAGTGTACAATGGTGGATCGTAATGGACACTTGAGAATGCCTTGCCCCCCCCCCCAAAAAAAAATGTCTGATACCCCTTTAACATGTATATATAATTGTATTAAATACATTTAAATTGGCTTTTTAACCCAAAAATGTTAATTTTATTATTTTTTGCATTTTATAAATTAAATTTATGCATTGTAATTTAAGAGATGTTCAAATCACATTTATATTTGTTAACAACTCCTTTTCTTGTATACTTTTTACTTTTATTTTTACTTTAAATCTCTATCACATGTTGTAATTCTTTTCTCAACAAAAAGATCATATTTGAACTATTTTACAAAAGGACAGAAAAACACCAAATTTATAGTCTCAAAATTTCATCTTCATTCTTTTAAAAGTATATTTAGTTTTCTTGTTTTGATAAATTATTTAATGATTGATTTATTTATACCTTTTTATTTCGATTTTAAATTGTCAAAAAAATCAAAAAATTATGTGAAATTAGTAATTCAATAGTTCATTTTAAATCGTGTTATTATTAAAAAGTATAATGTCATCATAGTAATATTTTTGTTTTATAATTCTATGCTCTTATCATGTTTTTATTAGTATATGGTTTGTATATATATGTATGTATATTAATAAGTATGATGAAATATGCCTTAGAAAAAAATAAGATAAAATATATTATATATTATTAATTGACCCCCTCTAAATTATATATCAAGATCCACCGCTACAAGTGTAAATGGATCCCTCCTCATATATATATATATATATATATATGTATTATAAAGAGATGAGGAATTCATTTACACTAGTATAAGTGTTATATTCTTTTCTTACTATTAGATTTGGATTAAAATAGGTATTTTAAATTTTAATCATTTTGATCCATTGATCAGAAAAAGAGTGTAACTAACACCTACACCGATGTAACTAAATCCCTACCTATATATTTGTATTAAATACATTTAAATTGGCTTTCTAACAAAAAAATGTTATTTTATTATTTTTTGTATTTTATAAATTAATGTATGTATTGTAATTTAAGAGATGTTCAAATCATATTTATATTTGTTAACAATTCCTTTTTTTGTATACTTTTTATTTTTATTTTTACTTTAGATCTTTATCACCTGTTGTAATTATTTTTTCAACAAAAAGATCATATTTGAACTATTTTACAAAAGGATAGAACAACACGAAATTTTTGTCTCAAAAATTTATCTTCATTCTTTTAAAAGTATATTTAGTTTTCTTGTTTTGATAAAATGTTTAATGATTGATTTATTTATACTTTTTTATTTCAATTTTAAATTGTCAAAAAAATTAAAAAAAATTATGTGTAATTAGTAATGCAACAATTAATTTTAAATCATGTTATCATTAAAAGTATAATGTCGTCATAGTAATATTTTTGTTTTATAATTTTATGCTCTTATCATGTTTTTATTAGTATATTATTTGTGTATATATATATATATATATATATTAATAAGTATGATGAAATATGCCTTAGAAAAAAAAAAAGATAAAGTATATTATATATTATTAATTGACTCCCTCTAAATTATATATCAAGATCCATCACTACTAATGTAAATAGATCCCTCATCATATATATATTATATAAAAAGAAAAGGCATTCATTTACACTAATGTAAGTGTTATATTATTTTTTCACCGTTAGATTTCGATTAAAAGAAGTATTTTAAATCTTAACCATTTGATCAATTGATAAGAAAAAGAGTGTAACTAACACCTACATTGGTGTAACTAAATCCCTACCGGTATATACATAAATATAATTGTTTAGCTTATTTTTTTTAATTATTAATTTCAATAGATTTAAGATGAGAGAGAAAAGTCAAAAAGAAAAAAAAATGATTTAATCTTATCCTTTAGATTTATTGAAGTCAATAATTAAAAAAATATAAAATTAAAAAATTTTACATTGATTTAAGTTGATCCCTTCTTTTATATATAATGAAAGTTGGGATCCATTTATAATAGTATAACTTTCACATTTTTTATTATTGAATTAAAATTACTAAATTTAAAAATATTATTTTGACTTAAATAAGTCGTGGATTTAATTTTAATATCAGGGTTCGAAAAAAGTATAAGAGTAATATTAGTGCAAGTGGATCTCTCTTTATATATATATAAAAAAGAGAGATGAGAAATTCACTTATACAGTGTAAGTATTACACATTTTTTATTCTTAGATTAAAATGACTAAGTTTAAGTATTATAAATTTAATTTTGATCTAAAAATAAAAAATATATATATAGCTTTTACACTAATGTAAGAAAATCTATACTCTATATGTATATATTTTCAAGTTTCAACAGTGCTATCTATGTGGACTTGGCTATATTTGTAAAATAATAATTTAATAGCATGTTAAATATAAATGCTATTAATTGAATTTGTAATTGAAACAACTATTATAAGTTGAAAATTTTTAAAAAAAAAATTAAACTCTGTTTGGGTTTAGGAAGAATAGGTCTTTTCATTTTTTTTTTTGAAAAATAAAAAATAAAATGAAAACATGTTTGATGATTAAAAATATATATATTTTAAAATAAAAATGAAAACATATTTAATTTTTAAAAACCATAAATAGTTGTTTTAATCGTTTTTAAATAAAAATAAAAGATAGCAAATATGAAAACACGGTGTGCGGGATTTTCGTTTGAAATCTAAACCAATAGCCACGATTTCGAATCTCATGAATAACAGATATACCCATTACATTTACAATTAACGTGACATCAATTTGTTGGTTAAACTAGTCCATTTAGAAACTATGTGGAGACCACTTAAATTCTGCTTTGCGCATTTTTACTTCTTCTTCTCAATGCAAATACCCAGAACATTTTCAATATTTTTAGGTTTAATTTATTTCGCGGACAATAATTTTTAAAAATTATTTTTTAAAAAAATTATATTTTTTGAATTAATTTTTTTTATTATTTGGATGAATTAATAAAAATTTTTTGTTATTTTATTAAAATTTTTTTTTTCAAATAATATTAATATAACTATTAAAATTTTAAAATATATTGAAATTATTTATTCTTAAAACTATTAATACTCAAAATAATTATATTTTATTAATAATATTTAATATTAAAATATTATGTTAATATAAAAAATATTTAAAATAAAACTATTTATTATTCTTTATATTATTTATTAATATATTATATATTTATTAATATATTATATTAATAGTATACTATTTATTAATAATATATTATTTAGTAATAGTATATTTATTTATTAATATATTAATATATTATTTATTAATATATGATTTATTAATATAATATTATTTATTTATTTACTAATATTAATATATTAGTATAATATTTATTTATAATAATTATTTATTAATATATTATTTATTAATATATTGTATTAATAGTATATTATTTATTCATGTAATATTATTTATTAATATGTTATAATATAATATCATTTATTAATATAATATAATATTATTTATTTATTTGTTTAATATTATTTATAAGTAAAATTAATTTCGAAAGTATTGATAAGTAATTTTACTCATAGATAGCTATTTTTTGAAAAATATCTTTTTTTTTTCAAATTTATAAGATAATTTTAAAAAAAATGATCTCATTGTCTATTGAATAATAAGTCATTTTCCGTTGACTAGTCATTTTTTTGTCAAACAAACACTTGAAAATGCGAAAATTATTTTTCAGAAGTCATTTTTTGCAAAACAAATTGATCCTTATTTTGAAAAATTATATTATATTTTTATTTATCACACATTTTCAATAAAAAATAAAAAATGAATATTGTTTCTAAAAATAAAAAATTTATTGAAACCAAACACACACTAGTTTCATTTAACAACACTTTATGAGTTTCATAGATAGAATTAAGCATGAGAAATTAATTTAAAATTGAACAAATGAGATAATTTTCCAATAAAGATATATATTAGGGAAAGTAAATTTTAAAGTCCGTTATTAGAATACAAGTATTAAAAAACAACAAAAAAACTTTTGTTAATAGTTTTGTAATTTAATGGTAGAATACTATGCTTTTAAAGATCATTTTGATAATTTATTTATTAATAGAATACTAAATTTTTAAAAATTATCGTGATAATTTAATTATTATTACAGTTATCTTATAATTCATTATTCGAATCACTTTTTTTTAACTATAATTATTTCTCAGAACTTAAAAATTATTATGTTTGATGTTATTGAAAATTAAAAATTATTTTATTTAAAAGTTTTAAAATAGTCATATTATCATAGCACAAAAGTAATATTTCAATGTTATATAAATCAACATAACTATATGCAAAATATCAGTAATATTTTATTTTCTTGATAATAATATATAAATAACATTTTAGATTAATAAATATATTTATTGATAAATGAAATAACTTTCACAATAAAAATTACATAAAAAATTTAAATTAAAAAATTAAATTAAATCTATCACTACCAAATTTTAGTTTAATATGGACAAAGTTTTGTCAGTAATTATCAAGTGTTATTGATAAAATTTAATGGTAAAGTACTATGCTTTTGAAGATCATTGTGATAATTTATTTATTAGTAATTTATTAAACTTTTAAAAATTATCATGATAATTTAATTTTGTTACAATTATCTTATAATTCGTGATTTAGAATCATTTTTTTAATGATAATTAGTTCTCAAAACTTATAAATTATTATGTTTGATATTATTAAAAAATAAAAATTATTTTATTTAAAGGTATTACAATAATCATATTATCATAGCACAAAAGTAATAATTTCAATGTTATTTACAATAAAAATATGTAAAATATCAATAATATTTTATTTTCTTGATAATAAGATATAAATAAATTTTAAATTAATAAATATATTTATTAATAAATAAATTAACTTTTATAATAAAGATTACATAAAAATTATTTGAATTAGAAAATAAAATTAAATCTATTGGTAGAATTTAGTTAATATTGATTAAGTATTTTTATTCATAATTATCAATTGATTATTGATAAAATTAGAGGTGTTCATGAGTTGAAACAGATTCGGGTGAGGCTCACACTTGATATTAATAATTTAAATGCTTACCTAAGTCCAATCCAACTTGAAATTTCGGACCTTAAAAATTTTCAAACCCAACACAAATTTAAAAAATAAATTTCAAATCAACCTATTAAACTTAATTTATATAATAAAAAATTAAAAAATATGATTAAATTTTATATAATTTTTATTTTTAATTTATATATATGTGAATTAATTTATATATAATTCATATAAATATAAATAAATAATTTATATATGCGAATTCAGATTGAGTCGGGTTTGAGTTTTATATTTTTTATCTAAGCTCGAATTCAAAATTTAAAGAAATCAAAAAATTATACTCAAACTCATTTAACAAGTTTTATTTTTTTTTATTAAAATCTTCTCAAAATTTGAACAAACTCTAAACTTAAATGAGTAACCCAACCCTGAAATAGATCTAAATAAAATTTATCGATAAACATTAATTTATCGATAATTCATCACTAAATAATTGAGCTAATTAGTATTCTTTTAAATATTTAGTTGAACACAAGTTAATTTGGGTTCAATTCCATCAGATTTTTTTTAAATTTTTTTTGTACTCTTAAATTTTTTAGTTTTATATTTATCTGATTAAAAAAATATTTATAAATTCGTTTAAATTTACAATTTTAAACACTAATTTAAACATCATGTCAACTTATCTAGGTATTTATAAGAAAATTCTCTCTTTACCACTTAAAAACCAGCAAGAAAACAAATAATCGATCGTCGTACAAAAGAAATTAAGATATTTTTATTTATTTTAATTAATTTCTTTCCCACGTTTTTCTCCATCATCAGCACTGTATCTTACGCGGTATCTATCAAGTTCCAATGCTTTCTGCCTTCCACTTCGGGTAACTTAGATTAATTAGAAGGATCGAAAAATATCTAAGTCAAAAAGTAATAATTAATAAAGCGCACGATTGGGCATGGCAATTGGATCTGGCTTTTTCGTTTTTCCTTTTCACTTTTGATGATTAACCCAAGGACGAATTTTGATTCTAATTGCAAGCTTGACGATGGAACATGGATGCAGAGATAAGTCTGAAGCACATGTTGTTGACTTGACCAAAAGAGCATGCCCCCGCAATTATAGTTTTTGTTATCGTCTAGCTGCTGCTTCCACACCTATTCTTCAGTCGTAAATTCATGTTTCGTCAAATATGTTGGCTTCAATTGTCCTCACTATAAGAATTGCGGGGTCGGCCAACTTTGCCTCAAGAGACTTTTTTTTTCTCTTTTACACAATGATTATATTTGATAATAATTAAGATGAGCAATCAACCGATATGATTTAAAAAAACTAAAAATCAACTTTTAAAAAAAAATAATCAAAATTGATTTATTATTTTTAATAATTGAAAATAAACGTAAAGTCGGTCAATTCAATTGAAGAACCAAAATTTTTCATATTTTTTGTCACTAATTTTGAACAATAATTTTACAACAATTTTCATTCAATTAAAATAATTTTGTAATTTTGACATCAATATTATATTTGTCATTCTTAAGAATATAAAATATATTTTAAAATTTACTAACAAAATCGATTAATCAATTTGATTATTAATTTTAAAAATAAAAAATTAATTGAATTAACTAATTAAATTATTTTACTTAACAAATCATTATCGAAATAGAACTAATCAAAATGACTTGATTAGATTCAACCGATTTCGATTAACTAAATCAGTTGGATTCTAACTTATACTCACCTCTAATAATTTAATAGAAGTTTTGCACGATATAGTGTGGCAACGTGGCCATTGAAGTTAATGATTTATATGAATGGGTGGTGAGATAGAAAATAAAAATAGATATGAGATTAATTATTATAATGATAAGATTAAAATTAATAGTAAAATATGTGTTTAAATACAAATATAATGATAGAGGTGAAGAAAATTATTATTAAAAATATTAGATTATATTTTTTATAAAGTAAAAATTTTAAATTATTTGATATTTATAAAATTAATAAATAATTAAATTTTACTAAAATTATTTTTAAGTTATATAATAATTCATTAATAAATAATTAAAATTAATAAAAATGATAATAATATATGTACATAAATCGATAACAATGTAAAAGATAATAATCAATTTTATATGAAAGTAATAATTATTTTTTGTTCAAAATAAAATTTTAAAAATTAACAATTAATTAAAAAAAAACAAAAGTGGGGTCCATCGAAATTCTGAAACAATCGTGAAATAGCTCGACCAACAACTTCCTTCGTCGGTGTTGTTCCTCTGGTTCGGGAGCATGGGTAGCTTCAGCTGGGATCAGGTGAAAGAGATCGCATGCAGTTCGTCTTCGAACCTGGCTGGTAGCAAGCCAACCTTCTTCTTTTTTTTGGTTAAAGCAAGCCAATTTACACTTTTAATTAACGATTGTGGTTTGAGCAGAAATCACTTCAAAATCTCGTACATAAATGCTCACTTGATTCCTCAGGATTACCGCCACTTAATGCCCAAAGAAATAGCTGATCCATCAGTTAAAGATGTTATGAGTTATGACTTTTCTTTGTTGAGCATGATGGATTGTGCCTTATACAATGTTGTCAGTAGAGGCTTAATGGTTTTGTGAGATTTATAACTATTGAAGACACTGAGGAAAACAGAAAAGACAGAAATATTTGCCATTATTTTTTTGTTAATCTGATTTTACAGTCTATTTTGTTATGCATAGGTCCCATCAGTTTCAGAGGCTAAGGCACTCTCCCCTCCTTTGTTAAACTTCTTCAACTGTAAAATTTTTAACTCTAGCTACGTGCTTTGAAAAATGGGATTTCATTTCCCAGGATTTGCAACTGTAAACATATATATATATATATATATATGACTTTGAATTTTAAATTAAACAATTACTTTGTTTTATAATTACGTCGTTGACCGAAAATATTTTAATTGGTTATTCAATGAGTTTTTTCAAATACTTAGTAATTCAGTTTAGGACATTGAAAATAACCGAATTGCATGAAATTTAATCGAATTTGGTGAATCGACGGACACGGATGATTTAAACAAATTTTATAAAAAAAAATAGGTTAATTTAAAAAAGCAAATAAAGTTTTAGCTATAACATTCAAGATCCGAGCTATGCCTGAAACCAAGCTTGATTTAGCCTGTATTATATAATTATATTATTTTTCATATTTATATATATTAATATAGTTTATATTATATAAAGAATAAATATATAATATTATAATGTAAATATTATAAAATATATTAAAATTTTCATATTTTAAAATTTAATAAAAGAAAATAACAAAAATGTTAAAAATTAAATAAAAATATACCATATTTTTATTCTTTTAAATAAAGTTATTTGGATAGGCAAGGATGACTTGGACTATAGTATTTATAAATTTAGGTAAGCTTGGAAAAATTATCACATTGGACTAAACTTGAACAAGAATCTAAAACATTGGTATCATATCTAAAACCCAATCTAAAGTCGTTACATAACCACTTCTAATTTAAATTCTGTAACTCTTTTTTTTTTTTCTTGAATAAGGCTCTACTTCTCAAACAATTTTATGAAATTACATTTAAAAATTACAATTATAACACATATTATATTCATATATAAAAATTCACAGAACAATCAAACAAACAAGTTAAAATATTACTAAACAAATTTAATAAAAGTTGAATCAAATTCACATATGCTAAAATTTGAACCTAAGACCTCAAAATTACAAGGACTCCTTTTTACCATTAAACAATAACTTATTGGCAATTCTCTTAACACTTTTAAAGTAAGAGTTTGCAAATTTGCAATCAGAGGACGAGATCTGAACACTGAAACAGCAAGCAGATCATCATCCGAACCAGTAGTCTTAATCATTCAATGGAAGAGGAAAACACTAATGCAATCTCAAAGGAACAGCAAGAACAAGAAAAGGAGGAAACGAACAGTTCCAGATTATTGAATTGGACATAGGAAGATGATGAATTGGAACAAGACAGTCGTTTTGATCAGGGAGAACAAGTCAACGCCATTCAATTATGCATTCTACAGTTTCCACTTACCACATGAAAATGTTTGCTTCGAATTCTTTCAGAATATATATGAAAAATGGAGCCTGAATTACTCTAACGAATCAGCCGACATTTGTATTTGTAAATTGATACGGGTCTTTTTTATTATTATTATTATTCAAATGGGACAGAGCCTTACATTAAGAGAAAGGGGAAGGTTGGGATTCAAACCCTGATCTTGATATTTTCTTTAATGCTATCCTGATCATTAGGTCAAGCAATTGAAGATAATACGGGTTTATTTTTATAGCTTGGGCTTGAGTGTTAGATTAGTTTTATTTTAACTGCTATTTTTTTTTTTTTTGCATGCAAATGTCAATGAGAATGAGCAGCACCAAAAGGGAAGCAAGGTATTGTACACTCGTTTGGTTATGCTAAATGAAATCAATCCTTTCTTTCTGAGAACTCTTCTTTGTTCTTCTTCTCCTTCCTTCTTACTTCTATTTTTGTCACTGAAGTTTTTGGTCCATAACATAAATTTAATACTACTATTGTTTTATTTGGAAAATGATGAGATACAACTCTGGTTCTGAGCAAAGTTCATTAGACTTGGTGTTTTCAACACTAGAATTTTTTTAAAACAACAAATATTAGTTTTACCTTGCCAAACGTTTAAGTTGATGGATAATGAATGAAAATATTCAATTTGAATATGATATTATAAGAAATTTAATGTTTAAGTGATATGAGATCACATGGCAAAGGGTATAAGGTAAAAGTAATAGATAATAATAAAAAAAAAGAATCACAATTTGATATTATATTAAATATTCAATCTAAAATTAATTGACAATAACAAAGAAACTCAACTTAAATATAATATCACAAGAAACCAATTTTTAACAAATATGAAATAACACTACTTTATGGTATGTTATTATTATATGGATCTGACCATATTATACAACAATTGAATAAGTAGCATTTTAAATAGAAATAAAAGAAATTAAATATTTTCGACAAAAAAAAAAGAAATTAAATAAATTTGTACATGGCAAAATTGCGCTTTGATGATATTGGTTGGCTGATACATATTCAAAATAATATTATATTATCTTTTCTTTTTTTTGGTGTTTTTCTTTTTTATTCTTGAAAAACTATCAATTCTTTCTTGTGTGAGGAAGTTGCTTTAGAATTAAATAAACAGAGGATATGCAGGGGACAAAATTTTGAATTCTATGCAAAATTATAACATCAAATACCATTAATTTCGATAATTGAACTTCAAGCCCAAATAGCCAGGAGAGACATAAGACCAGATCCAAGAAGAAGACAAACACTTGCTCCTACTTGAAGTGTTCCATTGTTTTGCAACTTTGGATTCATGAAATCAGCAGCCAGAAGATCGACAAGCGCCATATATATTAAGATCCCAGCTGATGCCGAGTCGAAGATCCCTTCAACAATAAGAGCAGTTGGGCTGTTCTCATCGTATATATTTGATATGCCTATTCCTATAGCAATTCCTACTGGGGTTGTGAGAGAGAAAAAGATCGCCATAATTGCAACAGCTCGAGACTTGAATTTCGCCTACAAAAACATTCAAAATAAACCTAAAAAGAACAGCGATCCCAGAAAACAGATAATGACAAAAATGGGACATGAGATTTCTCCTTTTCTAGTTTACAGAAATGGTTGAAAGATAATAAACAAAATCTGAACATTTATTAGCAGTTATTACTTATTACCCTGGAAAATACTTCAAGAGGAAGAAGTGGGATTGTTGGAGATTCAGGGGTAAGTCATAAACGCATAAAATTGTTACAGAAACAAGGGATTGAAGATATATTATTATTACCTGGGAAATGCATCCACCAAGTCCCATGCCCTCAAAGAACTGGTGGAAGGTGAGTGCAGCCACCAAAGGTCTTATAGTCTTTGGACTTTCAGATGCACCCAAAGATATCCCTATTATTACTGAGTGCACCACTATTCCCAACTCCAAAACCTATAAAACATGTATAACATCAGATTAATTTTCATCACACTAAAATTTTGTCAAATTTTTATCAATCTGATGATGACTATTGAAATTTGAAGTCCAAGAAAAGAATTTAATATTACCCAATAGATATGATTTAGAGTTTAGACATGTTTACTTTAAACAAAATTACCTGAGATACTACTCGGTGTCGAAGAAGCTCAGATGAAACTGAACGCTCAAGCATAGAAACAGAACCATGAGCATGGCCATGAGTTGCATGAGTATGAACATGTACGTGATTTTCATGTTCCCCTGTTTTCTCTTCATCACCAACGTCACTCTGTTGGGTCTTATTAAAGTGAGACTTAGTGTAATGAGAAGTCGCAAACATATCAACCATCAATGTAGCAATTGCAGAGGACATAGCCACCAATCCGGCGAACGGAAACTTCCCCCAAGGATTTTCATTGAGGCAAGGAGATGTCAAGTTCTCAGTAGCATCAGGAAGAACATGGATAAACCCTGTCGACAATATGACACCGGCTGCAAAGGCTTTGATCAAGAAGAAAACATTCTTTTCGGGACTTAAAGCCTTGATAGTTTTCCCAAGCAGAGGAAAGCAAACCCCAATAGCTCCAGCAACGAGAATCGAAACTAAAGCAGCCATCTTGTATTTGAGCGCCAGTGACTTATTCCGATCTTCATCTTCGGGTTCGCAAGTGCAGTCTCCTCGTACTAGGGAAGGAAGTAGGATGAGAAAGCAGCAAAGAAACGTCAAGAGCTGAGTTTGTTTAGAGTTGGTCATGGCTGGAAATGAAAACCAAATCCAATTGAGGCTACAAAAAAATAGAAAGAAAAGTTTTGAAGAGAGAGTGAACAAAGAAGTGTCGTTTATGGAAGGGGAAAACTAAGCAAAGTCTTCTTAAATGATTCCGGCCCTACAATTTGGATTTCCTGTGACTGTTTTTGCTGGGGACACGTAAAAAATGTATAACTTTGAAAAGTCCACTAACCAAACAGCAAATCACAACGTTCGGAGAACAAAAGAACAAAGTAAAATTATCAAAGGGTTGGTCTTGTTTGTCAGATTGGCGAGTACGGCAGGGATGTTTTGGTCAAGCAATGATGAAAATTAAATACTCCGTGGCACTGAATTTGCATATTATGGGCAAATAATGAGCTCATCTTTACCAATATTAATTTTAATAACGCCTAATCTCACGGTAAGCTTTTATTCCGTTGGTCTATATATTCATTATTTAGAATTAGAAATTTTTTTTGAAACAAAGATTTAAATTTTAATATTTATAGATTTTTTATTTTTATATTACAGGTTCTTTTATAGCAAAAAATTATAATGATATATTATTCTATACGTAAAAAATTAAATTTAAATTTATAAGATATTTTTATGAGAAAAATCGTAAGATATTTGGATAAAAATACATAATATTTTGTAAATAAAAGAAATAAATTAAAATAAAATAAAAAATGAAATCATAGCAAAAGGATGCAATATTGCATCATTTATCTTATATGCGCAAATCAAAATCAGGCATATCTTTACTTGGAATAGAACATAAACCTAAAAAAATTGAATAAAAAATTGATTTGATTGGACCCTAATGAAAAAAAAAAAAGATCATTGAAAAGTTTGTACAATAAATTTAGCAATTTTTTTCTATATTATATAAAAACAGGCCAAAACTCATCTTTCTTTAATTTAATTTTTAATTTCATTTTATTTAATAAAATATATGAAAAAGCACCTTCATTAAAAATTAAAAGTTAGAAAAGTCCAATTAGAAATAACAAAGAATGGTTGGAATCTACTAAATGATTTTTTTTTTTGGCGACTTTTGTTTAATTAAGTATGGATGTTAAAATTTTGTATTAAAATGATCATTAGTTATTGTTCGAAGTATAAGAGCTAAATGATATATCATAAGAGGTATTTCTAAAATTATTATCATTGAAAAATTGAAAGTTTCATCTAAAATTTTAATGTCTCATATAGTCTTAATTTTGTGTAGAATTTGTTAGACTTAAAAGGATGTTAAATGTTTATAGGTAGAGTTTATATATCTCAATTTCACATTAAAATTTTAATGATATGTTATAATATAATATATATATGTAATTTTATATTTATATTTGTGAAATACGAGATAAAATCATAAATTTTTTTAATTAAAACAAATATGATCTTGGAGATTAAATGTAGATTTTCACATAATTAATTTGAAAAAATTTCCTAATTAAAGATGCTAAAATTTGAAAATTTAAGAGATTGACCCGAAGACTTAGAGATATTAAGAACAGCCAGAGGTGTCCAAAGAATGTCGACATAATAGTCATCAAGAAGAAAATTCAAAGGTTTCACATTGTGAACGCCAAGCTGAATGTAGTAAAATTCAAAAAGAATGTCGATATTCCTTGGAAGCTAGCTCTCTTTGGTTGGCAAGAAGCTGGTTGTCATATTCTTTGGGGGAATTTTTCTTTTGGGCAAGTAGGTTTTCCATATTCCTTAGAAAGTTTTTTTGTCCAAAAAATATCAAATATAATTTTAAAAAATATAGAGAAATTCAAATTCAATTTTGAAAGATTAAATTTTAGATATGTGCATTTACTTTCAAATCAAATATTCTTAATTGTAAGGAGTAACGAATTTTATCATGTAATACAAGCGCTCTCTTCTTATTAGACCTTTTTTTTTTTTTCAATTTTGTAAACTTGGTATTTGTTTAGAAGACAAAGAATTGGTCAACTTACATCAATTAGTCATATTTTGAGAGAAAATATATTTTTAATTCATATATTAAATGGATAATATCAATCATAATTTAATTTATACATCACTTTATCCTAATAATAAAAATTTTTTATGAATTAAATTATTTTTTAAAATAATAATTTAATCATTCTCAATCATTCTCAATTATCTAATATCACAAAATTTTAAATAAAAAATCTTCAATAGATTTGTTTAAAAAATATATATTTAAATAATACAATTCCAAATTTTCTTTTTTATTATTCACAATTTTTTCCTTGAAAATTTAACCTTAGTAATAATAAAAAATATGAGAAAATGAAATGTGTCCTAAATTCTAGTGACTTAATTATAATTGTGTAATGATTTTTCTTTAATCTCGTCTCAAATAATATCAACCAAACATAATTTCCATTCATTGTTGTAAATTTAAAAAAAAAAATTATAACGATTTGAATATTTTGCTTTATCTCAAAACTAAGATGAACAGCATAGGGGGGCCACCAATTAGTTAAATCTCTTTGATGCTTAATAGTTGAAGAAAATCCATAAAAATAAAAAAAAAAATTGAAGAAAAGGTTCTCCAAAATAAAATTATTATAAATTTATTTGAAGACAGGTTACTTTGGGTTCACTTCCATCTTTTATTAACCAGTAACGAAACAAATAATTGATACTCATCCTAAAGGAATTAAGTATATTTTTAATTAATCTCTTTCCCACATTTTAGTCATCGTCAAGCACTCAGCCGTACCCGATATCTTTCAAGTTTCCATGTTTTGGAAAAACGATTAGGTGATTTATTAATAGAACATTAAAATTAAAAGTTTTGATTTTAATAATAATTTAAATTTTGATATTTTTAAATTTAAAAAAAAAGAAGTTACAATGCTTTCAACCTTCAATTTCCGAATAAGTTAGATTAATTAGTTTTTGTTCTCATCTATAGTCAAATATGATGGCTTCAATGTTATCTTCGTGGTCGACTGACATTTTAGATTTTTTTCAAGCTATTAATTTCTATTATATATATATATATATATCAATACGTTTTGTTAATTTTAATGACGTAAAAAGTATTTTAAAAAATTAGTGTTCAAAAATATTTTAAAATATTTTTATTTTTTGAGGTGTTCAAAATTTTTTTTAAAAGTATACAAAAAAAATTCTTTTCTTTTTCGGGTTTTTGGACCAAGGGTTGTAGGGATAAGTTAGTATAAGTAACATAGAAACGAAAGTTAATGGTCAAGATTTATGATTTATTTGGATAAATGATGAGATTAATTTTAATAAAAAAAAAAAATAAAATTAATTAATAATATAATAAAATTAAAATTGATGATAAAAAATATATTTTTGATATAAATATAATAATAACGATTAAATGAATTATAATGAAATAAAAAATTATTGGTAACTTATAAAAATTAATAAATAATAAAAATTTTTGAAAAATATTTTTATGATAAATAATAATTTTATTAATAAAATAAATAAAAATGATAAAAATAACAATAATGTATTAAATAGCAATTTTATTATATTAAATTAGAATTATTTTATAAATTTTTTAAAAATATTAAAATAAAAAGGAAAGAAAATAAGTCAAATTAAAAAGATTAAAAGTTAAAAAAAAATCAATTATGCATTTATTGACTGTACCTAAAATCTTCCGTTGAAAAAAATTTATTTTCACACCTTAAATTATATATCTAAAGAAATATTTGGTGCGTCAAGCACAATTTTCCATAACAAACACAGCCCCACTGGAGGTGCCAAATGCAACCTTGGACTTGGTAACAGTACGAAGGACGGGGGGACCTCTTGCCACAATGAAACTTCGAATTTCCACTCTATCATGTCTTCCGACAGGGAATCGGGGCTTCAACAGTGACGTGGTGAGTGGGTTTATTGACCTCACATAATTTTTAAAAATAAACAATATATGGCAACCAGTCTTCGGCTAAGCGGGATGAGAGTGATAAGATATTGGAGAGTTATTCTTGTGACTTAATTACAATTGTGTAGCGATTTTTCTTCAGTTTAGTTTCGAATGGTATCAAACAAACATAAAATCCATTCTTTGTTGTAAATTAAAAAAAAAATTATAACGATTTGAATATTTTGCTTTATCTCAAAACTAAGATGAACAACATAGTGAGGACACCCATCAGTAAATCTCTTTGATGCCTAGTAGTTTAAGACAATCCATAAAAAAAAATATATATATATATATATATATATAGTTGACTTGACCAAAAGCCCATGCCCACGCAATTGTAGTTTTTGTTATCGTCCAGCTACGAATTCCACATCTAAACTTCAGTGGTAAACTCATGTATCGTCAAATACGTTTGGCTTCGATTGTCGTCTACGTGGTCGACTGACTTTCTAGATTTTTCTTTCAAACTATTTATTTATAATATATATATATAAAAAAAAACAATGGATAGGTTAATTTTATTGACGTAAAAAATAATTTAAAAAATTTAGTGTTCGGAAATTTTTTTTTTTTCATTTTTTAAGATATTAAAAAATTTTTAAAATACTCAGAAAAATATTTTTTTCTTTTATTTTTTTAATTTTTCACTTTTGTTTTTAAGTGTTTATAGATGGTTTGTCAATTTGGATCCCCCTTGCACATGTCTTGTTTTTTTGTTTTTTGGACCCGGGTAATAGGGATAAGCTAGTACAAGAAACATGGCCACGGAAGCTAATGGCCAAAGACTTAAGAGTCAGTGACAAAACGAAGGACGGGACGTCTTACCACAAATGATGAAACTTCAAAATGCCACTGTCTTGGCCTTCTGGTGGGGAATCGGGGCTTCAACAGTGATGTAGCCACTTTACATTGGTGGGTTAGTTGACCTCACATAATTTTTAAAAACAAATAATACATGGCAACGAATCTTGGTAAAGATGTTGATAAGATATTGGAGAATTATTCGAGTTCAATCCTCCAGTGACATTTGGATGAGGTCGAGGACAAGATAAAAGTAAAATAAAAACTTCAAAAAAATAAATAATATATATGTAATTAAAATAAACAAAATGAAGTCTTAAAATTTAGTTGTTAGAAATTTTTTTTAGAGAGAAAATCATATTTTGCATGAATATTGTAAGTAAAATATAAAACCATAGTAGGAGGAATATTACGATTAAAGAGGTCGTCAGCTTGAACTTAACGAGATTGAAATATGTTTCATCAAACCATGTTAACATAATGTGGAAATCAAGTATTCTATTACTTGCTCCAATCTTCTCATGATTTCCTTTAAAGAGTTGGAAGAATATCAATATTTTCTTACGGTCAAGTACTTGGGGTAAAAGAAAAGTTGTAGTGGCTAATTTTAGCAAAGATTCATGTTATCAAGAATTCATAATCAAAATTTAAAAAAAATATGTGAAGTGAGACTTCAAATTCTATAATCTCTGTTCTTTTATCCCTTTGGATATATATATATATATAAGAATTTATGATCAATGGCCAAGTGTTAAGTATCACACTTTATATATATTTAGTAAATGGTAAATGTAATAAAATGAAATCACTCATTGTTGCAATCACAACTTATAAATGTTAAAAATTAAATGCGCATGCAAAATACAAAGAGTGAAAATTTTTTGTCAGCCAATTATAGTATATTTTTTTAAAAAAAAAAATTCACTTGAAAAATAACAAATTGATTTTGATTATTGATAGTGATATGAAATCAAATCTAATTCTACGAATTGCTTTCTTCTGTCTTCATTACTTTTAACTAATTCGCTTCCAAGAGATTTTGATTGGTGTGTTCACATTACTTTAAGTATCTGCTTCTTTAAATTCTATGAAGCTTGAAGGAAAAGCCAATTAACTTTCTTCAATACAACTAGTTTATAAAATCTAGATTCCCAAGCCTTTATTTTGAAAAGAAAAACTTTCTCCAACACCTTACCGATTTGGGGTTTGCTTTTGGTCAAGCTTACTTAACACGAAAGGCAGCTATGACAATCAAATTTTTTAGACTGTTTCAAAACTAGGAATTTAAATACCATCGGTTAGCTTATAAACCACCTGAAAAAAATATATATATTAACAAGTTAGAATCCACGACTTAATCTTAAAACTCAATCAATTTTAAGAGATAATATCCAATAAATTTTACATTATACAAAAAAAAAGAAAAATTACTTTGTGTCAAACAACTAATCCTTTTCATTTCCAACCAAATCCAACGTCCTAAAAAATCAATAATGAAAATAATTGGGTTGTTACCAAAGACCATATAATGGTGCTTACGGCAGCAAATACCATGGTTGAATTATTGGCCAAAACTCAAACTAAATTTGAAAGCATTACCATGAGTACTCGAATTGCCTAGTAAAAAAAAAAAAAACCAAAGGACCAATCTAACATTTTTGAGCCTTAAATCTAATATCCAAATACATTAAAGAAGCACCAGTTGTGAACATGACCAAAAGAAAGATATGACAATTCTAGCCTCCTCGATGAAGAAAATCATATCTGTGTATGGCTAAGTTCTAGATTTGATAAGAAAAACTATACACATATCCTACGCGCGAGATGAAAAGTTGTACAAGTCCTTGCATCTTACCAACTTAAATGATAAGAACAGGGAAGCTCCAGGGCGAAAATTTTAGCAAACATAACCTCACCAATGGGAATGGCGTTTCCAGGTATGACTGGGAAACATGTATCTGGCTTAACAAAGAGACATGGATAAACAAATTATAAAAGAAAAGGCTTTCTACTCAAAGCCTAGCTCGATTTATCTATAACATCAACTTATCACACATTCCACAGCTACTATATAGAATTTTACGATACCCCATAATTAGTAAACTGGAACCTGAAAGCATGCAGAAGCAAATTTACTTCTTTTCTTTCTCAGCCTTCTTTTCTTTTGCATTTTTCTTGTCTTTCTCGTCATAATATTCATCATCATCATAGTATTCATCATCGTCATCTTCATAGTCATCATCATCATAATAATATTCTTCATCTTCTTTGTCTTCATCACCGTTGCCGTTTTGCAGCAGATATGAGGAATCCCTTGACTGCTGCCCCCTCAACCGCTCCTGGATTCGATCTCTGATTGTAGTGCCCTGAAAAGCACCCAAGTTCCAAAGTGAAGGCAACATTATCGTCATTACATTCCTGAAAACTTTTTACATGCATGCACTTGTCGTACCTATAAGCATAAGATTATCAGATTTGCTAACCAATTTTGTGGAAACCTTCTTCGAACATCTCAAGAAATACGGTGACCCAGCGGTCAGCATTTCCACCCACTCATTACGATGCTAGGCAACAGTTTGTATCTGCAAGTATTGCCAGGAAAGATTAGTAAAATTACATTATGCTTATGATAAGGTTAGGAATGAAACAGAAAAGAGGATGTAGAACAATAAACCAAACAAAATGCGGACCCGAAAAAAGCATTCCAGATCCACGCCAAATAGTACCTTACCCACCTAAGTGTGTTACAGTATTATATACATTTGTGCACATACAGATAAACATATATACAATAAAAATATAAAGATAACAAACTGAAGCACTAGGTTACATGAAACGTAAAATATGAATCTGATACATACATATAAATGTATATACAAAAAATAAAAAAATATAAAGATAACACACTGAAGTACTAGGTGACAAAACCTAAAATATGAATCTGACCGAAAGGATGCCATCTGGTTCTGATTACTGACAAACTCATAAAACTGCACTATAATTTTGTTGCTAGAAACAGTTAATCTCTTATTCCATAACTGTAATGATCCTTTCTGGTGACATAAATCCAGGGATGGAGGAATTTGGAGTTTGATGCCCAACTCCAAATTCCTTGCTCAGATGTATGTCATTTATTTTTGGTACTTATGAAACCCCAATGGCTTGAACAGAAGGTAACCATCTACCACTACAAACCCACGGTATATTAGAGGATAAAATACAAGGATTTAATTTTAGACCAATCTGATCGTGCAATGAAAGTGAAAAAATTGGATTTGAACTAAAGAACATAACCATTTGTAATTCATACATCATACTATCATCTAAAGGCACTCGATCTCATTGTTTATCGGATACCATGGCTATGTTCGCCAACCAAACAGTCTAGCCACCTCAATCTGACTTTTCTAGCCAGCATGATGAAAGTGCAACCATACACAACAGAAGTACAAACATAATGCAGAATTGACCAAATATGAATCATGAGGTAATCCATCTTTTAGATTTTCAACATTGCCAACCATTGTACTAACCTACCAAAGGCAACTAGACTTTAACAGTTCTAAAGCTAGCTCCTACCTGGACCAAATTTTTCCAAGGTAAATGACTGTTTTTTGGGGTATGTGTATGTGTTGTGTATGTGTATGTGTATGTGTTGTGTATGTATGCATGGATTTATTTAATTATTTATCAACTTGTGGAAGCAAGGCAAAGTCGAGGGAAAATGACAGGTAAACGAGTTGGGAGGCACCAGGGTGTGGTGACGAGGGGGATGGGGATGGGTGCATGGGTATGTGATGTACAGATGTTTACTGAAAGGTCACAAGGCTTCTCAAGTCACATAAACATGCAAGGAGTCTGCACAATCTAACATTAATGGAATTGTAAAAGGCTAGAAAAAAAAAGCATAATAAAGTCAATATTAAATTACTTAGCTATGAAGGCACTTCAATGTATTACAAGGAGAACAACACATCTAAGGGTAGTATGATATTAATATACTGCGGTGAATTAAGCTCAATAGAACTCATGAAACCTTTATGCTAATTATCGTCAATTTGAGTAGAAGAGACTTTCCTAGATACAGCTCCTCCAAAAGTTTTACTTGAATAAATTCATGGAGTTTAGACTTTTTGTCATACAAACATATACCACACATCCACAGAAACAAGTTCTGGATGATAATATCAATGACAAGTTGACAACACTAGAACCAAGCTAATTTTGCTACTCCTTGGGTTATTTCTCTAAGAAATCTTTATAAACTCTAGTCACCATATTATTTATGCACATGCTCCACAGAACTCGAGCAAATTTAAAGAGAAAATATGTCATAAATATGCTAAAAGTATCATGGAAGGACAACCTGTCATGAAGAACTGACAAAAAAAAAAAAAAACTTCAAGTACATTCACCACCACACAAAAAGCAGTGTGCATCTTACCTTCCAATAATGTACTAGATTCCAATCATAAAGTATTAGAGATGCAAGAATAACAAAAGAGGGAAAGGTCATTAAACAAGATAGTAATCGCATAAGAGTTGACATACCTTTTCTCCTACTTTTTCTTGGTGTTCCTTTACTTTTTCATGTAGTTTCTTCAGTCTCCTGTTCACTCTCAATCTTTTCTCCTGTTGACATTAATGGGAATATCAACAAAGAAGCATTATTAACAAAAACAATACGTTCAAGACAGAGATCATACCTTCACGTAGCTAACTCCAAGCTCTTTCCTTGAATATCCACGGTCCAAGTTACGCAGCACATACTGGTTATAATCTTTAACAATTCTCATTATAATATCTGACGTAGAAATCCCTTCAGTTCGTTTTGTCTCCTTGAACTTCCCAGCAGCTTTAACCTGAGAACAAGAGCGTGCTTAATATAAAACAAAGTTTCAAAAAGCACTAAATGTGATAAGTGCACAGAACTGTCTCAATAAACTTACAAACTCATACACATCCTTCCCAGCTCCACTGGCATCAGCATAGCTGTAAATGGTTTATGGCAAAATGCAAAGACACATGAATAGATAAATGTCAGGTATTTATATATTTATCAGGAAATATAAGTTTAACAGGAGCAAGGACTAGAAAGAAATAGGAAAAGTAAAAACAAACATACAATGATTTTCTATTTATATATTAATCTTTCTTAACAATGCAATATTCACCATAAATAAATTAGTTTCAAAGAAAGAATTGTCTATCCTTACGGAAGTGAATCATGAGCCACATAGTCAATGTTGTGTTTATCTAGAAATTCCTGATCGATCACCCATGGGGCATTAGGAATGACTTCATCAACCCACCTGTAAGAAATGAATAATAAAGCCTTGAATGAAGCTCTTGACAGAACTATAGTTAATTCACACGAGTTTATAAATTAAAAATGAAAATCTCATTAAAAGATGTGACAACCGCTTTCCTTCAAAGAAAAAAAAAGTAAGTAAATTTATAATTAAGGTTCCATTTGGTTGCAGCCTTTGCTACTTGCTTTTTACTAAGAATTTAGTACATAGAAAGCAATAATTGATTAAAAATGAACAAATAACACAACATCAATTCTAACATAATTATTCAGTGAAAAGAAAAATTATGCCTTATACAAAAAAAAAAATTACAATTTTAATTCTTATTTCTTAAAATTTACTATTTCCTTTTGCATCCAAAGGCACACATTTTGCTTTTCACTCTTAAAAGCAAAACTCAAGCAACAAAAGCAACAACCAAGTTGTACCTCAAATAAGCATCCTAGGGTGAATTTTTTTCTTTTATAATGTTTTTCAGTACAATAACTAGAATAGGTTGAGAATTGAGGCTTTGTTTGGTAGGAAGGATGAAAGGTGGTAAGGACGGAAAATTTGTTAATCTAATGGTTAAAATTCAAACCACTTTCATGTTTTATAACTTAACCATTAGATTAACAAATTTTCTATCCTTACCTTTCCATGCTTCCTACCAAGCAAAACCTGAGAGTTATAGAAAGAAGTAATACTTGCAGTGGCGAAGCGATTCATAACGCTCTACGTCGGTCATAACAGTTTTGCCCTTGTACTTGTGAGTTATTTCATCATTGCAACATCCAACCAGCAAATACGTATTGGTAAACCTAATATTTCACAAAATTATATCACATAATCAAAAAAAGAAAAGCAACATCAAGTAAAAATATTTCTGATTAAAATAAACAAATCTCACAGATGAAACAAAATTCACAAAAACTTTAAATAAAAAAAAAAAAACCCAAAAAAGTTACACAAGATCAAAAAATAACCCATAAATGAAAATTTTGAAAGAAACCATTAATCACCATGAATTTCCAACGATACCCAGAAAAGTATGCAGATCAAACATTTAAAAAGAAAAAGAGGAGAGAAGGGAGCAAAACGGACGATTTCTTGGCCTGTTCGAGGAGCGAGCGTGACCGAAGTGGAAGAGATCGTAGATCCCATCGGCGTAAACACGGACAGGGCGATTGGGATTGGGATTGTTGCCGTTGTTTTCGTTCTTAGTAGCAGAGGAGTCGTTGTTCATAGTGGAGATTTTGGAATTTGAAGAAAAAATTTCGACAGTTTAAATATTTCTTCTATGTCACTATAATGCTTACTGCTTTTCTTCGAAGCCAAAGAGAGGGCCTTCCGTCTGCTCTGTACCGTCGAATATGCGCTTCTTCCGCGTAGTTTGAATTTTTTTTTTTTCTTCTTGTGTTGTCATGTTTCTTTATGTCACGTAGTTCAAAAAATGCCTTTCCAAAGAGGAAATATTAGAATTTTGGTAGATTTAACTGTTTAATTAAATTATAGTTTGTAAGTTGATTATTTAATAATTAAAATTTAATTATAATATAATAATTAATTATTGAATAAATTATATAAATATAATATTCGATTTAAAACGAAATTTCAAAAAGTTATTTAAAAAATTATTTTCTTCAAAAAAAATTTAATTAAAAATAATTCTTTGCTTATAAAAAAATTATTACTATTTTTAGTTTAATTTACTTTTAACTTTTAACTTTTATCTATCTAATTCCACAGTAAAATATTACATTTTAAAATTTTTTCGAACTCATAATTTTTAAAAATTTTACTAGCATGCATGTTATTTGAATTAGTTATTTTTAACAAAGTTACTATCACTTTAAGATTATGTTTTAAATCATTTAAATAGACATAAAAAAAAAGATCTAGAAATAGGATGATATAATAGAAAAATGAGAAAAATATAAACTTTAATTTGACTAAATATTTTTGTTTTGAAAATTGACTTAATTTAACTTGACTTGACTAAATTTAAATTTTCAATAGAAATCAAAATAATCAATTTGGAGTGTTTTTTATAATGGAAAAAAGAGAAAGATATAAACTTTAACTTTGACTAAATATTTTTGTTTTGAATATTGACTAAATTTAAATTTTTAAAAGAAATCAAAATAAAGAGTATACATCAATTTGGAGTTATTATTATTATTATTATTATTATTATTATTATTATTATGTTTATGCATGGGATTTTATAAAAAAAAAATTGTTTGATATATTATTAGTGGAGTTTTTTAATTTACCTATCAAGATTAATAAGATAGCACGTGTCCCACTTTTTTTAAATTATTTTTTTTTATTTTTTAAATATACACTAAAAATATGTCATTTTATTAAGTTTACTTGTGAAATTAAAAAGTTTCAATGTTAGTGTATTTAATAATTTCTCTTTTAGTTATTACTTCAATATAATCAATTAGCGTCAGGGGAAGTATTTAAATTTAAATTTATTTAAATATTTTTGTTAAAATAAACAAAGGAATTTTCATTGAATTTTAATTAGAATTAATCAAGTTATATATTAGCCTTTTTTTAGGAACATATATAGAACTCAAACTCTACATGGAGCTCAAATTAAAGATTAGGATTTGATTCGAAACAGTTATAAAAAGATTGGGATTTGATTCAAAACATTTATAAATTTTCCTTTTTTACTTTCTTTTAGGGAAGCTTCTATTTAAATCTTTTTTTTTCTCTTTACATCTTTCTTTTTTTTTTTTTTTAAAAAAAACACCCTCAAATAAAATGACTTAACTAACCTTTAACAAATTACCTTTTAACCCATTTACTATTAATTTAACAACTTTCTAAAAATGCAGATTTAGAAATTTCAAAGACTTTCAAAAAATACACATATTAAACGATCGAAGAATTTTTAAAAATACACATCCAAAAATTTTTAAAAACTTTTGAAAATATATATTCTGAAAGTTTAAGAAACTTTA
>NW_019167893.1:12347638-12530428 GCF_002303985.1 Durio zibethinus
ACGTCCTAAAAATTCAATAATGAAAATAATTGGGTTGTTACCAAAGACCATATAATGGTGCTTACGGCAGCAAATACCATGGTTGAATTATTGGCCAAAACTCAAACTAAATTTGAAAGCATTACCATGAGTACTCGGAATTGCTAGTAAAAAAAAAAAAAACCAAAGGACCATCTAACATTTTTGAGCCTTAAATCTAAATCCAAATACATTAAAGAAGCACCAGTTGTGAACAATACCAAAAAGAAAGATATGACAATTCTAGCCTCCTCGATGAAGTAAATCATATCTGTGTATGGCTAAGTTCTAGATTTGATAAGAAAAACTATACACATATCCTCGGCGCGAGATGAAAAGTTGTACAAGTCTTGCATCTTACAACTTAAATTGATTAGACAGGAACTCAGGGCGAAACTTTTTAGCAAACATAAACTCACCAATGGAATGGCGTTTCACGTATGACTGGGAAACATGTATCCGCCTTAACAAAGGACATGGATTAACAAAATTATAAAGAAAAGGCTTTCTCTCAAAGCCTAGTCGATTTATTCTATAACATCAATTATACCATTCCACAGCTACTATATAGTAATTTTACGATACGCCCATAATTTAGTAAATGGAACCTGGAAAGCATGCGAAGCAAATTTACTTCTTTTCTTTCTCAGCCTTCTTTTTCTTTTGGCATTTTTTGTCTTTTGTTCGTCATAATATTCATTCATATCATAGTATCAATCATCGTCTCTTCAATCTATCATCATAATAATATTCTTCATTCTTCTTGTTTCTATCACGTTGCCGTTTTGCAGCAGACATGAGGAATCCCTTGACTGCTGCCCCCTCAACCGCTCCTGGATTCGATCTCTGATTGTAGTGCCCTGAAAAGCACCCAAAGTTCTCAAGTGGGGCAACATTATCGTCATTACATTCCTGAAACTTTTTATATGCATGCACTTGTCGTTACTATAAGCATAGATTATCAGATTTGCTAACCATTTTGTGGAAACCTTCTTCGAACATCTCAAGAAATCCGGTGACCCAGCGGTCAGCATTTTCCACCCACTCATTACGGTGCATAGCAACAGTTTGTATCTGCAAGTATTGTCAGGAAAGATTAGTAAATTACATTAAGCTTATGATAAGGTTAGGAATAACAGAAAAGAGGATGTAGAACAATAAACAAACAAATGCGGACCGAAAAAAGCATTCCAGATCCACCCAAATAGTACCTTACCACCTAAGTGTGTACATATTATATACATTTGTGCATACATACAGATAAACATATATACAATAAAAATATAAAGATAACAAACTGAAGCACTAGGTTACATGAAACGTAAAATATGAATCTGATACATACATATAATGTATATACAAAAAATAAAAAAATATAAAGATAACACACTGAAGTACTAGGTGACAAAACCTAAAATATGAATCTGACCGAAAGGATGCCATCTGGTTCTGATTACTGACAAACTCATAAAACTGCACTATAATTTTGTTGCTAGAAACAGTTAATCTCTTATTCCATAACTGTAATGATCCTTTCTGGTGACATAAATCCAGGGATGGAGGAATTTGGAGTTTGATGCCCAACTCCAAATTCCTTGCTCAGATGTATGTCATTTATTTTTGGTACTTATGAAACCCCAATGGCTTGAACAGAAGGTAACCATCTACCACTACAAACCCACGGTATATTAGAGGATAAAATACAAGGATTTAATTTTAGACCAATCTGATCGTGCAATGAAAGTGAAAAAATTGGATTTGAACTAAAGAACATAACCATTTGTAATTCATACATCATACTATCATCTAAAGGCACTCGATCTCATTGTTTATCGGATACCATGGCTATGTTCGCCAACCAAACAGTCTAGCCACCTCAATCTGACTTTTCTAGCCAGCATGATGAAAGTGCAACCATACACAACAGAAGTACAAACATAATGCAGAATTGACCAAATATGAATCATGAGGTAATCCATCTTTTAGATTTTCAACATTGCCAACCATTGTACTAACCTACCAAAGGCAACTAGACTTTAACAGTTCTAAAGCTAGCTCCTACCTGGACCAAATTTTTCCAAGGTAAATGACTGTTTTTTGGGTGTATGTGTATGTGTATGTGTATGTGTATGTGTATGTGTTTGTGTATGTATGCATGGATTTATTTAATTATTTATCAACTTGTGGAAGCAAGGCAAAGTCGAGGGAAAATGACAGGTAAACGAGTTGGGAGGCACCAGGGTGTGGTGACGAGGGGGATGGGGATGGGTCATGGGTATGTGATGTACAGATGTTTACTGAAAGGTCACAAGGCTCTTCAAGTCACATAAACATGCAAGGAGTCTGCACAATCTAACATTAATGGAATTGTAAAAGGCTAGAAAAAAAAAAGCATAAATAAAGTCAATATTAAATTACTTAGCTATGAAGGCACTTCAATGTATTACAAGGAGAACAACACATCTAAGGGTAGTATGATATTAATATACTGCGGTGAATTAAGCTCAATAGAACTCATGAAACCCTTTATGCTAATTATCGTCAATTTGAGTAGAAGAGACTTTCCTAGATACAGCTCCTCCAAAAGTTTTACTTGAATAAATTCATGGAGTTTAGACTTTTGTCATACAAACATATACCACACATCCACAGAAACAAGTTCTGGATGATAATATCAATGACAAGTTGACAACACTAGAACCAAGCTAATTTTGCTACTCCTTGGGTTATTTCTCTAAGAAATCTTTATAAACTCTAGTCACCATATTATTTATGCACATGCTCCACAGAACTCGAGCAAATTTAAAGAGAAAATATGTCATAAATATGCTAAAAGTATCATGGAAGGACAACCTGTCATGAAGAACTGACAAAAAAAAAAAAAAACTTCAAGTACATTCACCACCACACAAAAAGCAGTGTGCATCTTACCTTCCAATAATGTACTAGATTCCAATCATAAAGTATTAGAGATGCAAGAATAACAAAAGAGGGAAAGGTCATTAAACAAGATAGTAATCGCATAAGAGTTGACATACCTTTTCTCCTACTTTTTCTTGGTGTTCCTTTACTTTTTCATGTAGTTTCTTCAGTCTCCTGTTCACTCTCAATCTTTTCTCCTGTTGACATTAATGGGAATATCAACAAAGAAGCATTATTAACAAAAACAATACGTTCAAGACAGAGATCATACCTTCACGTAGCTAACTCCAAGCTCTTTCCTTGAATATCCACGGTCCAAGTTACGCAGCACATACTGGTTATAATCTTTAACAATTCTCATTATAATATCTGACGTAGAAATCCCTTCAGTTCGTTTTGTCTCCTTGAACTTCCCAGCAGCTTTAACCTGAGAACAAGAGCGTGCTTAATATAAAACAAAGTTTCAAAAAGCACTAAATGTGATAAGTGCACAGAACTGTCTCAATAAACTTACAAACTCATACACATCCTTCCCAGCTCCACTGGCATCAGCATAGCTGTAAATGGTTTATGGCAAAATGCAAAGACACATGAATAGATAAATGTCAGGTATTTATATATTTATCAGGAAATATAAGTTTAACAGGAGCAAGGACTAGAAAGAAATAGGAAAAGTAAAAACAAACATACAATGATTTTCTATTTATATATTAATCTTTCTTAACAATGCAATATTCACCATAAATAAATTAGTTTCAAAGAAAGAATTGTCTATCCTTACGGAAGTGAATCATGAGCCACATAGTCAATGTTGTGTTTATCTAGAAATTCCTGATCGATCACCCATGGGGCATTAGGAATGACTTCATCAACCCACCTGTAAGAAATGAATAATAAAGCCTTGAATGAAGCTCTTGACAGAACTATAGTTAATTCACACGAGTTTATAAATTAAAAATGAAAATCTCATTAAAAGATGTGACAACCGCTTTCCTTCAAAGAAAAAAAAGTAAGTAAATTTATAATTAAGGTTCCATTTGGTTGCAGCCTTTGCTACTTGCTTTTTACTAAGAATTTAGTACATAGAAAGCAATAATTGATTAAAAATGAACAAATAACACAACATCAATTCTAACATAATTATTCAGTGAAAAGAAAAATTATGCCTTATCCAAAAAAAAAATTACAATTTTAATTCTTATTTCTTAAAATTTACTATTTCCTTTTGCATCCAAAGGCACACATTTTGCTTTTCACTCTTAAAAGCAAAACTCAAGCAACAAAAGCAACAACCAAGTTGTACCTCAAATAAGCATCCTAGGGTGAATTTTTTTCTTTTATAATGTTTTTCAGTACAATAACTAGAATAGGTTGAGAATTGAGGCTTTGTTTGGTAGGAAGGATGAAAGGTGGTAAGGATGGAAAATTTGTTAATCTAATGGTTAAAATTCAAACCACTTTCATGTTTTATAACTTAATCATTAGATTAACAAATCTTCTATCCTTACCTTTCCATGCTTCCTACCAAGCAAAACCTGAGAGTTATAGAAAGAAGTAATACTTGCAGTGGCGAAGCGATTCATAACGCTCTACGTCGGTCATAACAGTTTTGCCCTTGTACTTGTGAGTTATTTCATCATTGCAACATCCAACCAGCAAATACGTATTGGTAAACCTAATATTTCACAAAATTATATCACATAATCAAAAAAAGAAAAGCAACATCAAGTAAAAATATTTCTGATTAAAATAAACAAATCTCACAGATGAAACAAAATTCACAAAAACTTTAAATAAAAAAAAAAAAACCCAAAAAAGTTACACAAGATCAAAAAATAACCCATAAATGAAAATTTTGAAAGAAACCCATTAATCACCATGAATTTCCAACGATACCCAGAAAAGTATGCAGATCAAACATTTAAAAAGAAAAAGAGGAGAGAAGGGAGCAAAACGGACGATTTCTTGGCCTGTTCGAGGGAGCGAGCGTGACCGAAGTGGAAGAGATCGTAGATCCCATCGGCGTAAACACGGACAGGGCGATTGGGATTGGGATTGTTGCCGTTGTTTTCGTTCTTAGTAGCAGAGGAGTCGTTGTTCATAGTGGAGATTTTGGAATTTGAAGAAAAAATTTCGACAGTTTAAATATTTCTTCTATGTCACTATAATGCTTACTGCTTTTCTTCGAAGCCAAAGAGAGGGCCTTCCGTCTGCTCTGTACCGTCGAATATGCGCTTCTTCCGCGTAGTATGAATTTTTTTTTTCTTGTGTTGTCATGTTTCTTTATGTCACAGTTCAAAAAATGCCTTTCCAAAGAGGAAATATTAGAATTTTGGTAGATTTAACTGTTTAATTAAATTATAGTTTTAAGTTGATTATAATAATTATAATTTAATTATAATATAATAATTAATTATTGAATAAATTATTTAAATATAATATTCGATTTAAAACGAAATTTCAAAAAGTTATTTAAAAAATTATTTTCTTAAAAAAAAATTTAATTAAAAATAATCTTTGCTTATAAAAAATTATTACTATTTTTAGTTTAATTTACTTTTAACTTTTAACTTTTATCTATTAATTCCACAGTAAAATATTACATTTTAAATTTTTTCGAACTCATAATTTTTTAAAAATTTTACTAGCATGCATGTTATTTGAATATTAATTTTTAACAAAGTTACTATCACTTTAAGATTATGTTTTAATCATTTAAATAGACATAAAAAAAAAGATCTAGAAATAGGATGAATAATAGAAAAATGAGAAAAATATAAACTTTAATTGACTAAATATTTTGTTTTGAAAATTGACTTAATTTAACTTGACTTGACTAAATTTAAATTTTCAATAGAAATCAAAATAATCAATTTGGAGTGTTTTTTATAATGGAAAAAAGAGAAAGATATAAACTTTAACTTTGACTAAATATTTTTGTTTTGAATATTGACTAAATTTAAATTTTTAAAAGAAATCAAAATAAAGAGTATACATCAATTTGGAGTTATTATTATTATTATTATTATTATTATTATTATTATTATGTTTATGCATGGGATTTTATAAAAAAAAAATTGTTTGATATATTATTAGTGGAGTTTTTTAATTTACCTATCAAGATTAATAAGATAGCACGTGTCCCACTTTTTTTAAATTATTTTTTTTTATTTTTTAAATATACACTAAAAATATGTCATTTTATTAAGTTTACTTGTGAAATTAAAAAGTTTCAATGTTAGTGTATTTAATAATTTCTCTTTTAGTTATTACTTCAATATAATCAATTAGCGTCAGGGGAAGTATTTAAATTTAAATTTATTTAAATATTTTTGTTAAAATAAACAAAGGAATTTTCATTGAATTTTAATTAGAATTAATCAAGTTATATATTAGCCTTTTTTTAGGAACATATATAGAACTCAAACTCTACATGGAGCTCAAATTAAAGATTAGGATTTGATTCGAAACAGTTATAAAAAGATTGGGATTTGATTCAAAACATTTATAAATTTTCCTTTTTACTTTCTTTAGGGAAGCTTCTATTTAAATCTTTTTTTTTTCTCTTTACATCTTTCTTTTTTTTTTTTTTTTAAAAAAACACCCTCAAATAAAATGACTTAACTAACCTTTAACAAATTACCTTTTAACCCATTTACTATTAATTTAACAACTTTCTAAAAATGCAGATTTAGAAATTTCAAAGACTTTCAAAAAATACACATATTAAACGATCGAAGAATTTTTAAAAATACACATCCAAAAATTTTTAAAAACTTTTGAAAATATATATTCTGAAAGTTTAAGAAACTTTAGAAATGCATAATCAAAAATTTAAAGACTTCCCAAATATGCATTTTTGGAATGTCTATAAACTTTCAAAATTTTAAAATCACAAAACCTTAAATTTCAAACCTCAAATTATAAAATTTAAACCCCGAACCTTAGACTACAATGTTTAAACTTTAAAACTATAAAATACTAATATCCAATCTTAACCTGAAACCTAGACCGCTAAATTTCAAATCTTAAATCTACACACTAAACCACAAGCCTTATACACCAAAATCTTGAGCCATAAACCTTATTCTTCAACTCGTAAACCCTAAATTATTTTGTTATACGAGAATTATTATGTTATATGTTATCAAATTCTTTAGCAGATTCTTAAATATGCATAAGTAATATATAAAAGTATATGCATATAACTATCTATTGTAATATTCAATAAGTTAAAAAATATTTAAAATTACAAAGTATCTTTAAACAAATATATACCTAAAAGAAACTTAATAAATAAAACCCTAATCCTTTCTCCTCTTGATTCACAAAATATACACGTCAATGTTTGACGTGATGTAGCAGTTTGGCAACTCATGTAGACAGACTACTATTGGTCGAACATGATGACCTAGATAATATGGACCGTACACTCAAAACTGCTTCACTAAAAGTATCAGCTTTTTAATGTAAGCCGATGGACATAACATTATTAGAGGTAGTTGGATGCCTCCGATCTTTTAGAAAGCCAAGGTTGGTTGTATTACGACCTCGACCTCAACCAATGCTACCCTCTCTCTTTCGTGCCGTACATGCTGTCATATAAAACAAAAATTAAGTACTTAATTCAACAATCTAATAATTTCACATAAAACATAATTTGGGATTTGAGGTTTAGGAATAAGGATTTTTCGTTTGGGATTTAGAGTTTAAAGTTTAAGGGTTTAGATTTATAAACTTGAAAACTTTAAAAGCTTTTGGAAATATAAATTCATAAGTTTTTGAAAGCTTATGAAAATATAAATCCGAAAGTTTTCAAAAGATTAGATTTCGGATATATATTTATGAAAGCACTCAAAAGCTTTCAAATTTGAAAATTTAGAACCTTTCAACAGCATCCAAAAATACATATTTAGAAGCTTTTGAAAATTCATATCTAAAACCTATGATTTTACACACGATATTCAACTAAACCGTAAATGAAATCAACGAAATCAAAAGAATTTAATCAAAATAAAACAAAGTCAAAGACAAATTACTTCTAAATTGAACTTTGTTGACTTGATTAATTTTGAAAACCAATAAATCTGAGGGTTTGAATTGAGATTTTAAGGTTTTCAAGGGATTTTACAATTTGAAAAGGAAAGAAGCATGATGGGTATTAGGGGTTTAAAGGTTATAGGTGTATTAAGTAAAAAATGGTTTGAGAGTTTTGAATGTGGAGTGTAACAAGAAATTAGGTATAAAAAGAAAAAAAAAAGTGTAAATAGAAGCTCTTTTCTTTTAGGCCTTCGTCACCTTTGTAATAAAAAAAGTTGGGACTTATTTTCTTATGGAAAGGAAAGAGGTTGACTATATATAACCGAAACATACGGAGGATGCAAAAACATGCAGACATTTCTTGCAAAATGACCCTGTCATTGGTAAATTCTTAAGAGATTTTCCAACCTACCAAAGTTAAATGAATGTATAGAAAATAAGTAGGGAAAATTTTTAGTTCATAGGTTTCTTTGTCATGCCTCTTGGTTTGGGTCCAATGGTAGCCCAAACTTACCACTGCGAACAAATAAGATGTTATTTTCTCCTTCTATAGCCCATTTCTATTTCCAATGTCCATCTTGGCGTGTGGGGCTTGTAATCGGGCCAATAATGCTTTAGACTTGAATAATTGCAATGGCTGTTGTACAATAACATGTTAGCTTAGGTTTTTTTTTTTTTTTTTTTACACAAAAGGTTATAGATTATAAAAAGTGAAGAAATTATATATCTCGAAATTTTTAATATCAAATCTATTTAATGAAAATTTTTAAAAAATAATTATACGAATAAATTGAATTAAATCTCGGGTTCTAGTTTAATATGGTTTTGATATTGTGTTGATATGATTTTGGCCATTTGTGGCAATTATGATTTTGATTTGTTAACTTTGGTGGGTACATGAAGAATTTGGATTGGGAAGTTTTGTTTTATCCCTATTTCTTTAAGAAGAAATTGAAAATTATCTTAAATAAAATAGTAATGCTTGGACTAGGGCAACTACAAGTGTATAAATTTGTAATTCTTATTGATTTATCATATTTTTCATTTAAAGATTTTGTGCTTTGAAAATACTAATAATGTCACTAATTATCGTATTTTTCTAAAGAATTATTGTAGTGTTCTGGCCTATAAAATTTATTGTACTAACATTGTTGGTATTTTTTAAAAAGAATTTAATTATTTATTTAAAAGGCAAATGTGGATAGTTGATGTAATATTTTTTATATATTAAATTAAAACACCCTTTTAACAATATTTCCTTTTAGCAAAGGAAATTCACAAACATTTGTATGAAATGCAAAAAATTGGTTCTAGAAACTTAAATTAAAAAAAAAAAAAAACCCTAGGAAAATAAACGAAATAGGATCCCCAATAGGCCAATACCATTCCCCAGAATTTTGGGGTTTCACAGGCTTTTTGGGACAACAATCTAATAATGATATCAACTTTTTTTTTTCTTTAAATAGCTTTTGGCTTTCTTGTCACCCAAAATCGAATCTTTCATTTTTTTTTTTTAATTTAAAAAATTTCTAGCCTTCAAGAATGGTAAGTTTATATTTTAGTAGTAGAAAAATTCTTTAGTTTTTATAACATGGCTTTAATGTAAAATCATCTTTGTTAAGAAGAAAGAAAAAAATTTTTTACAATAACATTTTCATTTTAATACCAGTTCTTGTTTCCTTCCACAAAAAAAAAAAAATAATAACAACAATTCACATTTGTTTTTCATTAACAAATTTTAAGAAGAAAATTCAAATCTAAATATTTGAGTAATGAATATACATAAAGATGTTTAGAGATAAGTCAAATTCGATTGATATCTTAAAAAACTTGTTCAAGATTCGTCCTGTTCATTAAAGTTTGTTTAAATTTATTATGATTAAAAATACTATTAAAATATTAATATATTAAAAATAACTATTGATATTTTAAAATATATATTAAAATAAAAATAAAATAGATGTAAATACATTAATAAATGTGCAATTATACCTTTTATTTTGTAAACCTATGCACTTTCAATAGTATTTTAAAAATTACAGGGCCAAAAAAATTTTAATACTAGCAAGGATTGCTTTTGATGGATCAAGTTCAAGTCCATTTAATTAAAACATCAAAAGGTGAAGATGATTATTATTATTTTTTTTTGGTCTTTTAAATTATAATTGAATTTCAAATTTAAAAATTTTAATTTTGAAATTGACTTTAATACTACCAAACTAAATGCTCATTGGTAACAGATAAAAACTTTGAACAAGCTACGCATGGAGTAGAAACAGTTCATTGGCATCAAATCGGGTTTTGAGCAAGTGGCGTATAGAGTACATTCTACTTTTGTTTATATATATAATACACGTGTTTGATCTGATATAGTTACTGTAATAATGTTGAAATTAAGGTGCACTTAATAATGTTCTTTTACCAATTAAAGATTGATGTAAATCTTAGTGAATCAGATAGCACCCCTGTTTAATTTTCAAATTTGCAACGATTAGCCTAAATTTGACTTTGTCAATTTCCATGTTCGCCTTTTGATGTCAATTGGGTCCCATTACACGCTCAGATTCACCCCCTCTTTCCAAACCATTTCACACTCATTTATTTTTTTTTATAAACATTTATATCATTTTTTCCATCAAATTTTGACTTCTCGTGAGCCTTTTTCCGTTACTGTTTTCATTTTGGCACCTGTAGCCCACTTACATGCATGTTTAATTTTTTTTTTCCACTCAAATTTCGGCGATTTGGAATCAAATGTTTAACCCTAAAACAGATTTAAATTATTTTTCTTTTTTAAATTTAATTGGCTAAACAGATTTAAATTATTTTTATTTTTTAAATTTAATTGGCTTAGTATTAATTAAAAAGTATATTTAAGAAAAATATCAATATTTGATTTAATAGCATTTGATTCATTTTTCTTTTTTAAATTTCATGGATTTAATATGGATTAAAAAGCACATTTAAGGGTCACATAAGATATATTAATATTTGATTTGATAATAAATGCATATATTCTTGTTCAAAAAGTCAAGTTGATATCTCATTTTTTCAGTAAAATTGATGGAATAATGGATTCTAAACTTAAGAATGATCATAAAATATGACTTTTCAATCTATATATTTGATTCTTCATAATTTGGTCACGTTTTCTTTGGAGTCACATCCATTTTGAATTTTATTGGGTTCGGTATATGATCTAATTAAAGATAGTGTGTTCTCACCCGAAAGCTTACATGTAGAAGAACAGCTGAAATGGAAATGGAATGTTAGAAACTGATTTTTTTTTTTTTTCAAACGAAGAAGACAAGAAATGAAACTAGATAGATGATCCCAATTTCAACAAATTAGCTTCAACAAATCCCACAGTAGGCCCATGGTTTTTGAAAACAAGAATCCTTCACCACCTTCTAATTAATTACTATAAAAAACTCCCAACTCCAAACGTTGGAGTCTATCAAGTTCTAATTAATAAACATTGGCATAAAAAAACGAAACAACAGTATAATTAAAACGATAATTACATTGGTCAATGTTTGTCGCTGGGACAAGTCAGTACCTAACTTTTGTCCTTAATGGCCCTGGCTCTCAAAACATGAATGTAGTGTTACTCCTTTTGTCATTGGAGGAGGTTGCTCTAGAAGGAGGAACCTGAGAGGAAACACCCTCCACAACAAACCCTTCGGACCCAGCAGTAGCTTCCATGTTCGGCCTAGGGTTTCCCCCATGTCTTTGAAGGAAAAGGTCCGCCGCCCCTGGATTATTATTGCTGTTCAACGAAAACATGTACGGGTGGTTTTGCTGCTGGATTAATTGATGATGATGTTGTTGTTGTTGTTGTTGTTGATATTGCAACTGAAATCCAGCAGGAGAAACCATGAGTGTACTAGGGTTAACATGGGGTTGACGTCCCCCGAAACCGAACCCGAAATTCTGTCCAACGGGGTGAACTCCCGCTGCAAAAGGTGCACTAGGACTACCAGTGAATTGTTGAACCATGGCTCGGAAATTTGTAGTATCCGTGTTGAGCAAGGTAGTAGGAGTTCGCCTTGACGCCCTCGATCGTCTTCGAACTGGCTTCCCAACGCGGCCTTCGGGACTCAAATGGCTACCACTCGAACTAGCTAGGCCTGAGCCTAATGGGCTTGGTGCGCTGCTCGAGGTGATTGTAGTGCTAACAACACTGGCTTCAGAACCTTGATCACCGAACATAGATTCTGATGACAAAACACGAACACGATCATTTTGATGGTAAAACTTTGGCCAATCAGTAGGACTAGACATGGTTTAACTCATGTCCAAGGGGCAAAGAGACATGAGCAGAAAGAAAAGAACAGTCACAGCAGCTGAAAATACTCAAGAATTGGTATTTTTCTATTTGTTTTTGTAAGGGAAGAAGACAGAGCGCAAGTTGACGGTATTTATGGTGGCTTTCAACGTGGTCAGAGGAAGAAAATTAGGAAAATCGTGGCCATTGAATTTGGTTAAAGTTTAGATGTCTGAAAGGAACTGCACGTGACAGTGCACGTGGGATATGGCGGAAAGGGAACAAAAAAGTTTGGCAGATTTGTGTGGGTTCTGGAAGTCGGGCGAGGGATTTAGCAAAACAGGATTGTTTCCTGGAAGAAGCAATTGCTTATCATGATGACATCATCTGTCCAATAGCCACGTCAGCAATGACTTGTTTTGCGGTGGATGTTGAAGACTTTGCATTCGTTCAAAGTTGTAATAACCTTCTATTGTGTGGAAACAACCCAGTGCTTTCTCATTTTTATAATGTTATAAATTAAAAATAATAATAAATTACGAAAATTTACCATGATACTAATAATTTGAATGTAATGTATTGATTTTAAATTTTGTATTATCTACAAACAATGTTATTATTTTTATTTTTCTTATCAAAATTTAAATCATTTAATGCAATTTATAAATTAATGAGATAAGTTTTAAATTTACCATTTAGCTTATTATAGATTAAATTTTTTTTTTTTGAAAAAAATGGATTCATTTACTTAAAGACAAAGGTCTTGGAATACATAAATTTCAAAATGGATTTTCTGCGATAACCTTTTTTAAATAGGAACATTCTTTTCTCCCAGCCGCTGCTAGCTTTGCAAGCTTATGAGCCATCCCATTCACTTCAAAATACGTGTGGGACACCATTCATTCTGCAACATTGGACAATTCCATTCTAATTTCCTCCAACAGGTTCCCAATTCTTAAGAGATCGATTACCTTGTTTATATTGATTTGTGAGGTTACCCACAGTGCATCTCCCTCTAGTATCAGTCTCTACATACGCATGTTCCTTGCAAAATTAGCAGCTCTTGCAAATGCCATTCCTTTAATAATATTTGGGTCCCTTACGCCATTAACAATTAGGTAGAAGACTCTGTACTTCTCCTAGATGGTTTCTAGCAATGCAACCAATACCAACCCTGTCCTCCTTCCTTTCCAGTGGCCCATCAAAATTGATTTTTATCCATCCCTCAATCGGTGCTTGCCATCTTCCTGGAGTACACTTTTGATGTGTCTTTTTTCGCTCATGTATTTTACGATGCTTCTCCAGATACTGTTGCACCAATGTGATCGTGGCAACGTAGGTTTTGGCTCATTATTCTTAACTTTTGTGTTCCTAGTTCCCTATATTTGTCGCCCAACATACTGTTGCAAACCTGTTAAAACTCACTTTGTCCAATCTTTCAGCCATACATGACAACCACTATTTAACGCTTTGTATTTGATCGTTCTGCCAATCTTCACCTAGATAGACCAGTATCAACACCTTTTTTGCTTTTACACAATCTCTAATCGCATGCATTACAATTTCTTCTTTTTCGTCGCATCTTGGGCTTCTCGCATGATCCATTATTCCCCTTCTTTGTAACTGACCAAACATTAGGAGTATTTCATGCCACATCCTCCAAATAAATGTTCTGATCTTAACTATGTATGGATGAATACCATATGCTCTTCCAGGTGGTCTTCTCTCCATTAATGTCCATGCCTCTAATGCATGCTTCCCTGTGGTTCATGTCACGATCTTTTGATACCAACAAACGGTATCCATTTAGCACATACAACCCATCCTTTGTGTAGTGCCATGCTTGCACATCTACTTGGCCATTCAAAGCTATAGGAATTGCTTTGATTTTTCTGGCAGTTTCCTCATGAAACATGGTCTCTAATTTGGCGACATCCCACTCTACCTCGTTTTCTTGGAAGAGGTCCTTAACCATATCATCCCTTGGCATATAGTTTGTTTAAGGGCTCGAAATGAAGTGTTTTTCTTTTGGTATCCACTTATCATGCCAAACTCTGATTTTCTCTTTGTTTCCCACCTGCCACCATAATCCAAGTTTTAAGACTTCTCTCCTCATCCATATGCTATGCCATGTGTATGATGGTGCTCTTCCTAACTCTGCCTCCTGGAAGTTGGTGTTGGGGAAATATCTTGTCTTTAAAACCCTGTAAACAAACAAAGGAGAGTTGTGCATCAATCGCCACCCTTGTTTTGCAATCAGGCCTTGTTAAACAATTCCATATCTTTGAAGTTCATACCTCCCTCTTCTTTCCTCATACACATTTTCCATCATTTTAACCGGTTAATCCCTCTTTTTTCCATCGAATGTCTGCACTAGTATCTACTTATGGTCTTGTTGAGTTCTTGGCACAATCCCTTTGGGAACGTGAAGCATGACATGGCATATGAGGGCATCAATTATGGTACCACCTTGATGAACACTTCTTTCCCATCGAGCGATAACCATTTGTGACGCAATTATTTTATTCTTTTGTCTATCTTTTCTAGGGTCTCCTTGAAGGCCCTTTTTTTTTCCCTCCTAATGAACATTGACAACCGCAAACATTTCTCTGGATTAATGTGGTTTGCGCTTCGAATATATTCTTCGTCATTTCAACCATATCATCACTTGTTTTTGTGCTGAAGAATAGCTCTGACTTATCATAGTTAATCTGCTGCCCCGAACCTCTTTTATATAGCTTTAGCAAGTCCCCCACCAAGTTGTATTCGGTTTGTTTTGCCTCGAATAAGAGCAAACTGCCATCTACAAATAAAAGGTGGGTAATTCTTAGGCCATGGGCGCTTGCACAAACACCTTGCAATAGTCCCTCCCTTTGTTTTCTGTTTAATAATGTCGACAATCCCTCCACACAAATGAGCATTGAGATTGATTTTGGTAAAATGAAAGCAACGATGGAGTAACGATGGTAGTAAAGTGGAGTATAATAATTGATATATAATAAATTTTATGAATGTTTATATATTTAACAAATAACTAAAATTTTATAAAATTATTTTTATATCAAATCATAATTTTTTAAATTAATAATAATATATTTACACATATTAAATTTAACAAAATAATTTTTTAAAATATTAATATATTTTTACATCCTAAAATAAAAACAACTAATATTTATTTACTTTATTATTTATATAGTTATCTTTTTTTATTAACTAATTAATAATTTATTTAATTATATAAAATTGATTATTTATTTGTGTATTTTTATTTTAGTTATTTATTAATTTCTTTATTAAATATTTATAAAAATAGTTATAATAAATTAATTTAAAATTGTTTTAGTTAAAAATAAAATAAAATAACAAAAAATCTAAATAAATAATGAAAAATGTCAAACCAATCTATAAGTGCATGGACATATTCATTTACACAATATAATTTCAAAGGCTAAGAAAAAAAAATGAGAGCTGAGGTAATACAGAAAAGAGAGGTGAAGTGAAAAAGAAAATTTTTATTGGAGGGACAATAACCGGTGAAATAATAGAATCCGATGCAACTGAAGATTTTTTTTTTTTTTTTGGTAAAAAATTCCGATGCTAATTGAAAAATGTTTCACGACATTGATCAATGTCTCAAACATGATCTTAGTCCGATTGAAAACTTCATTCCCAACCCTTCGAAAATGCAATTGAATCCAAATGATCCTTAAATTTATCATTTATCATTTATCATAAAGCTAAGATTGGTTAACACTTCTAAAAATCAAGCCTAAGTCTAATTCGTACATTCAAATTAAATTCATTATTAAAATATTAAAAAATATTTTTATTTTTTCATTTTTCATTTTTTTTTCAAGAACGGGATTCGAACTCTATTTATCTGAGTAGGAGGATCATGTTCCATCTATTGAGTAAAATATTCTGAGTGCCAAATATATATTATTTATTAATACTAGATTTTGACTATGTGAGTAAAAAAAAAATAAACAGAAAAAATAAGTGAAAAAAGATAGTTACCTTAACCATGAAAGTATTGGATAGTTCTGTAATTGAATGTTTTGAATATTTTAAAATAAAATTAATTAAAAAATAATTAAATTTCATATTAAATGACATTTATATCTTTTATTATATATATATATATGTTATAATGTTGAAGAGTAGCACGACTTATGAACACCTTTATTTATTATCATTTTTGAAGCAATATAGGGATTGAATTGTAAAAATGAATAATAAGTTTAATCAACTACACTTATGGATAAAAGTGAAATTTTCACTATACTATAAGTCAATATTCAATTTGGTCACTAAACTTCAATTTTATTGAGTTTTGTTACCATATTTTTAATTTTATTGAATTTTACTACTGTACTTTTAATCTTGTTTTTTACTGAAAAAAGTTACATAAAATATAGATTTACCAAATAATTTAGTGTGAGTTTTCATATTTTAGCACATGGATGTTAATGTAACAAAATAATAATAATGATATAGATGTTGATATGGTAGAGATAATATACTTTGACTAGTTCCATCCAAAATAAAATTTTAATTAAAAAGGAATTTTAACCTAAATTGTTACAAAAAGAGAATAAAAATTTATCCAAAAATTTCAGTAAATTACTAAAAAAGTTTTTAGTCTTTTAAAAAACATTAATTATCATACCAATGACCTTAAGATTGGTCCAACTTATTTTTAATGTAAATTTTATGGCAATCCATTACATGCAATCATATGAAACAAAATGAACTTAAACCCAAAAAAAAATTCGAAATCAAATCCATCTAAATTCCAATTGATCAAGAAATTAAAGACTTCGAATTCAGAACAACCTAACCCTAAAAAAATTTGAACTAAAAACAACTCAACTTCAAAATGTCACGAACTAAAAAATGACTTGATCAAAACTTGTAATAATCCAAACTTAATACCAAAAATGCAAAGAGAAATTCTATTTTCAGCCATAAATTTGCTCATTGCGGCAAAAAATTTATAATTTTTTCATTATAAAATTACCCTTGCATTGATGTACTTTATTTTTTCCTAATAAAATTACTTTGTAACCCTTATCTCTTAGTCACATTCAATTGCCTTACTTTTCTTCACAACCCTACACCACCTAAATCAAACTCCTGCGCCTCCTAAACTAGTTAAATCAAATTCAATCTTTTCCTTTAGGCTTAAATATAAAAAAAATATTCAATAAAAAATTAAATAATTATCCAAATCTTTATTATTTTATCGTAATCAATTAAGGTTTAAAATATTTATTTTTTTAATTGAGCCTTTAAGTTTTTTTTTTTTATCAAATTGAACCTTAAATATTTATTTTATTCAATTAAACTTTCAATTAAATGAAAATAAATGTCATGATTAATTAATTTTTATCTAATAAAAATTCAATTGATGAAATAAACTGATAAGAGGTTGGATAATTATTTAATTTTAGTTCATAGGCTATTTTATACTTGTGTCTTTCTTTTAAGGTTAATTAGAGAACGCAGGAAATAGAAGTGGAGAATGAAAAGAAAAACTATCATGACGTGGAAGAAGACTACGAAAAATGGATGAGGCAAGCATTCCTGCATTCGTAATTTTAAGTGGAATCTTTTAAAAAAATTTGCACAAACTGGTACATATTTTTGTATAATTGGATAATTGAAGCTTTTTGATGCACATGTTCTTTCGTGTGTTGGTGTTTAAGGCATGGGTGTGTAATTTTGACTGTGGGGGCTATAGTGTAAATATAAAAATGTTTACTTGGATGTATTAAGCAATTTTTAAGAGGGTTAGTTTGAAATATAATTGAAGTTACTGCTTAGTACAGTGGCTATAATGAATAAGATCATAGCAGCAAATAAAATTTCTCATATGCAAAATTTAATTATCAATTTTATTTTAACTAGATTGGTTCGAGATGTGAACTATCATTGAAGCTTAAAAGGCCGTCCAAAATTTGTAAAGGTTTGAACATGAATATTAAGTTTGTTAACTGAATTTGAGTTTAAACTAAAGACTTATTTAAAAAATAAGTTGGCCTTTGGACATAACATTTAAGGTTTAAGCCAGGTTAGCTAGATAATTATTTATATATATTTATATTTATAATTATATTATATAAAAATATAAATAATTAGATAATATATGTGTACATATTATTATCCTATGCTTATATGTGTCTAATTTCACTCAAACATTAAATTAAATTAACAAAATCAGTTTTTTAAGTTTTATTTTGTTGATTATTTATTATGTTATAGTTAATATTTATTATTAAATTTATTTTTATTTAAAAAATGTGCTAAGTTAAGCAACAAATAAGCCTCGTATTTTGGATTGAGTCAATTGGAATAAATTTAAAACTGTTGATATCTTGTTTAAATATAATCTAAATTTGATTTAACTCAATTCAATTTATAAACAGATTTAATACTAATCCAAATTTGGTTTGAACTTTAAATAGCTTTTTCAAGTTGATATGAGCTCGAAACGTTATGTACTCCTGAGAATTCGAACACAAACAATTAATATGATATGAATCTAAAATTAGATATGATAATTCATATTATTATATCGTATAAAATATTATACTCATATATATTTTACATAAAAATCACGTGTCATAATTTATGTGGACACAAAATAAAAAAATATATTTTTAAATTTATTTATATATTTTATTTATATTATTTTTATATTATATTATCATATCATATTTTAAATTATCGAATCTATTTAAAACGACTCAAATCCAAAACGTTCTACTTCCTGCCGTTATCCACTTCTAAATGTAAGCAAGATGAATGAACAATAAATTTTGCATATGCACTCGTGTGCAATTAATGAAGATACCAACAAAGAAAAAGCGAGGAAGCACTGTAAAAAGGAAGACGTTGGGCAAAAAGAGAACAAGGTTTTCAAAATTCAAATGTAAAGTGATATCATTTTATATTTAAGTTTAAAATAACGAAACAAAGGGGTTTTGATTTGGAAAACAGCCTGGGAAAGGATGCTAATCATATACTTAAGAATATATAAGATTATAAACAAATTCAAAGGCATCTTACCTAATAAGTTGTTTTGACTGCCATTTTTTGAAGCATGTCTGCTTCTTACCCCTCTTTTCTTCCTCAATTTGCGGCAAAGATATATTCACTGATATGTCTTATTATTCTCGTCATTATATAAAAATAATGTTGTTAATTTCATTTTTGTATTGATTGTACAGATTGATATATTTTAATTATATCAAAATAAAATAAAATTAATTAACAAAATAATCTTTAAAAATTGAATTTCTTTATTTTTTCATTATAATTTTTAATTTTTAAAATAAAATTTATAAGTATTTTAATTTTTTTCAAGAAAGTAATTATACTTTTTGTCTAAAGTTTAACAATCATGAAGTCAAGATTAATTTTTTTATCTCTTTGTTTTTATTTTAATATTTACATAAAAATATTTATTGAAATACCACATGATCAAATTCAATATTTAAAAATATCATGATAAATTGATGATATTATTTTTAAAATTTTTAAACTTATTTATTATAAATAAAATATGAAAATCTTTCGAACTAACCCTAATAGATATTTAAATTTACTATATTTCTAAATTGTCATTTAATTTTTTTATCATAAATGATAATATGAGTTATCTAATTAAACTTTAATTTTAATTATGACTAATTAATAATTAAAAGTAAAGAAATGTTGCATTCAAACATTTGGTAAACTATTCCCAAAAAATTTCTTTTTAGAAAATTTAATTGGCGGATAACCCTCTTACTTTTTGAATAGGGTTCGAATTCATATTTCTCCATATAAAAAAAACAAATATTAATTAGTAAATTAATAAATAAATTTGATAAACTATTCCCAATTTTTTTTTTAGAAAATTTAACTAGCCAACATATTTTTTGTGAAGTTACAAGCACAAAAAAAATAATAATAATAATAAAATATTATATGATTGTACGAAATCAATGAATTAAATGAAATAAATAAATCAATGAAGACACTAACATATAATTAAATAAATTCAAATAAACCAAAACTTTCCCCTTTTATTTTTTTATTAGAATTTTGATTTTTTGAATTAAAAAAATAAACATATAAATTAAAAATTAAAAGAAAATTATAAAAACATAACAAATAAATAAAACAATGAAAATTTAAGTTAGACAAAGCTGGTTTCATGCTGAGATCCAAACCCAATCACAGGTCCAAAATAACCATTTTTAAGCCCAATTAATAAATAATAATTCAAAAAGCAATCTTGAGGCCGAAAAGAAAATCTTGAGTCAAAAGATTGAATTTTAAACTCGATTTAATAAAATTTAATTATTGATAATGAGAATCAAATTTATTTTTAAATTTGAATTAACCTTTTTAAAAATTTTAAGATAAAATAAAATGCTAGACTTATATATATTAAAATTTTATATTTAATACATTCTCAATTTATAATGTTATATATTGTTAATAAATTGTACAATGACACATTATTAAAGAAATTAATATTAAATATATTTTTAGGATTAAAGTATATTTATTTTTAAGGTTTTAAAATTTTAAAATTAATGTTTAATAATTGTCATTATATTATTTATTAATAATATATACTATTTATATTTTAATAGTACATAAAATATAATTTTATATATGAATATATTAAAAATATAAATTTAATTAAACTCCTCAAATTCTATTAAGCTAATTACTCAAGTACCATAATTCGAGGTTAATTCTACGATAAATAATTTATTTAATTTAAGGTTTATATTTGATGTATTATTAGTATATAAATTTTATATATTATTGTATGATATCATTTTATTAGTAAAGTGAATTATATGATGTCATTTTATTAATGAGTAAATTTTTTAAAAGAATTTAAATTTTTTTATATTTATTTTAAGAATTGATATTTACTTATTAATGAGATGTTATGATCTGATTCACTAATAATATATAAAATCTAAAATCTATACATTGATAGTGCATTAAATATAAACTCTTTAATTAAGTTTATAAGATCATATTTGATGTATGGATGATATATATAATCATTATATAATGTATTTGGTTTGTATCTAAAAAAATGATAAGATTATACGGATTAATCTTTCTTTAGGTATATGATGATTCAATTCTCTTTAAATAAAAAAAATTATTTTTAATTTATGAAATTTAAATTTATATATCTAATTATATCTTTAAAAATTATATCAATAATTTAAATTATATATTTATTTTAAAAATAATTTTAATTAATAAATAAATTATTTTATTCTCATATTTATACATATCAAATATAAAATAATATTATTTAATTTAATTATATTTATAATATTATATTATATTATTTTATTATAATTTTATGTATCGAACCTATCTTAAATCTGTCCGATAGCCAGATTGCCCGAAGAATAGTGGGAGTGGGAGTGGGAGTGGGACGGTGTTTGTTTTTTTTAGTACTTTTGTCCTAGTCCTACTATTAGTAGTGGAAGATGTTAGGCGCATGAACATCCCCCCACGCCAACCCATTCGGCAATATCTAATCTGAACTTCTCCACTAACACGAACCCAAAAGTTAACTGATTGGCAATGGCAACGGTAGCAGTAGCAGCAACTACAAGCGCTTCATCCCTGCAGCTCTCTTCAACTTCTGTTCATGGTACATTCCAAACTAGTGATTTCACCTTCTTGGGTGTCTCAAAACCTCCTCCATTTCCCAGCCCAAAACTAAAAACCTCTGCTGCTGCCATCAGGTAACTGGAGAGTGGGAAGTGGGAAGTGGGAACTTCTTTTTTAGCATTTTCTTGCAATTGAAGTTTGGAGTAAAAAAGGGTTGGATTTGGATTTGTTTTACTGATTGTATTTCTGATGAATTTCTGCAGATGTCAATCCACAAGTACCAACGAACCAAAAGCTAAAAGGAATCTTTTGGATAATGCAAGCAACCTTCTTACCAATTTCCTAAGTGGAGGAAGTCTTGGTTCTATGCCTGTAGCTGAAGGCGCTGTTTCTGATTTGTTTGGTCGACCTCTCTTCTTCTCTTTGTATGATTGGTTTTTAGAGGTACTTTTCCTTTTGCCTTTGATTGCAAGTTTTTAGTATGGATACTACTGATACTATCTTGAGTTTTGCTACTGTGACCACCTTTGCTTGTTCTGGCTGCAAATTCTACTAATGATATGTAGGTAGAGATTCAATCGAACTTTTTGAGTTGCCAATACTAAGGTGACTTCTACTATCCACAAAACTCCCTTCCTAATATTTGGACTTGAGACTCTGACGGAAAGTTTCAAGTCTTAAATGTTGGGGTTATCCTCTTCTGGAAATTTGAGTTGCTAACACATATTTGAATCATAACAGTGATTATGCTATGTAACCCTGTGGTTGAGTTTTGTTTTCCCTTTATTATGTGCTATAGTCCTTTGTTGCTTATCATTGTTGATGATCTGAACCTCATGATTCTTACTGTTTTGTTTTTCTTTTGTTTGATATCTTAATTTATGTGGCAGCATGGCTCTGTGTATAAACTTGCTTTTGGGCCAAAAGCTTTTGTTGTTGTATCAGATCCTATTGTTGCAAGGCATATTCTTAGAGAAAATGCATTTTCCTTTGACAAGGTACCAATTTTTACATCTTGGTAGTTGATTTCTTTTCCCTTAAAATGCTTTTTTTATTGCTTCTTCTATCACCCTAGGTGTATTATGTTAATACATTATCTATGAATTTTTTACATGCCAACTTGATGTGAAAAATTTTATTTCCTTTACATTTTCATGTTAATGTGTATGCATCAAAGGGCTTAATTTTCATTTTCTGATTCTGTAATTGATTTATCAACTGTGATTTTAGATGTGGCTAATGGGAGGAAATTTGTAGCGCAGCATCTAAATAAGGCCTTCTAAAGATTTGTTTTCTGCCACATTTACCCGTTGAATACTGCTCCAAACTCTTTGACATTGAAAGATAAATAAATACTTTCTAAATAAATATCATCAATGAGGTTTATGATTATCAAACAGAACCAGCCATGCAATCACTTAGCTAGAAAATGTTAAGTTTGATTGCACTGTCATCCGCTCTAGAATTTAGCATCCTTCATTTTAGTAATGTTCTATTTCTTAATTACAATTTTGAACTCATTTACCCAAATTTTCATTTTTTGAACTAGGGAGTTCTGGCTGATATACTAGAACCAATAATGGGCAAAGGACTTATACCTGCCGATCTTGACACATGGAAACAAAGGAGAAGAGGTATGAAATTTATGTTATTTGATGTTGAAGTTTTATCTGCATCTGATGCGGACAGAAGGCACTTCTTTTGTTCTCCGATTGATAGGTATCTACAGCATTATCATTTTCTCTTTTGAGCACTCACTCGTGATCTAGAAACTATATGGTCAGCTGCTCAAGTTTAGGGAACTTAAATTAGAAGACGATGCTTGCTCTTTTCATACAGACTCAGGTGTATAAACTTGGTAGTTCGGAATTTATCTGTTAAGAAATATATTGGAATTTCATCAACTTTTTCATGAACTTCAGGATGCAGGTTCCTTCTTTAACATTTTAATAAATCCTTAGATTTGCTATTATTTTGACAGTCATCAATTTAAGGTATTTTTGTGGATGTTTGTAGAATGCTCTTTCAAAGCATCACATGTTTTGTTCCATCATATTTGGTCAACATGCATATCTGCTTGAAATCCTTTCTTTTGGATAATTGCTAGTAAACTATTCATTTTTGAAGTGCTAGTTTGATTATTGATCCAACTTTGTCTGCCCATTTTGGCTTTGAGGTCTATATAATGACATTAAAAATATCATTCCTAGAACAAGTCAAGATTTTAGAGATGGAAGCAAATTTTCTAAATGATACCAAGAGAGATAAGTAGAATGGTCTTACAGTCTCATCTGGCATATGTATCATCAGAAAGGAGAAAAAGAAACAGCTAAGTTACATAAATGTGGCATTCATTTGAGTAGACTAGTCTGAGAGAATGATTTGTGTAGTCAATACCTATTGTTTTGACCTAGTGGATTCTGCTAAATATAAAATTCTATTTTTACTCTTTAACTATTATAGTTTCTGGAGATATTCATGGCTTTTCAAATTTATGATTATCAATTATATTGAGGTGAATAAAATTCTTACAGATAATATTTTTGGTAATGTTTAATTTGTTTAAAAATGTGCAGTTATTGCTCCTGGATTCCATGCATTATACTTGGAAGCTATGGTCAAAGTATTTACTGATTGCTCAGAACGAACAACAATGAAATTTGAAAAGCTTCTAGATGGAGAACATTCGCGTGGAGGAGATGTGATTGAGTTAGACCTTGAAGCAGAGTTTTCAAGCTTAGCTTTGGATATTATTGGACTTGGTGTCTTCAACTATGACTTTGGTTCTATTACAAAAGAGTCTCCTGTGATTAAGGTCTGATAATACTTTCTGGAAATCTGCAATTTTTTTTGCATTTTTCCTTTGCAGTGCACCTCAGCATGGTACTATATTTCTTTTAACTAATGGATCACTGATAGTTGAGTGAAATAATAAACACTAACATGTATGACATTAAAATGTGTTCTATCCTGTTTGTCACATTTATATTTGATTTTCACTTAATTGGCAAGTCTTATTAGCCATTACTTGCCATGCTTGTGCCATACATGTCCCTGCTACTCAATTCAAATAGTCATGTGAAGAACTATATGACCATTCTCACCATCACAAGTTGCTCAAATATAGCTGCTTGCTCGACCCTCTTCATTTATGACAATTTTTTATGTCTTCAACTCTCTCATCATAATCTGAGGAGAGCAAATTTTTATGTCTTCTTATTATTCTGTCCCATGTGCATTTCAACTTATAGTGATGCATTCTATCGTCCTTATTAGTTCGCCTTAACCTATCCATTCCAAGCCTGAGAAAGGATCCTGGTAGCATAGCTGGGCATACAGTTTCTGGATGTTGGTGGCATTTTGGCCTTAGGTGCTAATTAGGACTAGCAGAAACTAAAAAAGAGTTTGGGCTGAAGTTTTGAGGCAACAGTGGCTAAATTATGACTATAAATAATGTGCCTTTTGTGGAAGAAGGGAAAGATTACTTGATGCTGCTTGACTCTGAAGTGGAGCTTTGTTGAATAAAGTCCTGCTCTTCTGTGATTCAGTCCTCTAATCTGTTCTGTTAACTTGCTTTACTTTTTGCTGCAGGTAATGAATAAACCTATAATTTAGTAGAGTGAAATAAGGAAAGATCAATAATCCCAAGCTCTTGGAAAAAACTGGCCAAATCATGGAGCGGTTCAGTCTGCCACAGCTCTTGTAATAAAAGGGTTTATACTGAACCTTGCAAGGACATATAGGATTTACAATGCCTTGTAATATATGTGGAGCTGATTGTGTTTTTGAGACGAGGGTTTAAGTTTCCAATGTGTCTTTATGCAGTCTTTTTCTGCCTTAGGAACTCTGAAAAGTTTTCAGTCTTATGCCTAGACTAACAACTGCAAAAGAATTCCAACAATTTTTGTTTATGTTGCCCTAGGAGATAGAAAGCAACTTGTTTCCCTCTTGCCACTTGCCCTTTGGCTTGGATCAAAAAATACTTTTTCTCCATCTTAATGTCTAATTTTTTACTATTGCTGTAGTAAGCAGTTGCAGCAAAAAGATCTGCCAAACTTTCTGATTGACTAATTCTATATCTTGGGTATTTGGTTCAAACTGTTACTATAACCTCCAATATCCAGGTCACATTATGAAAGCATTGCATTTTAAGACACATTTATCACCCTCTAAAAATACATTGCAGGCAGTGTATGGTACTCTTTTTGAAGCTGAGCATCGATCCACTTTCTACATCCCATACTGGAAAATTCCTCTGGCAAGGTGGGTGGTCCCTCGACAACGGAAGTTCCACTATGACCTTAAGATCATCAATGACTGTCTTGATGGACTCATCAGAAATGCAAAAGATAACAGACAGGTTTGAATTTAATCCATAAATGAGCGTCACACTTATATCGATGCTTTCTTTTTTAATAATTTTTTCCTCGAATTCTTTTTGTTCTGTTTTTTATTCTTTATTGATTTTACTGAAGGAAAACCATGTTTTTGTCTTCATAAGTTTGACTTTTTTTATTGTTATGAAAGAACCATTGTTTGGGGAATATAATGAGTGTTAATTAATCTTTCTAGTGCTATGAGTATGAGAAAGTGGGATTGATCACAAAATCATGGCAGGAGTTTTCAGCACCACAATTTTCCTTTCTAAGTGCAAGTATGAGTAATGGATTATTTTTCTTGATGTCTAAGTAGTGAAAACTAACACCAATAAAACAACACTCTTATATGGATCTCATGCATTGGGTTGTTTAGCACTTGTAATGACTCAAATTTTAAATTGAAGCTGCTTGAGATTGAAAAATAGAATGTTCATACTAAAATCATATTTGTTATGCCCACAGTGAAGAGTAAATTTGAAAATTCACCTCAAGCAACTTTGTTTCATGTAATTTCTATGACACCAAATAGTGCCAAAGAATATGACTCTTTTATTGGAAAGAAAATGAAAGTATAGCAAGGATTAACCTCAAGTCCCACCTGAAAAGGTGAATCAGGTACAATAACTTTAAGTTTGATGGGTGAACCTATTGGTTGCCTTCAGCTTGGATGGTGGAACTGTGGGAGTGAAAGATATAAGTTTTAAGGTTCTTGTCATTATTTTGGACAGATCAATGTCACACCAACAACTGAGACAGCTTTAATTCCATTCAAAACCTAAGATGCTTTTGTGTCTTGGGAATGATCCTTGTTAACCTGACATAAAAAAATGATTACCGGCTTTGAAGAAGTGAAGTACATTATAAATTATTTTGATAAGTTGTTGTCTATCAAAATTGAAGCCCAATACTGCAACATATGGGTATATTTCTACAATAAGTTGAATAGTATCATGCAGCCTTTTGCTTTTGCTAATCAGATTGGTATAAATGTATGAGAGTTCTCATAGCATGCCCCATATAAACTAAATATGGAATATTGCTCATATTTACTGGCAGGAAGCAGATGTTGAAAAACTGCTGCAAAGGGACTACTTGAATATTAAGGTGCAATTACATCCTTAAGTGTCTTTCCACTAAAGTATTCATGTTCCTTCTGTAGATGGGCGTCATAATATTTAGAAAACCTTTTGAAATTTAGATATCATAATTATAATGTCTGCAGGATGCAAGTCTTTTGCGTTTTTTGGTGGATATGAGGGCAGCAGATGTTGATGATCGTCAGGTAAATTATCTTCTGCTGATTGGTGCTTCCAAGAATAGGATTAACTTGATATAATAGGGCATCTCTTCTTATTGCTGTTATTATAGTCTATTGGAAAATTGGTCTTTCTGCCCCATTTCTCCCATGGTCTAGTTTTCATGTCTACTTTTGGGGGTTAATGCAGCCATCTTCTTGTAGTTCCTGCTATTTTAGGCAGCATAAATACCTTATCTTATTCAATGCAGGTGTACAAACACACCAATGGGCAGGTTCAACCTGCCCATAGCCAAGAATCTCTTTTGGCATTTTTGAATTTATGTGCAAAACTGGTATTCACATTTGGCTTTATTCAACCTTGTGGTTTATTTAACAGCTGAGAGATGATCTAATGACAATGCTTATTGCTGGCCATGAAACAACAGCAGCTGTTCTAACTTGGTCTGTTTTCCTTCTTGCACAAGTATGATTCCTTCTACGAAATTTTGGACACGGCATTCGTTTTTGTCATGTTGCTTTATAGATATACTCATTCCTTGTTATGATTTTGAGCCATACTGATGTCTATTATTTTGGTGAAAATGCAGAACCCATCTAAAATTAGAAAAGCTCAAGCAGAGATTGATTCAGTTCTGGGCAAGGAGAGACCAACTTATGAATCAATTAAAAAGTTGGAGTAGGTCTCCAAGTCATTACTCTGATGAAAATTTTCTGCTCCTTGTTCACTATTTTATACTTAGTTTTCTAGTGCAGTCTGCAACATGATAATAGCATACTGAACCATAGGCTAAAACATGCTAATTAAAATGGACCATTATTATTATGCACAGTTTTGGCGTTCAAACTTACACTTTCTGATTTTTTTTTTTCTTTGATGTCCAAAGTTGAGTAGAGCTTCAATAGATATTAATAAAACACCATTGAGTCTTAAGTTCACATATATTTCACAAATAATATGTCCTTTTAATTTAAGGTTATTATAGTAATGAAATATGTAAACTTATTACATGAGAAATTTAATTTATGTTGTTTAGCACACTTCAATTCATTTCCATTTGAACTAGAAAATGCTTCATGATATTTTAGATTCTGCTTTACCGTTTAGGTACATAAGACTTATTATTGTAGAGGCTCTTCGCTTATATCCTCAGCCTCCACTGCTTATCAGACGAGCTCTTAAAGCAGATGTGTTACCAGGTATATCTCATTAATACTATCTTCTTTTTCAGTTCCTCTCTCTCCTCCCCTGAGGGTTGATTGATATTATTCTTTAAGCTAATTTGTTTAGCATGTCCAGTTAATGCATATTATATCACAACTAGGGTAATATGTACTTTTCAATAAGAAAAAAGCTTAAGTTGTCAGCATATAGGTCATTTATGTCGAAAAGGGAGATTCTAAGAGAGCTGGAAATAACTGAAAATTAATGTTCATGTGATTATATGGAAAGTAAGATGAAACTAGGAAATTTTAAATGATTTGGTGCAACATAAATCAGTGGTTTCATATGGGTGTAACTGGATCTTTTAAAATAAGGATACATATGAACAAAAATTGCTATAATTTGAGGTTTAAAAGCCAAGGTTTTTATTGACAGGAGGATACAAAGGTGACAAAGATGGTTATGCCATTCCTGCTGGGACTGATATCTTTGTTTCTGTGAGTTTAACTAGTATTTGCTTCTTAATAAACCCTTTGCAAGTTTCTTTGCTTGTTTTGAGTTCTATATATGTTTTTATTGACATCAATTGCCCAAAATTCGATTCTTTCAGGTATATAATCTTCATAGATCCCCATATTTTTGGGACCGGCCCCATGATTTCATCCCAGAGAGGTTTCTGATACAAAAGAAGAGTGAAGGCATTGAAGGATGGGCAGGTTTTGATCCATCTCGGAGCCCTGGAGCACTATACCCTAATGAGGTTTCTTATCATAAGCTCCATGCTTCAATCAAAACACCATGCTCTAATTTATGTTTCTTATATCAGGTTTATCATTTCAATTATCAGATAATATCAGATTTTGCCTTCTTACCTTTCGGCGGGGGACCAAGAAAGTGTGTTGGAGATCAATTTGCACTCATGGAGTCAACTGTAGTATTGGCCATTTTGTTGCAAAAGTTTGATGTGGAGTTGAAAGGATCTCCCGAGTCTGTGGAGTTAGTGACAGGTGCAACAATTCACACAAAAAAAGGATTATGGTGCAAGCTAAAGAAGAGGTCTTATGGCCATTAATATTTTCCCTTTACCAGGAATTGAGCTTCCACACTGCAGTATCAACTTACAGAAAGTATATAACATATTCTTTCAGGGATGGAAAAAGAAATGTAAATTTATGGATATGCTCTACAAATATTGAGACAGAAATAAAAATCCATATATTTCGGTCACCTTACCTTCACAAGACTTAAACTATCAGCAGGAAATTTCAACTTGACCTGTTGTCATTTTTTAATATTTGTGGTTGCCAGAGATGGAAACCCGATCACTAAAATCAAGAGTCTAGCGACTTTCCACAAATTTCAAGTTGACCTGTTTTCCTACAACCCTCCACTTGTATTCATTTAACAATCTATGAGATGAGATTGAGTAGACATATTGGGAAAGCATGCAAAGAAGAGGAAATCAATGGCAGAGTGTTGTTGAAGTTAAGGAATATATGACTATCCAGGGAAAACAGGACAGGAACAGGGCTAAACAAGTCTATAAAACATTATACGTTATCGAACATCATAACAGTTTTTGTAAGCATGAAGCCTCAGGAAGAGGCTAGTAATTCCACCGTTTATAAGGTGAGAAGTTAAAATCTAAAGGCAGCACGCTAACCTGGGTTTTCCATTTGTGCGACAACCTTAAGAATCTCATTCTACCTGAATGAAGGAGGTTAAGGAAAAGGTCCAGCCTGCTCCAAATGCCTTCAAGTCATTTTGTCATTGCTGTTAAAAGCAATGCATAAAAATGAAAGTCGTGCTTTATTTTTTCCAATCCTTTTTGGCTGGGGCATATCAGAGTTAGCAAAGACAAAAGTTGCCCGGATTTCAGCTCACAATGTACCACAGAAAACTGTGGGATGACTTATATTTTGCTTTGGATATCGATGAAATTAGCTGATGTGAATAACAGAGCAATAAACTGTTTCTTGGATTCACTTTTCCTATTACTATATACAGCCCTGACTCTATTGTTAACTGTCTCAAGATCCAGTTCCAGGAACCATAATGGTGTCTCTTCATCATGGATGTCTTGAAACACCACCATGCAATTGTGTTGATCTCATTTGGGGCTCATCCTGCAATAGGGAAATACAAAAATGTATAAAGAAATGCCAGCTCAAAAATATTATCTGACTAATCTTTTCCAAACTACCTGCAAAGCATTACTGAAACTTGCTGAAGGCCGATAATCCAATTGTCCCTACATGAGAAAGCACAATAATGAAAATTTTAGCATCATAATCATTTTCATATAACCAAATTTATCAACAAAAAAAAAATGGCATTACAAAATTTCATACCAGTCCATGCATGCTTTGTTGAGTGCCAAAAAACTGTCATGGTTGGGTGCTCTAGAGTTCAACTGTCCCTACATGCACAAAATGCAACCCAAACTATAACAGAACTATAACTACTTATAAGAAGCCTTGATGACTAACAGTTCAGGCTAGGTGCATCATTTTGGGTCAATCAGGTTATCATTGCCTGTTTTAGCCAATTTGGGTCATGCTGGATCAGGTTTTGAACAGCTGAGCTAGGTTATCTGGGTTCAGATTAGACCAAGTTCATGGTGTTAACTTCTCAAATAAATTGAGGTATATGATTTCGTTCGGGTTGGAAGCTTGTTTGGTTGTGTCAGCTTTTCTTCATTCCATATCTCCGTAAAATTTTCATGCTTCTCACAGTCCTAAACTCCAAATGTTATGGTTCCTTGATCTTCATTTTCCCTTTTGGGATGGAAGCCGACTACACCCAAGACCTCAACCTGGAACTTTTTGAATATTGCATGTGAATAAACAATTGACATCTGTTTTTCCCATGGTGATGCAGATTTTAGTGCCAACTGTTTCTGCCATGTACCAAAATCAGCTATAGCTTCCTCTTCATACCTATTTTGCAGAATTGCCCCATATTGTTTCACAAACTCTTTCAAAGTAATTTTCTTATGGATGTATTTATGAAAGAAGGACTTCATTCTTTCAAAACGCTGACTTGGAGACATTCCGGCAAGAAACACATTGTCCATGAAAGTAGGTACCCATCTTTGCGGTCTTCATACAATGACTGAACCCACTCATCATCTTGGAGTTCAAATCGAGTTATCATTTTCCACCATCGCATACCAAAGTCTTCATCAGTCCAAGATTTGAAAATGCACTTAATGAATTTAGGCAAAAAGTTCTTATGCGGTCCAATTACATGTGCAAGAGATTTGGGGATCTTTTCTAAAATAGGCCAAAGAGCAAAGCAATGGCATGCAGTTGGGAAGACCTCTTCAACTGCGGCCTTTAATTCTTTGTCTTGGTCAGTAATTATAATTTTGGGAGCTTGTCCACCCATTGATCTAAGCCATGTCTTCTTCAGCCAAACAAATATGGGCTTAGTTTCATCAGCAAGCAATGCACATCCGAGTAACATAGACTGAAAGTGATGGCTAACCCCAACAAATGGTACAAATGGTAATTTCTCATTGAATTTCACATAGGTGGTATCAAAAGAAACAACATCATTGAAACTCGCATGGTCATTCCTACTTTTAACATCAACTCAGAGCAAATGTCTCAACTTGCTCCTCATTTAAATCTATTGCATAGAAGCAGTCAGGATTCTCCTTCTTGATACGCTTAAAATACTCGACCATAATTTGAGGATCTCCCTTATCCACGACCAAGTGCCTACCCTTATCAAACTGATTTTTTATGTCATTCTGAAGGAAGCTTACATTTTGACATCCACCGGACTATCTAGACATCTCAACATAGTGACATACATCTTTCTATTCGGCTCACTAACAGCATTCAGAATGTCAATATTATTCTTTTCAGCCAATTTTACATTCCTATAGATTCGAAAATGGTAAGCAAGGGTTGGCAAAAGCTCATGATTGTGCTCCTTGATGAATTCATGAGTAATCCACTTGCCATCCGGCCTTCTTTTCACTTGCATGCTGGATATGCAGCCTGTCTTTTTCACACTTGATCTTCCACTGCTACCAACGTCTGATTCTGGTATGATTCCATATCTGGAACATGCAAATTTAGCATCAATAAATTCCTTTGATTTTTTTGAGCGCCTAGTGTTTTTAATGCAGGTAGTAAATCCAATAGACATGGCGTATTCCTGATAAAAGGCATATGCTGCCTCGTGTGCCATTTCGTAGCTCAAACTCTGTATCCTCTTCAAATCCCATAACAGACCTTTTAAAGGAATCAACTATCCTACCATCTCTACTATGTGCCGCTTCAACCAAAATATCAACCATATTTTCATTCACTCCATCGTTACAAGGCAAAGCGTCTCTACAATCCACCATATTACTAATTGCATTTTGGTTTTTCCCAATCTTTAACATGACCACCAATTGGTAGCTTCCTCTCTATTTCCATGAGCTTGAAAAATCCACTTTTCCAACAGATAACTCTCAGTGGCACCTGGTAAACACCACAAAAGAGGACATCTTTTACAAACCTACTGTCAGTAACAATGGGAAACCATTTGATCATAGCACAGTAAACTAACCCGAATTATAACCCTATCACGACCTATTTAGGTTAATTTGGTTCGATTAGCATGCTTAAACCTCATCAGTACCTGGCAAAAGGGAAAAAAAAATTAAAAATTCATCAAATACAAAGTTCTTTCTAATGAAAACAACATTCAAAAACACGAAATGCTGATGAATTGAATACCCATATTTCAAAAGAATATTTTTAAACTAAAATTAATTAAAAAATATTTTAGTTTTGTATTAAATTAAATTAAATTTATATTTATTAAATATCTATGATATATAATTGCAGTTTTGTGTCAATTCATAAAAAAAAAAGTATACTAATAATAATAGAATATAGCATTAACCAGCAAAGGTTATACCAAAAGAAAAATATTAACTATTTAAAGTTATATTAAGGGAAAAATTACAACTAATATAATATATTTTTTAAAATATTGTTGAGAAAAATGCATTAAATACTATTCAATGTGTTTAAAAATATTAAACTTAATTCTCAAAAATATATATTAAAATAATTAAGTTGTTATTTTAAAAAATAAAAATCATTTTAATATATATTTTCATTAAATTTATTTTTATGAATAGTTAAACTAATATAATCAAATTATCAAACACATTCTCTCATGTTCTTATTGAATTGATGAATAATTTTTAAAAATTTATAAATTTAAAGGACTTAAGCACCGACTTAAGCAGATAAAACTTGAGAGGATGAATGAAGATTAAAAATTAAAAAATATATATTTGCAAGAAAATGAAAACCAAGTGTAGAAAATTAATATTTATAAGTATTTATTAATTGATTACTGAAATCTTTAAATAAATGGTGCGTAGGCGCGGGGATCACACCCGCAACAACTGAAGGGGGTGGGTAGGTAAGAAGCAAAGTTGAAATGGAAGCTCATGCCATGTCGAGAATTACAGCTATTAGCTACCATTACCAACTACCCTTTAATCCTTGGCTTCTCTAATCTTTGTCTATATAACTGTTGATATAAAACTTCCATTTCCACCTTCCTTGTTCACTTCTCTAAAGGTAAGTTTCAATCTTCTTTTGCTCTTTTCTCCTTTTATTTCAAGTTTATGTAAATTAATGAACATTTCAATAAGCAACTTAATTTCAGACCTCAACCTCCTTCTCTTGCTGTATTTCTTAGGATTTGTGGGTTTCAAGTTGAATAATCTGTTCCAACGATTCAAATGGCAAAAGAAGTTGTTAACCCCGATGAACCTGTAATCTACCCTTTTAATGATTCAATTTTACCGGTATTTCATGGGTTTTTTTTCTTTTCTTTTCTTTTGGTCTGTGGATTAATGGTTTTGTTACTTATTAAGGTTGTTGTTGGGGAAGAATTAGACCATGTGCGACTGATCACTTTGAACAGGCCTCGACATTTGAATGTCATCTCATCCAAAGTGGTATGTAAATGTGCTGTTCAACCATCAAAATCAAATTAAAAGGAAAAAAAACAAACTATTGGCTTGTTGTATGAATTCAATCTGCATTGTCTTTGAGCTTTTATTTAAGTTGGCGAAGTCAAATCTTCTGAAATTATTGTTTCTTTTACTGCAATAGGTTTCCCTGCTAGCTGAATACTTAGAAAAATGGGAACAAGATGAGCAAGCAGCGCTTATTCTAATCAAGGTCATTTCTGATGCTTCCTATTTCTGGATTTCTCATTCAATATGTCTCTTGCTTGCTATGAGTCATTAAAACTTAGCGTTTTTCATTTTATGCAGGGATCTGGGCGTGCCTTTTCTGCTGGTGGGGATTTAAAAATGTTCTATGAGGGAAGGACATCAAGTAAATACTCTATCCTGATATTGAACTTTTGCATATATTCTATTCTGTTTTAAATTCTATTACTTCCACCGCAACACCAATATTTATGACTGTGCTCAGATGCGTGCAAATCAATATGAACTTTAACTTGTAACTTGTAATGAATTATTCTTCTGGCAGAGGATTCTTGCCTTGAGGTGGTCTATCGAATGTATTGGCTTTGCTATCACATTCATACCTATAAAAAAACCCAGGTTCATTTTTTTCCACACTGTATTGTCATACCATTGCACAAGGAATTCACTGAATGTGGGATCTGCATCACTGAGGAATGTACCAATCAACTGTTTATATGATTGACAGGTTGCTCTTGTTCAAGGAATTTCAATGGGAGGTGGTGCATCGTTGATGGTCCCAATGAAGTTCTCTGTTGTAACGGAAAAAACTGTGCGTATCTAGTCGTCACCTTGATATTTCCATACATAAATCAATGCTTTCAACTTTACTTTTCTTTTCTTTTTTTTCTTTTATTCTTCAAGGGCAGGGGTTTATAAGAGTCTTGATATATGTTACTGCATTGACATTGTAAATCTCCTTTCCGGTGTGCTTTTTGAATATTTGTACTTAGGTCTTTGCAACACCAGAAGCAAGTATTGGTTTTCATGTGGACTGTGGTTTCTCATACATGCTTTCCCATCTCCCTGGGCATTTGGGTAAGCACAACTTGGCATAAAGATACTGACATCTATAAATGAGAAAATTTAATGTGTCTGAACTTTGGTGTTTCTTCTTCTTCCAAAAAGGAGAAGTATCTGACATTTTTTGGAATCACCTTTCCTGATTTCCTCAGGGAGGAATTTGATTATTTTATTTATGAAAAATGAAGTTTGTTTTTGTTTCTTTTGGAATCCAATTAAGACTATTTGGTCATTCGTGCAGGGGAATATTTAGCTTTAACAGGTGCTAGGCTAAATGGCAAGGAATTGGTTGCAGCTGGACTAGCAACCCATTTTGTCCCCTTTGAGGTGAGTGTAAATTGTATTTGGTTATAATGCTTTCTTTCCTGTAAACGTGTTTTGGAGTAAGTGTATAAGACATTTTGTGCACATGGTAATTAAAATGCATATGGTTATCGGTTTGTACCAATAAAAAAATGGAAGGTTCCTCATGTTATACTTGGTATGAACACATTTTTTTCTCATTACGTCCCTGTCTATTTAGCTGAGGTATGATGTATAATATAAAACATATTTTTATTAAGCTATGTATATATAGTGATACGTTAATCAATGGATTATCATAATTGTGAACTGGAATGGAGTGTTTTTCTATAAACAAGTTTCCTTCTGTGTATTTGGCTAGAAGTTGATTGCTTCTTACTGCTTTGGCGATTCAAGGAGGAAGGTATAAGGAAAAATATGCAATTCACAATGCAAAAATCTATTCTTGTTCAGATTGTTTTCAAGGGAATATATAATGGACTTATTTTGTGTACCACTATGGTTATGTAATAGCTATGAGATTGATTGTGCATGGAAGCAATTAGGTATGAAGTTCTTCATCTCCTGTCAAATTCACAACCCAATCAAATCTGAACTCAAGCCTGTTTCAAGAAATTTGATTTCTCAATTTAATCTACTCCCACGGATCACATGACATCTGTTCTCATCATATTTTGATCCATTTTCTTTTGGTCCTTCTGCTGGCGCTGGCTATGATGATTGACCTAACATTTCTCTTTATATCCTATTATTAGCATTCACTTTTGGAACAAGTTTTGTGAAGAAGTAATAGCTTAGGACGATTGAATGTTTGGGGTTCACTTCAAACAAAACATAAGCTCCATTTTCTTTTAATTGCAAGAAGTATCATACATTTTTCAGTTTGTAGGGCAGAGTGCCTCGGGTCGGAGGCTGCTTCCCAACTTTGTTCTGATGAAAAATTAAACACTATATGAAATCAGTTAACTATGCTGAAATTGGTAAAGTTTTGACTATTGAGGACATATGAAAGGAACAATAATCTACTAACAAATTCGTTATTGAACTTTCTTGATGAACTTCATTTTCACTCTCTATTATATGCCTCATTAATTTCAGTACCACAAAGATTTGACTTAAATTTGAGTTTTTCATCTTTTAGCATAGTTTATCTATGGACTGAAATTAATGAGGTGCTGTAAGTGCAATGAAGCAATTTGATGCTTTTGTATCATCAATTTGTTTATATATTCTTTCTTACATTTGAGTAATGTTGAACAATAACATATTAATTTCTATTGTAATCAGAGACTGCCTGAGCTAGAGAAGCGTCTGATTAGCTTGAACTCTGGTGATGAGAATGCAGTCAAAGCTACAATTGAGGAATTTTCTTTGCACGTGCAGCTCGATGAAGACAGTGTTTTAAACAAGTAAGGATATGTGTGTCTGCTAGAATATGAATTAGGATAGGACCAGTGACTTCAGCATTTGTGAAACCTGATAGTTTTTATTACTTTCAGGAAGCCGATAATTGATGAGTGTTTCTCAAAGGATTCTGTTGCAGACATTATAAAATCATTTGTAAGTTCTTTGTCTTTCTTCCTTTAATCTTTCACATAGAAAATATATATTACAGTTTCAATTGGCAAAATTCCTCATAATATTCTGTAGCCCCTTGTATTTAATTCACATAATTCTCTTGGTTTGAATGTACTCTAACAGGAAGTGGAAGCTAGTAAAGAGGGAAATAGGTGGATTGGTCCTGTACTGAAAGGGTTGAAAAGATCATCGCCAATAGGATTGAAAATAACGTTGAGATCGGTAAAAGTTTTTTGCTTTATTGCACCATTCATTCATATGTTCCACCGTTTGCAGAAATTGGCATATATTTATAAGCATTGGTAGAGATTTAAATTAAACTTTTGTAGAGGATTGAGGCTTGTGCTTCTAGTGCCAGCAACTCAAGTTAAATTCATTCTATGCTACATGTCTGAATTATGTTCATCACTTTTTCTACTAACAATATGTTGTCTAATCTTGACTTTTTTGCATAAAAGCATATATCTTTTATGTTAAAATTGATGCATTGTCTTAATCTTGAACATGAGATCAGTGATTTCATCAAAATCTTTCTGATGTCTATACACAAGAGTGTATGTGCTGTCTTTCCAAGTGGTAAAACTACTAGGTACTGCTTCAAGAATTTTTAAAGCCTGGTGTTTTAGCTTTACAAGGTAACATTTAATCTGTATGTTGCAATATTTGTGCTAGAAAGAAGGTAAAGCACTCAACTCGTCTATTAAATCTATAGGTGCTGCAAGAGTAGTCCATTTCGTAGGATAACTTTTCTGTGTTATTTTCCTTTTTTATTAAACTTTCTTTGGTTTTTCCCTTATGCATTGAATAGCAAGTAGCAACTCACTTGATAAGACACGGTGCTGAACCTTTACCTCTTGCTTTGTATAACTATGGAATTGGTATCAACTTAACAAAAAACAACTAGATGATTGGTTTTGTCCCAAATGGTAGTTAATTACTGGGTTTTATGCATGTCTCATTAGTTATTGGGTTCATATTTCCAGATTCATGAAGGAAGAAAGCAAACACTGCCTGAATGTCTGAAGAAAGAATTTCGACTAACCATGAATATTTTGAGGACCACAATATCTGAAGATGTATACGAGGTAATTGTTTTGAGTTTAACCACTTATGAAAACTTTTAATGGAAGAACCCTAATTTTAAGGAAAATGAGTTCCTTCTAACTTCCTGAATGGGTTTTCTTCTGTTTTTTTGAAAAAGGGTATTAGAGCTCTCACCATTGACAAGGATAATGCTCCTAAGGTACTTCTTTTTACCGCATCTTTATGTGTATCTTTGCATGTGTTTGTCTATCCATGTCAGCCTGGATGCTTGGTGAAATAACTTGTGAGATTTTTTGGTTGCTTGCTAAAATTTGAAGTTGGGAAGAATTTGTAAATCAATTATTATCACTGGATGAATTTTTCAAACCTCTAAAGTAGGTAAATTTTTCGGGAAGTGGTTTGCATTTAGCATGTCATTTTTATCACTTCTCCCATGTCAAACTACTGCAGTGGAATCCACCAGTTCTTGACCAAGTGGATGATAAAAAGGTAGACCAAGTATTTCAGCCATTTAAAGAGGATTTAGAGCTCAAAATTCCAGAACAGGAACAGTGCAGGTAGGTGTGACTTTGGGGCCTTGAGCACTCTTATGTCATATAATAGTATAAGGAGAGCTAAAATGGCTGATCTTTTATTTCTTTGTCTTTTGTTGAATTATCCAAACCAAATTATAGGTGGGATGGAAAATATGAGGACTCGCCATATGCAAACTGAAAGGATGACGGAGGATGTATGAAGCACAATAAAAATTTATGGTCAGGAGCTGCTTCTTTCCTGAAAATCCTCCATGCAAGAAATTATATCACTTTATAGTAGCTTGTATTATCCATCTACTGGTTGATTTTGTGTGTTTCACTAACGAATCTTTGAATAAAGGTAATTATTTACTAAAAATTCACACGCGTGTCAGTCTGTTAGATGATATGGTAAAATTTAGACTGTTCCATGTTTTTGTATAATGAATGAGTTGGGGTAAAGTTATATAGCTAGTTAGGTCATAACAAGATTGTTACAAAGGAAAGACCATGCAATGCTTGAAGTTTAATAATTCATTCTTGGCTTTTATCCATCAGAGTTCTCTATATGATAGGTTCCTTTGTACTTGATAATCAAGAGAATCACATTGCTGATATTGCCAATGTTCTGAAAAGTAAAAAGCAATTGGTGAGATGCGAAGAAGTTGTTGGTGTCCAAGAAGAATGGTCTCTATACATTAAGCTTATCTGGTACTATTTTTTTTTTTTTAATCATTTGGAGAAGTAGATTGAAACTCAATTGTTCTGAGTAACTAAATACAAGCAATTATTAAAAAAAAAAAAAAATCAAATGTTGGGGTACATTTATCTACTTTTAGAACTGGAACTGATTCTTTAAAGTAGCAATCGCAACTATTGAAAAACGGCCATTTTGTGGTGAATCTCTTGAAGAACTAATTTTGCTAATCCAATGTGTGATCAAAAGATGAATTAATATGAATTCGAGATTTAATTTAATTTGTTTTAAGAGATATATCTAATAAATTTGAAATTTAAATTTTAAAATTTATAAATTTTTAAAAATTTTATATTACAAATTTTTTGTAAAAAGAAATAAATTAATATTCAATAACATATGTTGAGCAAAGAATTTAAACCGAACGATTTATATATTTGTATTATATAAAATATTAAAATTTATATATTTATATTTTATTTTTAAAAAAAAATTATATATCGTATTGATACAAAAATATAATAATTAATTTTTTTGATTAAATTATATAATTATTATTATAATTTTAAATTATTTTATTTTTATATTATATTTTAAATTATCAAATTTAATAAATTAGATAGTCAGATCTTGTTTTATAAAAATGTATATAGGATAATTTTAGCAACAAAATTATCGTGTAATAACAATTTTACCGTGTAGTGAAAATTCCACTAGTCGTTGAAGGGGGTTAGTCAACGTGGGTTAGGTGGGTTAAGTTTGAACAGCTAACACCTTTTTTGTTTTTAAGTATATATTTTGGAGGCCGTGGCGAGAGTGGTGGTATGTCCCCCACCCCCAGCCGTAGTGCACGGTCCTCGGCAATTCTTGCTCCTCTCTCGGAGTTGGCTCATCACGACTCTGAAAGTTACTTGTCGAGTCTACTTCAATTAAACCGTAGTATTTCTGGTGTTTTATCAAATGCGCCGAAACTGTTCCCACACAGAAGAATAATGCTTGTACTTTTGCTTCTCATAAACCCAGCCAAAGCATATTGTATAAGTGGCAATGTAAAGGAAACTTCTTTTTGGACCTCAATAATTGCTTATACATACAATTTTTTTATTATTAAAATACTTCTAAATAAAATTATTTAATTAACTTTTATTAAATTACGCTTCAACCCTTCTATACACCCATTTTTTTCTCTTTTTTATTCTTCTTCTTTTCTTCATCTTCGTCACAAACTCCAAACCATTAAAATTACTGTTATTATCTTATTTATTGGGAAAATGCATATTCAGAACATAAAAAAAAAAAAGAAAATTTTGCACTTCTACAGGCTTTCGGATTTATATTTTCAAGAATTTTTAAAAGTTTTTAGATGTATATTTTGAAAAGTTCTAAAAATTTTCAGAATGTAAATTTGAAAGCTTGCAAAGTCATATGAAAATGCATTTCATAAATTATATTTTTACATAAAAAAATTAATATAGTTTACGATATTCAATTCCGTTCAATTACAAAAAAATTAAAAATTTCTCTATGTTTGAAATAGTTATTTAAAATCGCTAATTTCTTTTGAAAATTGAGATTATTAGTGTTGGTTCAATTAAGAATCGAATGAAAAAAGAAAATTAATTTAAAGTTTGGGAATAAAAGAATAAAGATAAAAAATGAATTATAAATTTAGTGATGAGAAGTGTAAAAAAATAAAAATAATTTTGTTGAATATGAATTTAGGACATAAAAAGCAAATTTTGGAGTGCAAATAAAAGCCCTCAATGTATATTATAAGGGGTTGGGGTGACAATTTTAGCCCTTGACCTCCCATAGTCCCATGCAAGCTTCAAAATTTAGCAGTCCATGGACCATGGATGCCCAATTTGGACATATTCTCCATGGCAAAGCTGATTCTCTCCCTTCCCCTTTTCTTGCCTAATGTCCCCACTTCCACTATAGTTGGTTGATGTGGTCCTAAAGTGTTCCCATTCAAGTGATAGTGTCAGCTTTTAGGATTAAAAAAAAAAAAGAAATAGTATAATTACATACAATTTATTCAATATTTACATAATAAAAAGGGTAGATTAAAAAAAGTAAGTGTATGTTTTTTTTTTTTGTTAAATGGAGGAGTTCAAAATTCTCATTTTCTTTTAATCCCTGTATATTTTATCATTACTTAAATCAGGCAAAAAATGATTTTTCAACTAAATTATTAAAAAAATAAATTATTTATTTTTTTAGTAAAAAAAATCTATAATAGATAAGTTATTTAGTTCTTTAAGTCAAGATAATATCTGTTATACTTGATAATCTAAAACAGTTGACTGTTAATCATACATTTAAGATGATTCCAACAAATGATTACTGACAAAACTCGAATTTAATATTTTCTTATTAAAAATAATAAACTTTAATAAATTAAATCAATTACTTATTGATAAATAAATAAATTATATTTACTTTATTAAGAACCCTTCACTGCCATATAGAATTCTCAATTTATAATTTTTAAAATAAAATAAAAATATTCACAATAAATTTTTGAGAGATTCAGGTGTCATGTTTATCAAATAAAAATAATCTATTTAAAATTTATGTATTAGTTGATCGATTATTTATATTTGAAATTAATTTATAATTAAAATTATTAATTCAAAAATCACAAATTATTTTTTAATAATATATGTTTTTTATTGTCAATTTGTTTCCTAAAATTTAGGTATTATAACGGTAAATAAATTTAATTAAATTGGTTTTAGGTTAGGTTGCCAATTTTAAATGCCACCGCACTAGCAAAGCACGAGCGCAAGTGCGGGCTTTGTAGCAGCCTCGGCCTCAGCCAACGCTTTTGGTTGGTCAGTCTTTGAGAGAACCAACAACCGAGGTATTGGTGGGATCCACCCATACTACACCCAAAATTAAACTACACTAAATTTTTTTTTTTTCTTTTTCCCAACATTTAACAAAAAGAAAATAAAAGTACTCTACCTAATGCACACATGCTTGCTTACTTTTGTTAGAGAATAATGTACATATTTTATCTTAAACAAAAAATAAAAGAAAAGTTCGTTTCTTTCTATTTAATCAAAATAAATTTAAATAATTTATGTATATATATTATATTAATTTTATATTAAATTATATAAAATATGAAAATTATTATATTATAAATTATTTATAATTTTTATGTTATGTTAAATTATTAAATTAAAATTTTTTTATTGATTTGAAGAAGAAAAGGAAAATATTTCAATTTAGTTATTAGTTGGAAGATATTATTGCAAATAAAATAATACAGCACTGGCTCTATTACTCTCCGTCAACGATTTTCTCTTTTGTCCATTTCAGGTTTTTGTTCTTCTTTGTCAACAGTTTTTCGCATCCTCTTCTTTTCATCTCTCTCACCCTTTCCTTAAAGTATGGGCTCTGTTCTTTTTTTTTCTTCCTCAACTTTATTGCTTTCATTTTCTATTCATATACTAGCTCTGACTTCCTACGACTAACCGTTTACTATCATTCTCTCATTTTTTTCTTGTTTTCCCACTTTTTTTTTGGGGGTTTTTAAAGAGGGAAACTCACTCTCTTTCTCTTTTTGTCTCTCTCAAAACTGTATTTTTTTTGCCTTTTTTATGAGAGTCTCTCTCTAGGGTCTTCTTTTTTTTGTAGTTAGGGTTTGGGTTTTCAGGGTAGGGTGGGTTGTGAATTTTTGGGGGGCAGTTATGGTGAGGAAACATGGATGGCAACTACCTGCTCACACCTTTCAGGTGATGGACCTTTTTATTTCTTATGCACCAAAGATGTTTCAAATTTTCTTTTTTATCCATATTTTCTATCTGGGTTTTGTTTCTTAGGTTTTTATTGCTTAATTTTATGAGAATTGCTTCCAATTTAATTTTTTTCCTCCAATTTAGTGGCAACATGTACTGCTGAAAATATTTATTTATTATGTTTTAGTTTGTTGAAATAGCACTGCCTTTCTTCTACTCGCTGGGTTAGCATGGCTCATTGCATGTTTTCTGGTGTATTTCTGTCTTAGCTCGGAGTAGTTTTTAATTAATGGATTGATATTGCGGGGGTTCGATTTTTATGAATTAATTCTGGGTTCTTGTAATTCAGTAGGGTAGCTTTGGATTTTAGAAATGTTCTATTTGATAATTGTATGGATGGGGAAAAGATAAAAACTACTCTCATTGTATATTTATATGGAAACATGCTGGGTTCCACAGTTCTGGCTTGTTCTTTAGAATTGCTTGTGGTCTTGAACTAGAGAATCGTACTTAAGAAAAGGGGGAAGAGAAAAGGTTGGTGCTAGCCAGAGAGCAGTATTACCTGTATTTTCAGTACGATTGTCAAGGTGTGTGCTATATGAATGGTTGATCTGTCTGGGGGTGTTTAGAAGGCTTCATTGTTTGCTCACAGTGGCTTATTAAGAATATTATCTTTAAGTGGATTGTGGATAGACTAAAATGAGGTTGGACTCACAAATGGTTCCCAACCTAGTCTCGCTTCTGGCCGCAGCTTTCAACCTGAAAAGAGCCCACCTCTATATGTTACCTTGACGAAAGGGGCCATTTCTGATTTAGGCATACTTCAATTTAATGTGTTAGGAAACTTGAGGAGTGGACCCTCTATCCAACACCTGGAGCATGATTGTTGGGGTATCCCCATTTTGAAGAGTTGGATCTGTCTTGAAGTTCTTTAGTAGTTTTCTTGAAGTTCTTTAGTAGTTTTCCCTGCCGTCCTACGGTGGCTTATTGTGAATATTACCTCTAAGCCTAATCAGGAAGGATGAAAATGAGGTTCAATCCATGTCTTATTCTCAAACTAGTCCCACTTTTTGCCAGTTTCTTTCAACTTGTACCACATTTTCCTCCAAGACACTTTCTGATTCTCTGATTTTGGCACACATCAATAGTTTTACCCAACCACCCTGATGGCAGGGGAAGAAGAAGACAAACCAAGGCACATGTTAGGTAAACCAAGGGTCAGCATTCAAGAGGTTCAGAGGTAGGCATGTTTCTCAGTTTTAAAATAGGTGACTGTTGGAGGGAGGCTTCATGAGTATATAATATCCTTTGAATGATGTCAACTCTTTGTCTGATCCTAATCAGTGGGTCTGACCAGTACTATTCTTGATGACTAACATGCTTCTAGGTTGAATTCATTCATTTGGGTTTTCAACTTTGTTATCTGATTTATTCGCTAGTTGAGGGATCAAGCCTAAATTTCCAAGAGAGGTCAGTCTCTTCTTAAGAGGAACCTCACTTGAGAACAGTAATAGACTAAATCTGATATCAGGAAAGGCCAAGAAGGCATTGGTTTGAGAAGATATCCATACTCTAACTTTCATTAAGCATTCAAATATTTAGAGTGTTGTATTTTGAAATTATCTAGTGAAACTTTTTAGGATAAAGGTGTTAAATAGGTTCTGCTTTATAATGAATTGTAATTTTAAATATCATTCCAACTAAAACTTAGGCTAGTGATCTCCTCCCTCAAACCTCTCCCCCCTCCCCCCCCTCGTTGTTTCTTTTTTCCTCCCTTCTTTAAGGAGAATGAATCAAGTAACATTTCCACCTATAGAAGCTGGAAATGGTAAAACTATTTCATTTTCATGCAGCGCTGTCAATTTCATTTCTGTGACATTCTGTGTTGCAGTAACATGTAAATGGTACCTATCAGTTAGGCATGTTAATTTTAAATTTTTACATTTCAGACAAGCTATCTGTTTGATGACTTATCCTTTATAAATTCAGTGATAACTCTTTTGGATTACTTATTATTATCTTTCCTTGAAGTTGATCTTAACTTCTTGTTTTGATAGGTTGTTGCAATTACTGTGTTCTGCTTATTAGTGGTTGCATTTTATGCTTTCTTTGCTCCTTTCCTTGGAGGGCGCATCTGGGAATATGCTCTGGTTGCAACTTACTCACTGGTGGTATGTGAATTGATTTGTTTTCATTATGTTAGGACTACAAAAAAAATCCTTTATTCCTTACATTTTTGCATGAAAATTTTAAATGGATTACAAATTCAGAAATTTTTAGGGGCCTGCTACTATGTCTCAATGGAGTATGAATCATGCCAATATTTTTGATCCATGTTAAGATATAAGTTACTGCAATGAAGACTATATGGTGCTTGGCCTGCCTGCAAATAATTTTTGGTGCAAAAAAAAAGTGATTTCATTTTTCATTCTGCATAAAGCAGTTTACAAACATAACCATTGAATCTTATGTCACTACCATTATTCTTGTGATGGTAATGCAGGTATTCCTTGTTTTTATTCTTTATGTTCGGTCTACTGCAATTAACCCTGCTGATCCTGGCATCATGTCAAAATTTAATGGTGGAACAAACAATTTTGATAGAAAGCATGGGTTATCAGTGAAGGATTTACCCAGAAAATTTGATGAATTTGGCAGTGGGTTGCATTCATCCCCTTCAACTGTTTCCAGAAGTTCCATAGGAGCAGCAAACTCAAGTAAGAAAGGTTCAGTGGGAGATACTGGAACAGTAGTTGCTCCAGCACAGTCCGGAACCAGGAAATCTTGTTGCATTGGAGGAATCTTTTGTGCCATATTTGTTCATGAAGATTGTCGCAAGCAAGAAGGGGCTGCTGAGCAAGGCAGTGAAGATGCTTTGTTCTGCACATTATGCAATGCTGAGGTATTTTGGAACCAATTTTGACATTCTTTTCTATTATATTAGACCAGCTTTTTAATTTTCTTCATTTCTAGTAATTTTTCTCTCCTTGGTGTCCTTAACATTCTTTCCCCCCAATAAATTTGGAAACTTGCTTTTATCTTGTTCTTAATGCAATTATGGGGTAGGGGAAATTGTAAATTTAATAAAGCTTCAAAGCTGAAACAGGTGATAGTAATTGTTGCGTCCTTTTAATGGCACAATGGATGTGTGCTAAACTAGGAAGCATGGACACGGCATTCATCCTCCCGTACCGGGGTCATACCTGTTTGACATGGACATGCTGCCAACATGTTGGAATATACACAGCAAAAAAATAAAAAGCAAGTTGGGCACGGTTCCGACACGGTTGGGCATGAGTTAGGCGGGGAATATGGTGAAAAAATGAGATGAAGGCCACAGTTCTTTTTTAGATCTAGGCTTTTCTAATGGTTTTTTTTTTTTTTTTTTTTGTGGAAAATCTAGATTGATAGAAAGAAAGAAGAGGCTGAGAGGAGTTTTCTGGTTTTGGAGGAATTTTGACATCGGTGATGGTGGCCGAGGATGGCGGTCGGCGACTAGAAACTAGGTAAAGGGCAATGGTATGAGACTGTGTTTAGAGAGGGAAGGAAATTTTTTAGAGATAGAGAAACTGTAGGGAGAGAAAGTGAGAGGAAAATGAAGGAAAAAAAAAACTTCCATGCCATGTCAGCAATCTGTGTGCTTTAATATTATTCGGTGTGTGAGTCCTAAGCTTTTTCTTTCCAGATACACCTCTCTCTTTTGTTTGTTTTGTGCTTTCTCCTTTCCCAGGTTAGGCATTGGGTTAAATAACAAAATTCCTGTCCCCATCCCTATAAATAATTGAGATTTAATGGGCAGTTTCCCACCCAATCTAAGCCCAATCCATTTGCTTAAATGATTGCACTGCCTGCTTATACTATAAAAAATATTGTTATTTGTTTAAGCCCAAATGTTAGAATCTTTTGATTATGACTAAATTAATGACAAGAAATAGAATAAAAATTTTCTATTAATATTTTTTCTATTTCATAGTTTATCTAAAATATTCAATGGGCTGTTTATTATATATTTTGTGCAATGACAAGAGAATTTTGTGAAAATTTAATTAGAAATTAATAAAAAGTATTAATATTTACATTTATATCAAATATTTTTTAAAAAAATATTTAAAAATATTTTTTATTGTTGTGTCCTGCTGTACTTGTGCCCCTATTTTTTAAAAATTGTCATGTCACCGTTGTCCATGGCATGATGTACCTTATTGCGTGTTTATATCCGTGCTTCCTAAGTGCTAAGATATCTATTACTTCGATATCCGATAAAGCCTACAAAAATTCAAGGGAAATAAAGAAAAAAATAAAAATTTATTTTGGGTGTCAAGTTTGTGAAAGTCACATTCTCAAAATAACTTGAGAAGTCTATGGTTCACCTTACTAGGCTCTTGATCATCTTTTATTAGGTTCATCTCCCTTTCACTAGTTTCAAATATTTCTTTAATCACTATTCACATATGTAGTTCACACAATTTATGGTTGGCTCCTACACATGTGAATGGTGATGATGGATGTATCAGAAAGTTATTTACAAAAAAGTTATTTAGGGGATCTCAATCCCTTTCTCTTACAAGATAAAACTATGAAATCTTAATAGCATTTATATCTTTAATTCTAGATGTGCATGTTAACTGAAATTAAAATGAAACAGGACTTAAAGAAATTTATTTATAAATTCTAATAGTTTCTCCTACATCAAATTTTCTCAGCTTGGTAATATTCTTAGTCAGAATTAATCCGAGATCAAATAAGGGGAAAAGTAAACTACTTTTTCATTAGCATGTTAGTGGTTAGTTTTCTCATACTTATTTAAAATATCCTTCCCCATCACTTCGTGCTGCCTCAGTTGCATTCGCGATAGATGATGTGTATTTGTCCTGCCAGCAGCGCCATTAGTCCACTACTCTACTATATTTATTCACTACTCCCAGGATTTCCATATGACATGCTTAGCACGAATCTTATCAACCACTACAAATCCGTGTAACTACAGGCTATTACTTGTGTTCTTTTTTAATGCTACTGCCTGATGAATTATAAGGCAACAGTGACGAGTAAAGCAGATTGCAGAAAATTTAACACCTTAAACCAAATTTATATATACCAACAATTAAAATGAATACAATATATGGGAATAATATTGGGTTTTTTAGAGACTCAGTTTTTGTTCTTTTACATTGATTAGAATCTCTGGTTGCTGTTTAACTAATATGTAATCCTTTTAGGCTGGATAAACATTTTTTTATATGATCTAGTCTTAAAGGGAGCACTTGAATAGTATATCCAAAATTTTTGCTGATATGAAAGGTTGGTAATTGTGTAGGACACAAAAATGTTTAGTAAACATTGTGCAGGTGTTGGCAATTTTGTTCTTTCTCACTTATGAATGATTTCAATGGTGCAGGTGCGCAAGTTTAGTAAACATTGTAGAAGTTGTGATAAATGTGTAGATGGTTTTGATCATCACTGCCGGGTAAATATTTTCATGTTGCTTCTAGTGTTCTTTACAGTCATTTGTGCAAGAATATCTTTCAACTTGTTTGGTATTGGCATAATCCGTTTATTTGTTTGTGGAAATTAATCTCCATATCATATGTGGCTGCAGTGGCTAAACAATTGTGTAGGACACAAAAATTATGTCACATTCATCTCTCTCATGGCCATCAGTGTTGTTTGGGTATGTTTTTTGGTCTATTGTTTGTTATTTAAAAATCATACTTCCCAAATTCTGATGATGCTTCTCGCCCTCTCTCCCCATGGTTCAGCTAGTTATGGAAGCTGGTGTTGGTATTGCTGTCCTAGTTCGTTGCTTTGTTAACAAGAAGGACATGGAGACTGAGATTATTGATAGGCTTGGAAATGGTTTTTCTCGTGCTCCATTTGCAACAGTTGTGGTACATCCCTGACCAAATGCTGTGAAGCTGATGTGTAACTTTGTGATTATATATTATCATAAGTACTTAAGTTGGATCCAAAAATTTTGTAGGCTGTATGTACTGCAGTTTCTATCCTTGCTTGTGTGCCTCTGGGTGAACTTGTCTTCTTCCACATGATACTTATCCGAAAGGTTAGTTGCCAATAAATTAAGCATTATTTATTATGGTGCTCTAGTTTCTGATTACAAGATGACAAAATTTGAAGAGATTCAGATTTATAGTTAGGGTTGCAGTAGTTTTTAAATTTCCTACCTTTCAGTAACTGGATATAATGGAAAAGGTAAATAGAGTTGACTTATAGAGCAGGCACTAAGGCAATATCTATAGCAACCCTTTTGACTTTTATGTGGAATCAGGGTATTACAACCTATGAATATGTTGTGGCTATGAGAGCAATAAGTGAAGCACCTGCTGGAGCATCGGCGGATGAGGAACTGCAGAATGTGATGTATTCTCCAACTGGGTCAGCTACAACTGGCATGAGTGGTGGAAGTTCTCTTGGCCTGCAGTACAAGGGAGCATGGTGTACCCCTCCTAGAGTTTTTGTGGACTATCAGGTACTAATATTTAAAAGTCTTCTTTATTCATTTTGTTTGTATGGAACTGTGAGTTATCCAATCTAAGATTATGGAACATGCTTCAAAAACAGATCCTTTACTGAAATTTGAAATATTTTAGACTTTGAGTATTTATGAGTTGAAGGCTAGGTTATTTGGCCCTGCTGAGCAGTATATAAGAATGCATATGAAATTATAGAAAGAAAGAAATTTCAAATGAAGTCAGCTCTCATATGCTGAGGTGGCTACTCCCTTTAACATTAAACTTCTGTTAAGATCTTCCTAGAAGTAGAAAGAAAATCTCTTATCATGCCTGAGTTTCTTTTTCTATTCATTAGGATTTTCTTTTAGGAAAAAGATTAAATTCTTCATGCTTCAATTATCAGCTTCCCCCTCTCTCTAGGTACTTGTTTCAAATTTTTACAGGAGTTTCTTATTATTTTCATGATAATGTTTTGAACCCGTTCTTGGGAGCATAATATGATGCACATGAGAATTTTGTGTCTTAGCTTCATATGGAATATAATGGCTGGCTTGAAGTGTCTTTATCAACATATCTATCACTTCTAAATGCTCTTGCCTACCTTGCATTACCTTAAGGTTTTATTTTTTGATGGTGTAAGTAGAGAGGGAACAAATGGGAGTAACAGAGCCTCACTCTTTTTTCCTTTCATTTATTACTTCCCCTACTCCCCTAAGTACATTTTCATGAATGCTTTATCAAACACCTTTTTTTTTTTTTTTTTTTTTGTGATCATTAAATCGTTTGGGAGCCCTACCAAAAAATCATGGAGGATGATCAAACTTAGTTACCTTCCTTCCTCCCCTGCCTCTCCCATTTCCCTTAGTTCCCTTCAATGGCTAGGATAGCCTCGATTATTACACACCTATAATCCTTTTGATTTATTTTTCAACCGCTATAATCTTAATCTCCTTACAGGTGTCAAGTGTTCACTTCCATATTTTAATCGCCAATAGTATTACATGTATTCAAAATTTTAACTAAGGTTCATTCCATTTTCTTGTCTTATGAATGGAATTGCATTGCCCCCAATAAGTTTATCTATCAACTCAACCTTAAATTCTAATTATTCTTCCATACTACAAGGAAGGTTCATTAGCACTGAAGTTAGAAATAGTTTGTTTAAATTTGTTCATTTGTATGACAATTTCTTTCCATCACTTTTCACGACAATTAATTTGAACCTACCTTTGTGGAAGTAGATTAATCCTAAGTCTCTGGTTTGACTCCAGGACTTGGGTCAACTTTTGCATCTATGTTCTACAAATGATGTATATGATGACTTAAAACTTCTGTTGGGTATGAGTGCATCAGGATGAAGTTGTGCCTCATTTGGAGCCTGGAATGGTTCCATCTACTGTTGATCCGGATGCAGCTGGTTTTGCAGAAAGGGGAAACAAGGGACCCAAAAGAGCTGTTCGTATTAGTGCGTGGAAGCTTGCAAAGTTAGATTCTAGTGATGCCATGAGGGCAGCGGCCAGAGCAAGAGCATCTTCATCTGTTCTACGGCCTGTTGACAACCATCGTTTAGCTGATCCTGAACTTAGTTCCAGTGGCAACATGAGCGATAGAAGTAGTGTTAGCACTGATACAGGTGCAAATAAAGAGATAAAGAATGACCAGAGATTATCGCCTTTAGGAAACTCTTTTGCTCAAAGTCAAGGTAGCCGTGACGAGTATGAAACAGGAACTCAAAGTGTAAGTAGCTTCAGCAGTCCAAGCCACATTCATGAATCAGTAACACTTAGTCCACTACCTCAAACTCAAGGGGGTCATTTGAGTACAGCTACCTCAGTTCCTGGCATTCCTGATCGTACCTTTATGTCTAAGGGATCTTTTCCTGCTATCAACAATCCCATCAAACATGTCTCATCAGGATCTGATGAAAAGGTAATGCATAAGGGTGGCATTAGTGATCCATTGTTGCTTTCAGCTCCGGCTGCTTCCCTTCTTAGAGATGTCAAAAGAACGTCTGTTGTCTGGGATCAAGAGGCTGGTAGGTATGTATCAGTCCCTGTCTCTGCAACAGAAGCTCGGAACAGATCATCCATGCAAATAGGTTTGCCGAATTCAAGTGGAGAAACTAGCACGCAAGGTAGAAGGGTGGTTTTTCCACCACAGGAGTCTTCTTTGGCTGCAAAGGCTCCAGTGCAACAGGCAGAGAAGCTATTGTATACAGGAGACTCTATTTTCTTTGGTGGCCCACTTTTGAGTGTTCCGGTTAGAGATAGTTTGAGAAATGATAAGGGTTTGGGTTCAAGGGAGGTTCAAGAAAGAGTGGCTCTGAAGTTGCCTCGAGACTCTAGATTCAAAAGGGATTCGGTCTCAAACCAACTTCCTGTGTTTGTCCCTGGAGGTTTTGAAAACAACTCTGCATCTGTTTCTGGTTTAAAGTAGATATCAGTTTAACTCCTAACAAAGTTTCTCACAATTTTTCCTCAAATCATCAAGATCAATGATGAAAGATAATTATTTTGCATGGTTCAAGTGGTCTCTTCTCAAATGAATTATTTGATTCGACACTCCGGCTTGTGGTGAAATTTGTAAAGTGAAATGATGTCATGAGGTGAGTCTCTCTCCTCTCTCTCTTTGTTGAAACTGGCTAAAGGTGTTTCTAAATTCCAATTACTTGTTAGCTTTTTTCTTTTAACCAAGCTTTATTGGTGGTTTATGAATAATTTATCTGTCAAACTTTAGTTTACTCTGTTTATGTCGCCCTACTGGGATTTGTTAGTTTTAATGCTAAGTTGAGCACCTTGATTTAGGGTAGTACAAATTTTGATTGACTCTGAGTATGCTAATTACTGAAATGTAGTTGGTTCCAACCCTTCCTACTTCTACACAGCCCATTAGATGTATAGGATTATAATCCTTTGCTTTGAATAAAGTACTCTAAAGGAAAGGAAATTTTTAATTCCAAGGTTTAATTTGGTTCATGTAATTATCCGTAAGAGGTGGCATTTATAGAGTTTAAATCCTGGCACTTTGTAGTTTAAAAAAAAGAAACTTAAATAATAGGAGGATTTAGGCTTTTCTGATTTCCATATGCAGTTCATCCTGTAAATCAAGCTCATATAAAATGATTTCCATGTAAATAATGATTGTTTAATTGACTTTGTTTGTTAGCTTGAATTTTGAAAATAAATTGAAAGATTTGAGGGAAAGTGGCAGAAGCGTATGAAAATGAAGAACTCTTTGCCCCTGAAATGTAAAATGATTAGTTCCGGAAAAGCTCAAAAACTTGAATGTCCATTTTGGTTATTGGATTTTGTAATGTCTCTTAAAACATAATTTTCAAAATTATGGCTAATTGTTGGAAACGTTGTCATGTAACAATTGAGGCATTTTCCAATGCTTCTTTTCACTTAGCAGAGGTAGTCATGGTTTTGTGGCACTCAAAACTATACGTCCACAAAGCCTATTTCTGAAGGGAGACAATATCCTACAACTGGGTTTTGTGGGCACTCCTCTTCAACCACATCGAGAGAGCTTAAGCAGGTAGTGGTAGATCCGTTGTTAGCAGCTAATGTTAGAATGCATTTTTAAAAGATATTTTTTTTTTACAAAACAAAAACAAAATCAAAATTTAAGAAAACTTAGAGAAGGAGAATTTGAAAATATTAAGAATCAGAATCCCAATCTTTCAGATATATACCTTAAAAAAAGTGATCAAGTTATTTGAACTAAATCTGTTCTTTTCGTACTTTTTCTTAGAAACTAAAAGAGATGCTTTGGGTAATTTCATAATATTAAATTGTGAAAGGAGGATGACTCAATCAATTTAGTTTCATGTTACATTCCTAGTGTTTTCATGAAAATATATCAGTTATAATTTTTATAATATATTTAGTATAATTATTCAATTTCAATCAAGAGATCCAATAAAATTTACAAGAAATCCTCAAATTACGGTGAATTCAACACTACAATTCATGATTAAAATTGAACAATTGTAATAAGCGTAGTAAAAAGTTTGTAGTAGGTATGGTGTTAAGAATTAAGATACGGTGGTCGGTGGGTCGGTAGGGACAAGACAAGAAAGGCTATCCCCACAATCCTCATTGGTCAGACCAAAGTGTATATAATAATTTGGTCTGACATTTTAACCACAAAAGGACAATGCCCAGGCCGAGGAAGCCACCATTTTTCATTCTTGTTGATAATGTCATTCATCCAAAAGCTAGTGGTCCTTGTAACTTCAAAATAAAAGCCAGTGATTGTAAGAAATTTGAAAATTGAACGTTTTCTTTTGCTTAAAATTTAAAATTTAATTGATTTATTTAATTATTTTTAAAAAAGATAATATTTAACAAATTTTAATTTTAATTTTAATATTTATAAATGTCAAATAAGCTTTGAATTCTCGTATCACCGTGCATATTTGAATGTGTTAGAATAAATTAATTTTAATGCCTTCTTATTTGTTGTCAAGATCATAAGATTTATTATATATTGTTTTATTTATTGTTTCTTTAAATTAACCCAAAAAAATGTAATTAAAAGTGTAAAATGCATGCATTATGGTCTCGAGGGAGATCAGGTAATTCACTGGAATTGGAACGATAGCTAAACACTGATCCACCCATCTTTACCAGTGATGGAGGTCCTAATTTTTTAATTTTTTAAAAAGAAAATTAAAAACTATGAAAATCTATTTGAAGATTATTTTAATCCTTTTACTTTTTTTATATGTAAAAAAAAAAAGTCTAATAAATTTGTGGCCATATATTCCGTCTGGTCAGCAGCACTGCAGAGAAGATTTTTTGATGTGGTGAAGAAGAAGTACAATTGGCATCCAAAGATGGAAATGATTTTGCATCTCTAGACTCTACCTTAAACAATCTCTCTCCTTTAGCATCTTTCATTTATTTCGGCGGTGCCCAGCGGAGTCGGGACTTGAATTTTAGTACTGGTCATAGTCAGCCACTACTCACTCCCAGTACCACTACCATTTGTCATTTTTTTTTTTATTTAGCCGCTGCTCACAATTCTTTTACTTTTTAAAACCAAAATAAAATTTTTTTCTATTGATTTGCATTTGCGACCAATATACTAAAAGACAAGTCCGTGGTGCAGTTTTATTTGCGAGGAGATGAGACGTTTCAAAATTGAGGCGGCTTCCAAAACTTTCGCCTTCATGCTGGGTGGAATTTGATAAAAAAAAACAAAAAAAAAATGGTGAATTATCTTTTTATTTCCAACAAAAAATTTTATCTAGAGATTGCTCTTGTTTTGACTTAAAAATGAAGAGAGTTTCAAGATTTTAATAATAAACCCACTCTTATTTTATTAATTCCAACCAAGCCACTCTTAAAAATGTTATGTATGGTTTGAAGATTGGACAAAGTGGGTTTTGACAGGTTTGCAATGATATGTTAGGCGATATGAGGAACCAGGAACACAGAAGTTAAGAGTAATGAGATAAAACCTGCGATTGCTACGATCACATTTGTGCAACAATATCTGGAGGAATACTGTAAGATATATAAGTGAAAGAAGACAGATCAAAAGTGTACTCCAAGAATATGGCAAGCACCAGCTGAGGGATGGATAAAAATCAACTTTGATAGGGCACTGGAAAGAAGGAGGATAGGGTTGGCATTGGTCGCATTGCTAGAAATCATCTAAGAGAAGTATAAGAAGTATTCTTCCTAACTATTAATGGCATAAGAGACCCAGACATTATTGAAGGAATGGCACTTGCAAAAGCTGCTAATTTTGCAAGGAACATGTGCATGCATAGAATGATACTAAAGGAAAATACGTTGGGGGTAACCTTATAGATTAACCTAAACAAGGTAACCGATCTTTCAAGAATTGGGAACTTCTTGGAGGAAACTAGAATGGAATTGTCCAATGTTGCAAAATGGATGGTGTCCCATACGTATCATGAAGTGAATGGGGTGGCTCACAAGCTTGCAAAACTAGCAGCCGTTGGGAGAGAAGAATGTTCTTGTTTAGAAAGGGTCCTCGCAGAAATCTATTCTAAAATTCATGACATCGTATTCCAAGAACTTTGTCTTTAAGTAAATGAATCCTTTTTTTTAAATAAAAAAATTTCAAATAATTTGAGACGAATAAAATATTATCTAATTATTGATTAAATTCAAATGTGATGTCTATTAATTCACAAATAAATCAACTCATAAATAAAATATTACAATCACACCAATAATTTATGTGAAAACTACAAACATTTAAGACAAAAATAAAGGGATAAATAAAATTTTCCTTTTCTTTAGTTACTTTGGTTACGTTAAAGACTCCTATGGACTCTCACTTTCCATTTTGACAAACTAGCAAATTATAGTTATTATTCTTTTTACTATATGAGACAATTAGAAATTAAATTTTCATCATTAAAATTAAAAAATAATCATTTTACCTATAGACTATGGCAATTATTAATTTCTTGTTGAAAAGTTGGATTTTGGATTTAAACCAAGAGTTTAGTCAGCAAATCACCATCTTAATTAAGTTTAGTTAAATATATACTAGGAGAATGTTAATTAATGGCTATATTAAATATTCATTATATTCCTATTCATAGAAAGGATGTTTTATAATAGTAATGTCAATTTTAATTTAAAAATTATAATTTAATTAATCAATAAAATTTCGTTTAATTTTACTTTTATTTTTTTATTTTACTTTTATTTTGGTAAAAAGTGGAAACTAAAAAATAACCAGAAATTCTGGCAAAAAAACCAAAAATAAAAGAAAATTAACAAAAAAAAAGAGTAAAAGCAATAAGGAGTTAAGTGTTCACAGAAATAGTAATATTTATATTTTAAATGCAGTAATGCAGCGTTAATGTGATGATTTGGGAAACAATAGTATTTTTTTAAAAAAATTTTAGTCTATTCTTAAATTTTTTTATTTTATTATATATTTAATTTTAAAAAAATATTATGCATTTGAGTTTTTTTGAACAAGTAATCTTTAATTAATAACTCCAACAACATATTAATTAATTAATCGGGAAACAATAATACTTAATACGGAACTTTGAAGACCCTTGATTAATCAGTTACCACATGCCATCAAAATTAGGTAACAGTTTTTTTTTTTTTTACAGTAAAAAAATGGTAACAGTTATTGTTCACGACCCAAAAGATGGAAAGTTTCTATCATTCCAAAATAAAAGAGAATAGATTAAATATAATCTTACTAATTCAACAAATTTGATTGATAACAAATCACTAGATTTTGGCAAACAATATTTAAGAAATTACTGATAGATTTTTAGATTAGTTGACATGATATTAAAATTAATGTTTAAAAATTATAAATTTTAAAAAAAATTATATATATAATGTTTTTTAATTAATTAAATATAAAAATTAAAAGTAAACATAAATTAAAAAATATTTTAAAAAATTAGAAAAATGTCAAATAAAATTTATTTTTAAAATATAATAAAATAAAAAATAATAAAAAATATATTAATCTTTTAATTTTATTTGTAAAATTAAAAATTTTACTCATAATATATAAAAAATTAACTCAAATAAATATATAACGTGATTGGATAATTTATAGAACTCAAAAAAAAAAAAAAAAAACCTGAAAATAGTATGCATTAGAATTAGCGTTATAGAATGAAGAGGAAATTGTTAAGGGACAGAAAACAGTAAAAATGAATCTTATCTTAATCTGACAGTTTGGTCCACTTGCTGACAGTAGCGTTGTCCACATTCATACATCAAATCAAGCCATGAATAGAGCCAACGCTTTAAGAGGCGTTTGAGAGTTTCATTCTCACAACACTCTCTCCTTTGGCCTTTTATTCTTGGCATGTTTTTTCTCGGTTTCAGATTAAAAAAAAATGGTGCCCTATAGCCTTCTTCGATCAACTCTCAAAACCCAGGTTCTGAATTCTTCAACCCATAAACTTATTTTTTTGCTTCTGGACTACTGTTTGATTGACCCTTTTGTTTAAAAAAATCAGTCTTCATGTTTTTTCCTACATGTTTGGATCATGATCAGAGAATAAATTTTTCTGTTCTTCTGATTTAGCCAAATTTCCTCCTTGATAGATTTTCTTATCTGGAGTTTTTAATTTTGTTGCTGACAAATGTTGTTAGAAAGAACAAGCTTTTATTACTTTTTCTCTTTCTTTCTTTATGTCGTTGTCATGATTTGTTTGTTTTGTTGGAGCTTTTTCACTGTTTCCTCCTTCATGGATCATTTGATGTTGTAAGGAATCATTCAGTATCATCTTCTAAACTATTTAGAATTGGAAAATACAAACATGTTGTTTCTTTTGGATCTAATTCTATGATCAGTTTCACTTTAGCATCTGTTTATAAAAAATGCTAGAAGGGAATATGATTAGATATATTCAAGAAATAATGGAATGAAATCCTCAATGTGGAGAAATTTGTTTCCTTACTGAATCTACTATCTATTTTTCAAGATTTCAACATCACTGGCTGTAATTTTAGGTTGTGTTTGGCTTCTGAGAAAATACTAGCATACATAAGTGTTATTTCGGGTTAACATAATCATTTTATACTCAACTTCCATGTTTCTGGATCAGTTATTTTCTTCATGTCTTGTTCGTGAATACATTAATGTGAAGCCTCCTTCCTCTCAATGCTCACATATGTAAAATACAGCAAAGAATAGGAAAACAATTCGTAATAGAATTTCTGAAGAGTTGGATGATTTCTAAATTTTTCATTTGGTCATTGATCTTTTATATTGAAGAAGAAGGTCAAAATTCATTGTTGAAAATTGGGGAGAGGGGGATTTGAACTTGGGATATCATTTTTGGATGAAGGTGTGGGCCGGTGGCTACCATTATGGGAAGTAGCAGCAACTGTTAACAAAATGACGTTTGGGTCTGATTTGGGTCATTTTAGATATAATTATATAAGAAACTTAGTCAGTAACACCCAGTAGATTTTTCTTCTTCCTTTTATTTTTTTGTATTGATTTCTCAACCATCATATTTGTTTCTTCCACCCTATTTACAGCTTGGTTCATACATAAAAAATGCTGCTGTATACAGAGGTTTCATGGACCACCCACTTAAGGGTGTAGTACTGGCCAGATTATATAGTACTGAGCCATCTTTGCAAAGGGAAGATTCAAATTTGAAGGATAATAATGGGTATGTGCATTTCATGCGTCAGCATTTAAACCTTTGTTCATGTTTGTCTTAGTCCATATATGTGTGTTCCTTGTCAGTGGTGTTGCTCAGATTGCAGATACCTTAGTGTGTGCATATTCAAAAGAAAGGTGGAGAGATAACTTGATGAATTTTTTAAAAAAATTGCATTTAATGACTTACAGTTTCTATTTGGAGATGCATGTTATTTTAATACATATGTGGTATTTATTAGCTTGCCTCCTTTATGTCAGGTTTAAGGGGCATGATATGCTGGCCCCATTCACAGCTGGGTGGCAGACCACTGACTTGCATCCTCTGGTTATTGAAAAGTCCGAGGTATGTGCCTTAGGTGTCTTTCTTTTACTTATCCAAAGTTGTTTAGGAGAATGAACTCACCTCAAGATATGTTCTTTCTTCTTTTTTCTAAAGTTCCTCTTTGTTCCTGCTGTGGTTACAAATTCAGTTTTGATCTTGTGCAGGGAAGCTATGTTTATGATATCAATGGGAAAAAGTATCTGGATTCTCTTGCTGGTCTATGGTGTACAGCATTAGGTATTGCTGATGTCTTATAATTTCAGAATCATCTCTTCGCTCTCTTCCTCTGGTCTTTTCTTCTTTGTCTCCCCCTCCTCGTTGGATATTCTCTTTCATTGCTTTTTTGCTCATCTTGACTTGTACTAATATTAAAAGTTTTGGTTTGCTGGATGTTTAACTCAACTTGTACTAATAGCATTACTCGCAACCCTGTTTTTGTTTTATTAAATTATTGCTATGAAAATTTATTTTCTTGAATGTTGTTGCACCTAGTCTATACTATAATCTGTGACGACCAGTCAGGGATATATATGCATATCATATATGCCTGCATGATGTATGTATGCACATGAGTTCACTTGCATCTTTTAGATTGTGAAGTGTCTGGATCAAGCATTCTTGTTATTTGTGCATGCGGAAACAGTGCAAATGTGCCATAACTAGAGTTAAACCTTGTAACTTCTCTGTTGTGTTTATATTCTAGGATATGACTGTTAAATTAGTTCTATGCCCATTCTACACATCCAGTGCATCTTTATGCGTACCTTATGCACTTTTATGCAACAGAAGGAAATGAACCTAATGCTATGATTTTAGAGCAGAAGAATTTTATAGTCCCTAATGATTACTAAATTTTTTCAGGAGGAAATGAACCTCGACTTGTGGCTGCTGCAACTTCACAATTGAATAAATTGCCATTTTACCATTCCTTTTGGAATCGTACTACAAAACCATCATTGGTATTCATCAATGTTCTTAATCCCATAGTTTCATCCACCCAATGGAGTTTTTTCTTTAAATCATTCTCTCATCAAGTTCATCATGTTGTCTCCTGCATAATACATATTAATGTTCAGATTCTACCTTTCTAAAATAGCCATTGCCTTTGTGTCTGTTATTACAAACTAATGAAGGAGGTATCTTCTAAAAATATTGATCTTACAGGATCTTGCTAAGGAACTTCTTGAAACTTTTACTGCAAGCAAAATGGCAAAAGTCTTCTTTACAAACAGTGGATCTGAAGCAAATGATACACAGGTTGTTTTTATAATCGATTACTATTTAAATTTTTTGTCTTTACTGGCATTCATATCTGTAATGTGTATAATTTGATGATTGATATAAACTGAAAATGTTGTGAAGTTGGTGCTTGCTAATGTTTGATTTTCTGAATTAATTATATGTAGGTGAAGCTTGTTTGGTATTATAATAATGCACTTGGAAAACCAAATAAGAAGAAATTTATTGCTCGAGCAAAATCGTAAAATTTGCTACTCAATCAATACTGTTCTTCTGTGCTTCTCTTTGTGTTATTTATGGAATCCTTATCATCCTTTCTCTTTCTTTAAATTTCTCCAGATACCATGGTTCAACTTTGATATCAGCTAGTCTTTCTGGGTAAAAGTTACTTTATTGGTAAAAATGTTTTTACTTAGTGTTTGAAATCCTTGAGTTGTTAACAATTAGATTACCATTACAGACTTCCTGCGCTACATCAAAAGTTTGACCTGCCAGCTCCATTCGTGTTGCACACTGACTGCCCTCATTATTGGCGCTATCATCTAGAAGGTTTTCAATTTTACCAATCTTTCCTGAGATGTACTTTTGAACATTTAGAATGATAGCCATCTTTATTCATGTCTCAGGTGAGACGGAGGAGGAGTTTTCAACCAGATTAGCCAACAATTTAGAAAATCTTATTCTTAAAGAGGGTCCAGAGACGGTAATGCCACCTAAAATGTTTTAACTTGAGATGGGAATCCTATTGCAACTAGAGGGCACTTGTTTGTGTAGCTGACCTAGCAAGTTTGTTCATCTCAGATTGCTGCATTTATTGCTGAGCCTGTGATGGGAGCAGGAGGTGTTATACCTCCTCCTGCAACTTATTTTGAGAAGGTAAGCTTTTAATAGCTAATTATGATTATACGCTTTGTTAACTATTTCTTTTTATTTCTGATCTCATGATCAGCATGTTTCTCCTGATTTACTGGAATACATATGCAAGTTGGCATGCTGGCACAACTTAGTTTGATGGATTCAAAAGCATTAATAATTTAATGCAAATTTTCTTTTTTTTTTCTACCATGGTTTCAGTCATCTTGTCTTGTAGGATTCTTAGCTACAACCTTCTGAAAGCTGTAGTTTTTCCACCCATGCTTGTCAGTCCTTGACCAAGCCTTATGATTGAACTTCACAGTTATATTCTACTAGTTTCAGGTCTAAGATTCTACAGTAGAACATGTCAAATCGATTGAACTTGCTGTAACCTTTAAATGCAATCCTTTAAATGCAATTTTGTTTTCTATGGTTCTACTTTAATCACAAAGTACCTTTCATGGCTTCAAAAATTGCTAGAACTACCCTTATGAGGCAAGCCTCAAAGTTCTTGTATGGTACTTCAAGCTGTCTATAGCCCTTTCTCTGGAACAATAAGAAAACCAGTTTTACTGAGTATTTTTGAAATAGTGTTGAAGTTTATAATCTCTGGAGTCAGTTAGCTTCTTGATTATGACGCTTCTATGTTGCAAAATAGGCAAAGTTGTGGTTTTGTGGCATTTGGACAATATCATAAATGTTTGTGTTGGCTTTCTGTTAGTTTAGATGCAATGTCTTTCAAAGCTTTTCTGCAGTTTTTACTAATGTAGCATTTCAAATATCATGCAGATACAAGCTGTTGTGAAAAAATACGACATACTATTTATTGCAGATGAGGTATTTGGCTATTCCTGTGTCCATATTAATATTACCATCAATGGTTTGAGAAGCCTTTCATTTGTTTGGTCTAAGTGCACTTTTGTGCTTGCTTTAGGTTATTTGCGCATTTGGAAGGCTTGGGACAATGTTTGGATGTGACAAATACAATATTAAACCAGATCTTGTTTCAATAGCAAAGGTGAAGTTGTAACAAAATATTCACGTGTAAAATAGGGAAGAATGTCACCTACAATTATTGCAATGCAATTAACCAATTATAATTCAACATTGTGTAGGGTCCATAAAAAAATTCTATAGAACCCATACTTTAAAGTGGTGGCCCTATATAATTCTTTATTGAGATTGATTAATTAAGGACTGTAGTATAGAGAATTGTAGGTGAAATGCTCCCGTAAAATAGGCTTGGACCCTCAGATAATTCTCATTTTTCTGCATATGCTGGTATTGTGTTTCGCAGGCCCTTTCTTCAGGATATATGCCAATCGGAGCAGTTATGGTGAGCCCTGAAGTTTCAGATGTCATTTATTCTCAAAGCAACAAACTTGGTATGTTAATGCTATTCGGTAAAGGGCATGTATATGTACATTCATTTTTTAGTGCCTCGTCTAATTTCCTAATTTCAGGTACTTTCTCTCATGGATTCACCTACTCTGGGCACCCTGTATCCTGTGCTGTCGCAATTGAAGCACTCAAGCTCTACAAGTGTGTTCCATCCTGCCTCTAAATAGAAAATATCGCATAATTTCAAATTGTCTAGTTTGTAAGCATGAAAGTTTATTTTTTGTGGAGTAGTTGAATTCAATGCCAAGTATCTTGGAGTAAGTATTGGGTTGAAACCTTAAGTTATCTTAGATGCACTTGGCTCATCCTAAGAATAAATAACAATAGGTCAAAGCTTTGTGTTATCTTGAAGGCATATGGGTAACGCAAATACCAACCAAGGAATACCATAATGAAAAGGTTACCAAGCTTATTCGTTCAAGTTGTTTACTGGTTAAAAAGTCATTCTAGATAAAGCCATTCTAAGGCTCACTTTGCAATTCACTATTTAGTCAATTAACCCGCAAAAGTTATTGGACATTTTCTTATTTTGCGTCCAATACTTAGGGAATTCTATTTCACATCCTTGCAGGGAGAGAAACATTGTTGAGAAAGTGAAGGGCATTTCTCCAAGGTTTCAAGATGGCGTAAAATCCTTTTCTGACAGTCCTATCATTGGAGAGGTACATTATGCATTTGAAGTAGCCATTTTATACAGTTGATATTTAGTAACCATGAGGCATTAAATTGTAATCCTTCTCTGATTCTGCAGATCAGGGGTACTGGCTTGATTCTTGGCACAGAGTTTGCAGACAATAAGTCACCTAATGATCCATTCCCTCCTGAATGGGGCAAGTTCTGCTTTCTAATTACTATTTACTCTTTGTGAGAAAACTAATTATTTTTCTTATCTGCATGCTTAGGGATTTGAGTTGCCGGTTTATTATAAAGGCACTTGAGTATGAATCTTGATGGCTTTCTATTTTTGTGTTCCTATTAACAAATTATTGATGAGTTTCTCCACAGGAATTGGTGCATATTTTGGAGCGCAATGCGAGAAGCATGGGATGCTAGTACGTGTTGCAGGTGACAACATAATGATGTCTCCACCATTTATAATGACTCCTAAAGAGGTTGATGAGGTAAAGTTTAAAGATGTTGCTTCTATCTGCTGAATTGTCTATAAATTCTAAAGATTTGAGAGGTTCTTAAGTTCCCTTTTTTCACTTTTTTCTTAATTTTGATATTAAAATGGGAGAAATTTAATGACTTGTCTCTACTTTCCTTTTCTCCATTGCTCTCAATTCAAGCATAACGTTGGAACTCATTACCTTCTGCAGTTAATAAGCATATACGGGAAAGCATTGAAGGAGACTGAGGAGAGGGTGAAGGAACTCAAGTCCGAGCAGAAGAAACAGTGAGCTGTTTTTGTTGATGATGGTGAAAATTATGTATGCTTCATGCGAAGCGAAAGCTATTCACACTTTTACTCATGACATGTTACTTGTGAGATATCCGGTGCCTTAACAAAGCAACTTTTTCTATTTTGTTATGCCGTTGTATGTTTCTTCTAGTTTACTTTGTTTCTTGTTTTTCCCCATCTTATAGACACAACACAGGTATTAGTTTACTTGGGATCTCTGTCTGCTCAACCCAGCTATTTGGTCATTAATCATTATTATGGCTGTAGAAAAGCAGAGTTCAACAGCTTATTACTACTAAAATTAGATAGGTGAGGCCAACAGATTTGTGTGAACATTAATCGGACACATCAACTTATGTCCAGAGAACAGCCTCACTAGATTGTTTAGGTTGATCAGTCCAAGACTCAAAGTTTCCTAAATAATCGAGGAATGACGGTGCTTCTTTTGGTAACCCCAGGGAAACTTTCGGCTGAGAAACATCAATTTTGTCTTGGGTTTTAGTTTAGAAATTAGATTTATGACCCATGACATAGAAGCGTTTTATCTAGTGTTTGTGCTGAATAACAATAAGACTTGAGGATGGGTTACAAAATGCATTTGTTAACCGATTAGTAGACTTAATAATTTATGTTTTTAAGTCTTTTTTATTTCTAATAACATGAAAAAATATGAAAATTTTTACGACATAATTTTTGCAAATTCATATACAGTTTTTGTCAATTTTAAATAATAATACTTTTAGGTTTTTTACATTATTTTCGTATCATATCTAAAATATCTAAAATTATCATGATTATTAATAATGTAGTAAATTTTGTATTTATCTCATATCGGTGGTACTTATATGATGATTAGTAAGTATTAATAATGTAAATAATATTTTATTATATTAATTAATATCAATTAATAAGTAATTATTGTAATATCAAGTTATAATATATCCAAATTTAAAATATGATTATTGTTAAATGTAATTCAGATTTAATTCTATATTTACCTCTTTACTAGGACGAATCAATTTTAACTAACATATTAAGAGAATTCTCAACTTTATATATTCATCGATCTATTAGATTTCGTAACTTTAATTTGAGAAGTAAATAGCAATTTTCTCTTCTCTTGCTCTATAGATCATGGATTAAAATCCGAAAGATGACATCAGAAAGCACAAGACACAGACCCCAATTTTTTTATTTTGAATTTAATAAAATTAAACTCTTGCCTACATCTAAATCAATTTTTACTTTAATTATAAATTGTGTTAGTGATGGATGCGCTTCATCTAACATTGAAAGTAAATAAAACTAACAGATACTTGGAGTGTGGATTATACAACTTACAGTAACCAAATCAAGTCTGTTTTGATGTAAAAAGGGCATGGTTGTTCGAATCCCATTAAGCAATTGTAAAATTTACAAATAAAAAGCAAAAGCAATTTTGCATTAGTGAAACTAGAGTCAAGTTTTGGCATCTTTCTCTGCTTTTCTTCTAGCACGCCTTTTCCTAGAGCTTAGAGAAGAATCGAATCCTCCGTTTTCATACTTTGAAGCTTCTAAATCTCTAAATGATTTCTGTACGTTTACAAAATATAGTCAAATAATTTGTTCAACAAAAATAAACAAACAGATGAAACTAATAGTCAAGGAAAAAAGAACAGAAAAAAAAAAAAAGGGGAAAGGTAGGTACCTCTCTTAGCTCAGAAAAGCTAACGACATAAAAGGTAACAGCAGCTGCTGCTACAATTCCCAGCACTGGAAGCGCTAGTTGCTTCACCCCATCCATTTCTCTCTTTGCTCTTTGCTTCTGCCACTACAGATGCCTTTGCCACCAATGTCTTCTTTAATTTGCTTCATTGATGGCATTTGGGCTCGCTCAATTTTTTCCAGCCCATCCTACAAAAGGCCTAACAAGGGGTTAGCGACAAGGGTCAAAGGAACCATAGGGCCATAGCCTGCCTTGCAAGGCATGCATGCTGCGCTGCATATATAAGATAAATAAAAATTAAACGGCATGAGGGAAGCATATCCCTAAGCACATGCAATCATTGCATTATAATCGATTAATTATAATTTAAAATTATAAAATTTATCCTTATAAACGATAGATTTATACATAAATTTTTACTATAATTAAATAATTATAAAATTTTAATAGAAAATTTTTTAAATATTAATTAAAATCATGATTAATTTAATCCGAGTCCAACTCATAAACACTTCCTCCATGAACTGACATCTTCGTGTCAAAGCAATGCCTGAATGGGTCAAATCTAGCCTATTTGCATCACAACAAAGGAAGAAGGAATGACAAGGTTAAGAAGGAAAATGATAAAAGCATAGAAGTGAAAAAAGAAAGAAGAAAGAACAACAAAAATTATACTTCATCTATCACATGGCAAACAAAACTATGTAGAGAATTATGCCTGGTCGAATTTTAGTTCATAATATTATCTATATATAAAAGTATAAATTTCAAAAATATTAATAGTGATCAACCTAAATATTTTTATAAATTTTTAAATAAATAAATTTATCCTTAAATATATAATTTTTATTAATTTATTTAAGTTTAATTTAAATCAACTAAAATTAAAAAAAAAAAGAGTTTATGTGAAATTAAATTACCTAAAATTTTAAAATTTTAATTCTAAAATTACTAAAAGTGATTGACTAAAATATACTTAATAAATGTTTTTATAAATTTTAAATATTTTTTTATTATTAGACTAAAAAAGAGATTGATTAAAATACTTTTAATAAAATTTTATTTCTAAAAAATTTTAAAAGTGATTGATTAAAATACCATTAGTAATTTTTTTTTATAAAATTTAATTTAAATGATTTTTTTATTATTATTAGACTTCTTTGTATTAGTAGAACGATTTTTCACATCAAATAAAAATACAAATAGAATAAGATAAAATTTAATGTGTATGAAATTTATTTATTTAATTGTTGAAAAAGCAATTCTATATGTAATTTATGTTGATCAATAAATTCATTAAAGATAATTATAGTTAAATCATTTAAGTATATTTATTTTTTCTAGTTTTTGCCTATCAATTTTTTTTTAATATATTAACTATATATATATGTTAATGATTTTATTATTTATATGTTTTATGAGTTAATCATTTGATCATTAATAACATAATTAAATTTTTTTACTCCCTTTAAACAATTTTTTAATATATCATTCTTACAATTTAATCTGACTTCTATAATTAATTTCTCTTTTGTATTTTTTTTCTAAAATTTTATAATTGTTATTCCAAAGAATAAAAACTAATATCAAATTGATTGCACCCCTTTTACCCAAAATTAGTACTATGTGATTCATTGAACACTTTAATTAGACTTTCTACATGTAGAGTTAGATGATTCAAGAGGCGATCAGAATTGGATCTCATCAAATTGTCATAAGAATTATTCATTTTAATTGAAACAATAATTAATTTAATTTTTTCTCAATTTTTATCTTAACATGCATATATATATGATTAATTTATATATCAAGATTATTTAATATTTCTCAATTGTATTAAAATGCTTACTTTTTTATCATTCAGATGGTTAAACAATCTAATATGAATTATTCTAAGTAAAAAATTATAAATGAAGTAAAATTAATTATTTTTGATGAATTTTGTTGAGGTGTGACAAAATTCATTGAAACTAATTGGAACTATTTTTTTAATGTGTTTATACCAAAGTTACATTCATTTATGAAAATTTATATTTGTACTACTAAAAATAAAATCATTATAAATTGTATAAGTATAGCAGAACAAGTTTGTTATTCTTAGAATTGAAATTTTCTTAAGAGAACATGACAAGTATCAAGGTTAAGAATTTATTTTGTTTTATTTTGATTCTAAAAATTATGTATTTAACTATTTTTATATACTCAAAATTTATGTATAATAAAATTTTTAAGTAAAAGAAAATTTAAGTTTTTAATTGACATAATGTACAATTACATTCAATTGATTGAAACACCGATCCATGATTATCTTAAATAGAAAAATGAGACAAAAGATTGATTAGTTATGTATAACTCTATTTTCTTCATATGACAAAGAATGATAATGTTATATAATGTTTCAATAAAAAATATACTAATATATTGATTTTAAATATCTTTATAATTAATATGAAACTCTTTTATTTGGAAAAACATTATATAGTCATCCATTTTCTCTTTTATGTTAGTTGAAAAATATTCACCGTTATATCAAAACTTTTAAGGTTGCCATATTAAGTAATATTTGTTGAAAATAATTGAAATTCATCAAATTAATTATCACTATTACATTTAACATAAAAATATTATTATAAATTATTATTTAACTAAACTTAAAAGTGATTCAAAGGCATTCATTAGTAAAATTCATTTGATAAATCTTTATTTAATTGTGTATTTAATATTTTAATTATTTTAAATTTTGACTTTTCATAATTTCAAGTTGGATTTTAGATTTAGAATCAGTGACCAATTAGGTCAAATCAAGTTTTATTATCTACTTCTATTAATAATGTACTCATTCACTTATGCAGTTATGTAAATTTGACTCAATAATTGGTGCATACTTTTCTTTGTTTCAAAAGCTGGATTCAAATTGTCTTAAATCAAATAAAAAGAAATAAATTCAATTACTTATAATTACAATTTTATTTTAGAAATACTCTTCAAATTAATTAATTAATTCAACCATAAAAATAATAAAAATAAGATATTGAAGATGAAAGGAAAAAAGTTTTAAATAAGAAATTTTTAAATTGTAATAAAAGATAAATAAGAAATACTAGATTTTGATTGGGTTACTATTTCAATTCGGATTTTGGTTATGTTCAATAATTTTGAGTTTTAAATAATTACTAAGTTGTTACTTTTTAAAATAAATTGAAATCAAGTTAAGTTAGTTTATTTTTATAAGTATGTATATTATATTATTTTTAATTAAATTAAAATTTAAAATGAGTAAAAAATTTATTTATACTCAATTTGAGTTTTGAATTGTTTCAAATTTGAATTTATCAATTCATATTGTTTTAGTTATAATTTTATGTACTAGTAATAAATTGTCAAACAGAATAAGAACACAATACAATAAAAATTTAAGTGCAAAAGTGATAAAGATACTAATACTAATTCTAGAAAAAAAATTTTATATCCAAATCTTACAAAGAGATTAAATGATATATCTTTTTTTTAGAATTTTAAAATTCTTATTACAAAAATATTAATCTAAATTAATGAGTTTATAATTACTCATATGTTGATCAAATTGCTATTATATGGGTTGAAAAAACAATTCAAATATTTCATTTAAAGAGATATCGTAATTCATACTCATTTAAGAAGATAATATAGAGTTAAACATTTTTTAAGTTGTTATGACACCTTATATTATTTTTTACTCTTTTCAAATAAAGAAGTTGATTGACATCAAAATATAAAAAAATCTTATTGAATTACAATTATAAAAATAAAGAAACAATTAAAAATATATCATGTTTTTGTTCAATAGAAGAAATTTTTTATGAGGAATACAAAGATAATTATTGTGAATTTAATATTTTTTAAAAATTATTGCTTGTTTAATTTTTATAAATTTTATTTAATAAATTTGTTCTCATTACTTTTATCATATATATAACAAAATTTTTACTCAAAATTATATACTTTAAAATAGAAATATATGTAAAGTTTATTACTTCCATTAATGATAGAGCACTTCAAAATTTTCAATCTTTTTATATGCAATGTATTTTGTTAACAGATATGAAAGCACATACATTAATAATTTAATCAAATCATCAATAAAACTTATCTTAATATGTACTATTTTATCATGAACTAAACAATTTTGAGAATATTTTAGAAATATTGACTTAATATATATTGTATATATTTATTATTTAGTTTTAATACTTGCATTAGTACAAAAAGTTATGATTTAAACTTATTATTACTTGCTAAACTATTGATAGTAAATTAAGAGTATTTACTCATACTTTTAAGTTATTTATATTTAAACTTTTTCTTTGAGAAGAAAATGAACGTAGTAAAAATAAAGATGCTTAGATAGATGTATGGTAATACTAGAATAGACAAAATAAAAAATAAAGAGATTCGAAAAAAATTAGGGGTTGTCCAAATTGAGGAAACGATGAGAGAAGGCTATTTGAAATGATTTGAACATGTGAAACATAGGCCTAACTATGCACCATTTAAGAGAATTGAGTCTCTAGATCTATAAGAGATCAAAAACTCTAAAGGTTGACCACAAAATACATGAATGCAAATAATAAAAAATGATATAATGGTTAAGAAATTAGATGACAAGGTTGTTGTTGATAGAAATAAATGGTGCAAGAAGATTCAAAGTACAACCTAACATAATTTCCTTTTTTGGTCTTTTAAACAATTGATCCCAGAGTATAAGATATAAGACTTAATGTATTGTTGTTATATTTGAACTTTTTCTGATTTCTTTTTCTTCCTTACAAATTGTATCATCTAGCATATATTTATATTTACTCATACTTGCTAAACTATTGATAGTAAATTAAGAGTATTTACTCATACTTTTAAGTTATTTATATTTAAACTTTTTCTTTGAGAAGAAAATGAACGTAGTAAAAATAAAGATGCTTAGATAGATGTATGGTAATACTAGAATAGACAAAATAAAAAATAAAGAGATTCGAAAAAAATTAGGGGTTGTCCAAATTGAGGAAACGATGAGAGAAGGCTATTTGAAATGATTTGAACATGTGAAACGTAGGCCTAGCTATGCACCATTTAAGAGAATTGAGTCTCTAGATCTATAAGAGATCAAAAACTCTAAAGGTTGACCACAAAATACATGAATGCAAATAATAAAAAAATGATATAATGGTTAAGGAATTAGATGACAAGGTTGTTGTTGATAGAAATAAATGGTGCAAGAAGATTCAAAGTACAACCTAACATAATTTCCTTTTTTGATCTTTTAAACAATTGATTCTAGAGTATAAGATATAAGACTTAATGTATTGTTGTTATATTTGAACTTTTTCTGATTTCTTTTTCTTCCTTACAAACTGTATCATCTAGCATACATTATGGTTTTTTTCTTTTTGGATATACATAAATCAATGATAACATAGTAGTTATTGAAAACTTAAATTTAATTAGAATAAATTAGTAGTAAATTGGTGATGACTTAATAGTAAATAAATTATAACTTAGTAGTTAATAACTAATAACTTTTTAATAAATCAATAATAATACAATAATAAATGCATAATATTTTAATAGTAAATCAATTATAATATAATTGTAAATGTATAACAATATAGTACTAAATCAAAGATAACTTAACAAAAAAATAAATGATATTTTAATAGTTAATTATTTATAACTTAGTAATAATCAGTGGAATCTTAATATTAAATTAGTGATAATTTAGTAGTAAATCAATTTTAGTTTAATAGTAATTAATTGTAAATCATAAACAAATTAATAGTAAATAACTGATAATTTAGTAGATAATTATTAAAAACTTAAAAGTAAATTAGTATAATTTAATAGTAAATCATGCATAATTTAATATAAATGAGTAATTACTTGGTAGTGAATTATAAATAATCTGTTGGTAAATTGGTGATAATTTTGTAATAAATAATAAAAATGAAGTAGTAAATCAATGATAAAATAATATTAAATACATAAAAATATAATAATAAATCATTGATAATTTAATAGTAAATTAATAACTTAGTAATAAATCATTAACAATGTTGTAGTAAATTACTAATTACTTAATTATAAATCAGTGATAATTTAATTACAAATTGATTAATCATTAATAACTTTTTAGTAAATTAACTTGGTTATAAATCAATGATAATTTAATAATAAATTGGTTAATCATTAATAACTTTTTAGTAAATAATATGTAATTTAGTAATAAATTATTTATAACTTTATAATAAATCATTAATAACTTAGTGGTAAATCACCAACAATTTAATGATAAATTATTCATAACTCAATCGCAAATCATTTATCAATTAGTAATAAATTATTGATAATTTAATTGTCAATCATTAATAACTTTTTTATACTTGAACTTACTAAGGATTGAACCCTAGTTACTAGCAAAATTAAAGTTAAAACTTTTATTTTGGAGTTAAGATAATCCTACCATGAACCTATTCAATAATAAAAAATTAGTGAAAAAATTTTAAATTTGAATAAAATAATAATGTTACTTTATAAAAAACTTTATCTAATATATTATTAGTGGACTTTTAAATTTCATGTTTCATAGTTGTAAATGCATAATAATATATTAATAAATCAATGATAGGTTAATAAAAATAAGCGACAGCTAAATAGTTAATTATTAATAACTTAATAACAAATAATAATAATTTAATAGTAAATTAATAATAATTTAATAATAAATCAGTTTCAGTTTAATAGTAATTAATTGATAAATTTAATAGTAAACCATAAATAACTTAGTAGTAAATCAATAATAATTTAGTAGTTAATAATTAGAAACTTAAAAACAAATCAATATAATATAGTAGTAGTTAAATATCAATAAATTAATAGTTAATCAATGATAACTTACTAGTAAATCATGAACAATTTAATATAAATCAATTATGACTTAATAATGAATCATGATTAATTTAATAATAAATGTAGGATGATTTTATAGTAAATAATCGAAAACTAAATAGCAAATTAATGATAACATAGTAACAAATTACTAATAATTTAGTTGTAATTAGTAATAATTTAGTAGTAAATTAGTTAATTATTGATAACTTTATAGTAAATTATCATAACTTAGTAATAAATCATCAATAATTTAGTAGTAAATCATTTATAACTTAGTAGTAAATTATTTATAAATTAAGTAATAAATCAATACTAATTTAGTATGTAATAAATCATTGATAATTTAGTAGTAAATTATTGATAATTTAGTAGTAAATTATTGATAACTTAGTACCAAATTGTTGATAATATAATAGCAAATAAATGATAACTTAATTTACAATCGTTGATAAATTTTTTTATACTTGTAATTGTTAAAAATTGAATTTGGGTTACTAACAAAAAATGAGTTAGAAATTTCAGTATGGAAGGCAATGATAAACTTACCATAAACTTATTCAATAAAAAAATAATAAAATTTTAAATTTGAATAAAATGATAATATTATTATATAAAAAATATTTTATACTAGAACTGAGCACTTTCCTACTAGAATCTATTGTTAAATATAGAATTATGTAAATTTTATCAATAATTATAAAAAATATATCATAAGTTATCAAAAGATTATTAAAATTATATCAATAAATTACTAAAATTTTATCAAAAATTACTAAAATTGTGTTAATGGTTATTAAAATTATATCATAAGTTATCAAAATTATATCGAAAAGTATCAAAATTTTATCAAAGACTATCAAATTTTACTTATATTACACCAAAATCAAATTTAAATTATTATCATTATTATTATAGTATCAAAAAATTTATTTATTAAAATGAATTTTTTAAAGTAACAATTATACGTTACGCAAGTATCAAAAACTAATATCAATATAAAAATTTAGCCATGGATTAATATATATGGCCATAAAAATAAAAATATGTATAAGTAAAATTTAAAAAAAAACAAACAAACAAAAACGAAAGGAGAGATTGCCGGGCCATGGCAAGCTTGTGGATTGGTTTGAATAAGCTTGCATTGATTGATGGGTTCCACACCCACATCATGAAGTTGATAAACTATACCCAGATACAATGAGAAAACCATGGCCATATTTTGAGGAATAGCCCTTCGGTTGACCATTTTGCGGAGCGGCTGATTTGGAAATTTCATGTCTTAAAACTTTAGTAGTCAGAAAGTCGTTTGGCGTTCGGCCGGCCATGACTTGGTCAAGAATTATAAACTATTTGGTTCCTAAAAATGCTTACTTTGTCTCATTTTAACCCTCTCGTGTTTCACTTTGGTGAGGCATTTTAAAAAAAAAACAGATAAAATTCTTTTGAAGTCGATGAAATTCTTTATATTTTGTGGTAGTTGAAAGTCTTATTCATATATTCCATGAAAAATGGGATTCCTAATGAATTCATGAAGATGATAAAACTTGTAACTAGACATGTGAGATTAAAAAATGATTAAAATTGATCAAACTAGAAATTTTTTTAAAAATTTATTAACAAATTTTCTTATCATATAAGAAGTCAAGATGTAAAGTGAACAAGTTGGCTATATAAATGTGCCTTTCAAATGCCACCCTCATTAATTTAAATCCAGCCAATCATTCAATGGATGGAATGGAATGGCATGGAAGGTGTCTAGACTTGACTCTAAGGTTTGGTTTTCATCAAAATATGTGAGATCATTAAATTTTGAATTTTAATTATTAACATTAAAATTTTAATATTTTATTAACAAATCGATTTTTACAAATTTTATTTTCTTTTTTTTTTGGGTACTATAAATTGAAATAATAATTAAAAATTATAATTAGTTTTTTTTTCATCCTAAATTCTTTTTTTTTTTTAATCCAGCCAACATAATTAATTGTTAAGAGACTAAAAAAAAATTTTACAAAGGTATAAGTAAAAAGTAAAAAAGGAAAGGCCCATAGGCATATAATTGTTTTATGCTTTTCTTTTATTCGAATTCAAATTTTTTTTTAAAAAATTCCAACTCAAAATTCAATTCTTTCAATTGAGTGATACAAATACTTAATATTATTATTTCTTTTTAAAAAATCAAAATTTACTACTATAAATTAAGCAACATCCAGGGATCCAATAAAATTATTTTTATTATCTAATAGATAACAGATTGAAAATAAAAAAGGAAAAGATCAAATGTCTTTGTCATCCAAAGCACGACAGAGTCGTCCTTCAACTTTGCATACATAGAAGGGCGGTTTGGCCGGTCATCTATGCCATAACTTTGAGACCAAAAAGCAGCCATACATTTTTCTATGTTGTCCAATGACCAATCCATCCTTCCTCATGTCTTAAGCCTCCTAAACACCATTCTTTTTTTATTATTATTATATTGAATTAATTTTTGAAATTTTGAATTATATTTTAATTTTTTAAAAGTTACCATGTTATAGAGACTTCTATGAAATTATTGACCGATCTATTAGTAAATAACTAAATGTACAATGTTTTCAATATTATTACTTTCAGAATTACCCATTTGCATTCCATCTAGTAGAAGTCGTTTAAAAAATCACCTCTTTTGGTGTTTTTGTTAATTATTTTAGTTTTGTTTCAGTATCGATAATATCGGTTGGTATATTTTAATTATATTAAAATATGATATATTTAAAAATAATTTTTGATATTAAATTTAGTATCGAATAATATAGATTATTTTTATTGATTTTGATATATTAACTTTTTTTTATCGATATATAAATATAAAATATTTTTTATAATTTATAATTTCTCTTTTATTATTTAATTATTTTAACTCAATCAAAATAAAATTAATGGATAAAATAACCCTTGAAATTTAGGTTTCTTTATTTTTTTTTACTACAACTTATTTTTTTTACGCTTTATTTTTTCAAACTAAAATTTATAAATATTTTAATTTCTTTAAAGAAAATATTTGTACTCTCTCACTAAAATTTAACAATCCTAAAACTAAAGTTAATTTTTTTAACTCTTTGTTTTTATTTTATTAAATTTTTATATGACAAAATATTTATTTTAATATCATTTAATCAGATTAATTACTTAAAAATATCGTGATAAATTAATTATATTATTTCTTACACTTTTAAACTTATTTAGTTGTTTTTTTTAAGATATTGTATATTTATTTATGCAAATTATTAATAGTAGTATTATGTACAAATCCATTTATATTTATAAATATATTTGTACTTAATAAAAAATTTAAAATAATATATCAAAACAACTAATACCAATATATATAATTTTTTAAAAATGTTCGATACGATATTATTAACTTTTAATTTTTATGTTTTCAAATTTTACTTTCTCTCTCTCTCTCTCTCTCTTTTTTTTTTTTTTTTAATATGGGATAAGATTTTAATAGTAAAAGTTTCACTTTTTACTATAAATATAAAATTTAGCTATGATTCTCTTTGATTAAATGTTTTAAAGGTGTTAGTGGAAGTTGGTTAAGTTGATAAAGACTGAATTTTTTGTTTGTAAGATTAACATTTTATTTTTGTTATCAATTATTTTTTTATGAATGATTTATAAGTTCAATGTAAGCTATCATTAAAATTTAGTATATATGTTGAATATCAAATAAGGTAATCTTCTTTCACCTAATTTTTTTTTAAATTAAAAAAATGTGCCAATAATAATGTAATTTATTGATAGAGTATAAACTTTTAATTTTGGTTACCAAAATTCAATCATTGATAAATTTAAATACAAAAAAATATTTGAAAAAATTATTTTACTGATTAAGATTTAATTCTTAACTGTCCTAAAATCAAAAGAAAAAATAAAACTTAAACTAAATTTTAAAGTGTTGCGACCTTCTTTAATTTTAGTAATATCTTCTATCATTTAGGCTGTAACTCTAGCATATATCTGTTAATGTGTTCCAAATGCTACCTAATTTTTATCATTAAATAAAAGCTACATATTCTAGCTCTCATTAATTAGCAATACTTTTTTAAGAACACAAATTAAAATATAATTAATTATTATATTATTGTCTCCTTTGCAGATGATTTTGAGCACTCGAAATCATATAATTAATTGTTGTATTATAATTATATTATAATGATTAAATAAATAAATAATTAAAATATAAATAAATAATTAAACTCACATAATATTAAGATTTGAACTTAAAATTTTAAGACCTCCTTTTTACTACTAAAATAAGGCAAGCCTATTAATGCTTTTAAATTATGATACTCTCATCGTCTCATTTGTAGATGGTTTTGAATACTCGAAATTATATAATTAATTATTATATTATAATTAAATTATAATTATTGAATAATTAATTAATAAATTAAAATATAATTAAATAATTAAACCCATATAAATTAAGATTTGAACTTAAAATCTAAGATTTTAAGACCTCATTTTTACTACTAAACTAAGACAAGCCTCATTGATGCTTTTAAATTATGATACTCCCTTAAGCTCTTTTGTTGTCAATTTTTTATTGAGATGTCCAAAAATTATATTTTGCTTTTTTAAACAATTAAAATTTAAAATTTTTTATATTAAAAAATTCTTTTATGATTTTTTTTTTTAACATTAAAAATTATAAAATTTTAATTTTATTAAAAAGTAAAACTTAATTTTAAATATATTAAAATTAATTTTTTTAACTATGAAAATATTAATAATACCCAAATAATTTAAAATGGAGGTAGTATATGATTTAGTAAATCATATACCATAATAACCTTGTAAGAAAAAGTCGAAGTTACTATGATATAGTATTTTTTTTTTTTAACTCCATAGATGCTTTTAAATTATTCCTTAAAAAAGAATGGTGGAACCAGCTTAGTCACAAATTTCCAATTAATACCTTTTTTAATAGGGTTTTAGATCAAGAGCCAATGATTGCCTTATTATTTTTGGTATAGAAGTAGAGCTTTAGGGTTGAAATTTGAAATATATAATGCAATATATTTTTTGAAATGAGGAAAAAATGGAGACAAATATTTTCCTATAAAAAAATCATAATTTAAAAATAAAAAAAAGAGATTATAGATATTAAACTTTTTATCTTATATAAACTTGATTAAGTGAAGTTTTTTCTTCTATTTAATTTTATTTTTTTCTAATAACCTAAATGACCATTTTACATTGCAAAAATATTATCAGAAGGCATGGTTGGGTCATATAATAATATTTCTCTTTCATGGTTTCGTAGATGGTGTTACGATTCGAAAATTATTACATTTTACAATAAAAAAAATAGGTAAAATGTTTGATTTTATTCTGAAGCATATCACTTATTAATTTTTTATTATAATATTATAATTATTTAATTATAATAAAAAATTATATAAAAATTTATTATTTATAAATATAAAATTTACATAAAATTATGATACATCTCATATAATTTTAAATTATATTATAATTGTTATAAATGAAATGCTCCGATTAAATTCATTAGCATCAGGCACTAGCCAAATGGTGTGAGTATGAGTATTGTGGATTCTCCCGAAATTATTTGTTTATGTAATAATTACATTTGCTACAACTACAAAATCTGATATTCACTCAGGAAAAATCAATATATTCTTTTTTTTTTAAATAAATCAAGATATTCTTTTTTTTTTTTGCACACTATAAACATATTGAATAAAAGAGAAATATTAAAATGTGCAATTTCACAATTCATAAAAAATAAATATTCATAAATTTGTTACTTAAGTAACAATAATATCATTTGTAATAGTGGAACTATTCAATTGTCGAAAAATAACATTATTATTCATAAAAATGATATTAAGTAAATTTAATATTTAATATTTACAATAATTTTTCATTTTTAAATTATTATTTTTATACTAAAAATAATATTAATTAAAAAAAAGAAAAAAGTAATAAGAGAGATCATAAGCGCATAAAATTAGAAAAAATGAAATGGTAATTAATAAATTGAAAAAATATGAAAAAAAAATAATAAATTAAAAAAAAAAAAGAAAAGAGATTGGTATGGAATGCAGTTTAAGAGAAATGTATGGGCAAAATAGTAAAGGAAAAGGGGAAGCGTTCGGACTCGGTTGTTGTGGTATTGGTTGTTAAAATGAGGCCCACTTATACCTCAGTGGATTCCTACTCACTTTAAATATCAAAGATTCTCTCTCTTGTCTTTAACAATACTTTCATCTCCCCACATCATTCTACTTCTGTCTTTCACCATTCTCTTTCTCATTTCTCAAATTTTCACCATTGTTTTCTTCTTAGATTCCTAAAATAGAACACGCTTATAGAAATAGTAAGGCAAGCCAAAGCAAAGCAAATCTCTCCAACTTTTCTCATCAGGCAAGAATCCCTTTTCATCTCTCTTTTGATGATTCTTTTCTATCATCACTTGTTATGTACGTTAATAATTTTTTATATTTTCTGCGAGTGTTTCTGCTCTGCTTCTATCATTCTTTTTTTTTTTATAATATTTTATTATTTTTTTTGAATTTGTGTTGTGTCCATGATTTTTATATGCTTTTGACAAACATAAAAACTCAATGATCATCATGATCTGATATAACTTAGATTATGTTTGGTGGATGATTTTCCACTTTCTATTAAAAAAAAAAGTGGAAGAAAACAGCAACTCTTTCATCACTTCTTCAGACTACTATGGAGTATGGATTTTGGTCATCACAAGATGATCCTGATCTTGATCTTATCACCAGTTTCTTCGTTTGATCATTCCGTTGGTTTGTTGCTGGAAATTAATTAGTTTTCTTTGCAAATTAGTATTTAGAATAGAAGTGTGTCAAAAACTATAAACTGTTCTAACTTTATTATTTTTTTATAATTTTCTAGTGTGAGTTGTTAAGTAGTCTTCAAGTGGTTTAAACTTTGAAGTGTTTTAGATCTCAAAGGAATCTATAACGTATAGAATTCCTTTCTTCTAATAATAATAAAAAAAAATTGTCTATCTGCAAACAATTTTTAACTGATCTGGACAAAATAAAAAATTGACTTGTTGCACTCCACTTGCAACAGTTTTTGATTCCTTGAATTGACAATTTAACTTCTTACCAGGTTGGCAGAAGTAAAAAGACAAAAACAAAAAAATAAAAATAAAGTGGAGGTTTCACCGTTGTTAATTTTAGGATTGGGTGAAATTTTTTAATTTCACCGACGGTTAGTATTTAAAAAAAAATCATATATTTTATTTCTAGTAAATTATGCAAAATTTTTATTTTTTATAAAATTTAAAGAATATATTTTTTAATATTTTGCAATCTGATCATTTCTTACGGAAACTATGTGATGATTAAGTCTTTCGAAAATAGGAAGTTTGCTTTGATAAAGCAATTCTCCTTCTTTTTACGTAATTATCGGAAGTGATTATATTTGAGATTTTTTATTCAAAAATTTGAAAAATGAAAGCAACAGGAAGAGAGAAAGAGAGAGAGAGAGAGAGAGAGAGAGAGGCAGGGGCCTAGCTCTTGAATTAGAAATTCAGCTGGCACGCGTTCATTTTATTTTCTTTTATAGTTTAAAAAAAAAAGAAAAGAAAAAGTTTGATGATAAGATATGATATGGAAAAAAAAAATTAAGCTAAATTGATAGGCTGCCTACTTTGATGGGACCACTCTCTCATTGCTTTTTTTTTTTTTACATTTTAGGTAATTTTGTGTCGTTTGAATTCGAAAGTTTTGCTTCAAATTGTTCCTTTTTTTTGCTATTCTTGTAATGCAGCCGATAAGTCAATTTAATTTACTCTATTCATACGAAACACATTAAAAAAGTAGTAATATGTATAAATAGTTTAAATGGATTAAAAATTGAAATTCCGATTCAATTTTTTAAATCCATATTATTAAAATGGTTAAAAAAAAACAATTTGATTATATTACTATAAATTTTTGAAAATTTTATTTATATTTGGATTTAAAAAAAGGAAAAAGTTGCTTTTTTGTTCATCCCTTACCTGGCAATCATTAAAGCATTTTGTTTTATTTGGAAAAGGCGGATTAAAGTCTTTCTAAAATTTAAATGATAAAGAATCTTAATGAGGGTTTTATTTGTTCTTCAAAAGCTATTCAACATATTTTAAAAATTTTATTATAAATTTAATTTTTTATAAAATTATTTAAATTCTTATTATCTTTCATACATTTTTTCTTTTTTTTTTTCTAAATTTGTAGTAGTTTTTTTTACTTCTTTTCAGTAACAAATTATATTGTTGTTAAAATTTACAATTACAATTTATAATATCTAGTATACTACCAAAATTTAAATAAGGGTTAAAGTTTTTCTAAAATTTAAATGATAAAGAATCTTAACGAGGGTTTTATTTGCACTTCAAGAACTACTCAATATATTTTAAAAATTTTATTATAAATTTAATATTTAATGAAATTATTTAAATACTTATTAATCAATTTTTTTTATCCTTCACATTTTTTTTCTTTTTTGTTTCTAGATTAGTAGTAGCTTTTTTTTTTTACTTCTTTTTCGGTAACAAATTATATTGTTGTCAAAATTCACAATTAGAATTTGTAATATCTTGTATACTACCAAAATTGAAAGTGAATTTGAGAGGGATAATTGCAGCAATGAAGCTTTAGAGATGACAATCAGGTAAGTTGATTTTCGGACATAGATGTTTAGAAAGTTTTAAAATTTTTTGAAAATTTATTTTCAAAAGCTTTAAAAGGTTTCATGCATCTATTTTTGAAAATCTTTAAAAGTTTTTGAAAATTCATTTTTTGATTTTCAAAAATCTTTATTTCCAAAATTCTTAAAGGCTTCTGGACATTCATTTCTCTTTAAAAGCTTTCGAAAATTTATTTTCGTAAGTTTCAAATCACACTAAAATACTTAAGCCCTAACTTCAAATGGGGGAATTTTCCTTTAAATTTAGCTTCAAATTTTTAAGATTTACAGTTGGGAAGAGTGAGAAAAGATGAGGTATGGGGGAGAAGAGATAGAATGTTTAAGTGTTTTGGTAAATTTTAATTTAAAGTGTGAGGTGAAATAAGTAAAAAAAAAAAAAAAGAGGGTGTTAAAATTAATAAAGTGTGTTGAGTAAATGTTAAGATGCAAATAACAACTGTCTTAAATTACAATCCTCCGAATAAAACACTTAAAACACTTTAATATTTACATTATTTACACAAAATACCATTATTTTATTCTCTATTCTGATTTCGAATAATCTAGCATGATTCTTTCATAAAAGAAATAAAATTAGCTTTGGCTTAAATCTCTTTTTGATTTATAATTTCTAATACTAACATCTTGTTTTTTGATATATCTCATGCTTCTTTTATTAAATTCAGAATCCATTTTCACGATGCCTTGTCTAATAGCAAGTGTCCACTATTTAAATATTCATTATTTTTTCATATACTTAATTAATAGTAATTTTAAAAAATACAACTTTCCTAAAAATTATATTTTAAAAAGTTCAAAGAATTATTTTTATTATTTATTTCTCCTTCTTCCTTTTTTTCTTTTTTCTTCCTTTCTTTTTCTATTCTTTATCCTTCCAAAGAAAAAAAAAAAACATATTGGCAAATAATTGGACATCTTGAGTTGCCCCTTAATTAAGAAGTTGTCTCTTGAGGATAACTTTAATATTATGTGTATATATATATATATATATATATATATATAGGGACAACTTTAATATTATGTTTAGATGTATAGATTTGAAGAAAAAGTATTTGAATCCATTTGATACATGCATATGTGGACGGAACCTTATGGGACCTAGTAGGGGGCTTAGCCTCCGTTGAGATAAAAAAATTTTAAAATGTTAAAATTAGAAGTATTCTATATAAAGCTCAGAGTTTCTATTGATCAGTTTATTTGTTGTTGAGCCTAGCATTAATTTTACTAGTTGTCATTGTTATGGTAGGGAGTTTCTAACCATAAATATTTTGAAACTGATTTGAGTAATCGAATGGAAGATCAATAACTAAATGATAGCTTAAGTGTGATGTATTTAAAAGTATTGATAACTAAACTATTATATAACATTTTTAAAAATATAAAACCATGTCAAGAACAATAGTAAAACTTTTAATAATTATGATTGGATATGAAAGTTTTAGTTTTAAATAGTATTATAATTTATAATTTCTTTATAATTTAGTAAAATTGAATTACACCCTTGCTAAATAAAATTATTGGCTTTGCACTGCATGCATCTGTTATTCAGTCAAATGCTCTGAATGCATGAAATTACCTTTTAGCATGCATGTAAAATGTTATGATGTGTTATCAACCATAAGGAACATGATATTACCTTAAACATCAAACGACATAATTTCTTTCAAGACTACATTTTGGAAGTGTTTTTTTTTTTTTTTTTATTCTTCTGGATAATAATTGTGGAATGGCTTTAGAACAATCTTCGTTAATTTTCTTTAAACTACTGAAACTCATTTCTAAATTAGTACATGCCTTCTCTCTTGTTTCATTTAATTTCTGAATTGTGAACTTCAATGATCACAGGTGAACAAGTGTTAAGAACAACAATTTTTAATTTAAATATGGAAGGAGAGAACCTAATAAGCACTGAAATCCCAGTGAAGGAAGCTGTTGAGGACACTGTTAAGGTGATAGCATATATCTATTTTCTGCAATTTTAATCAGTCATGTTGACTTTTTAATTTATTTCAACTCATTTCCCCCACATACTGACTTGGTCATTTCTTCTTCATTTATTCCAAGCTTTATAATGACATTCCAAATTAGGAGAACTTGAATTTATAAGTCAAATTAGCAGTTCTTTCTAATGGTGATGGCATGATGCATTGCAGGCCTCCAATGGAGACTTGCCGCAAGTAGAAAAGGACGGAAAGAAAGAAAAGGAAGAAACCACCTTTGATGGAGAGTTCGTTAAAGTAGAGAAGGAAGCTTTAGATATGAAGGATGGTTCTAATGTGGCTAAGCCTGCATCCTTGCTGGATAATGAGCCAACCATCATGGAAAGAAGCTTAAGCAATTCAAGTAGAGAACTACTTGAAGCACAAGAAAAGATGAAGGAACTCGAGCTTGAATTGGAAAGGGTGACTGGAGCATTAAAGCATTCTGAATCAGAAAATGGCAGACTGAAGGATGAAGTTTTGGTTGCAAAGAAGAAGTTGGATGAAGGGGGAAAGAAGTACAATGAACTTGATCTCAGTCATAGAAAATTGCAAGAGCAGATCATTGAAGCTGAGCAGAGATATAGTTCACAGCTAACCAATTTCCAAGAGGCTTTGCAAGCTCAAGAGGCAAAACAGAATGAACTCGCTGAAGTAAAGGAAGCATTTGATGGTCTCAACATGGAGATTGAAAACTCAAGAAAGAGGATGCAAGAGTTGGAGCGGGATCTGCAGAGTTCCGTAGAAGAGGCACGGAAGTTTGAAGAACTGCACAAACAAAGTGGCTCACATGCTGAGTCTGAGACACAGAGGGCTTTGGAGTTTGAGAGATTGCTTGAAACTGCAAAACTTAGTGCAAAAGAAATGGAAGATCAGATGGCCTCCCTCAAGGAAGAAGTGAAGGACCTGTATGAGAAGGTTGCTGAAAATCAGAAGGTCGATGCAGCACTTCAAAGCACAACAGCTGAACTTTCTGCTGCTCAGGAGGAATTGTCACTTTCTAAATCAGTAGTATTGGACTTGGAGCAAAGACTTACTTCTAAGGAAGCTCTTGTTAATGAACTGACTGAAGAGTTGCACATGAAAAAGGCTTCAGAATCCAAGGTGAAGGAAGATATCTCAACTCTAGAGAATATCTTTTGTGCAACTAAAGAAGATCTTCAAGCAAAGGTCTCTGAGTTGGAAGATATCAAATTGAAACTTGTGGAGGAAGTCAAAGCAAGGGAATTGGTTAAAGCTGGGCTGAAGAACCAAGAAATTCAGGCCTCGATTGTACAGGAAGAATTAAGTAAAGTGCTAAAAGAAAAAGAAGCTCTAAAAACAGCCATGTCAGATCTCAATAGTAATGCAGCACAGTTGAAGGAGTTGTGCAGCGAACTTGAAGAAAAATCGAAGATTTCGAATGAGAATTTCTGTAAAACTGATTCTCTTTTGTCTCAGGCTCTGTCTAATAATGAGGAGCTCGAGCAGAAATTGAAATCTCTGGAAGAGCTCCATAGTGAATCTGGAGCCACTGCAGCAACTGCTGCTCAAAAAAATCTTGAGCTGGAGGATGTACTTCGGGCTTCAAATGAAGCAGCAGAAGATGCAAAATTGAAACTGAGGGATCTAGAGGCACGTTTTCTAGCAGCCGAGCAGAGGAATCTGGAGCTTGAACAACAATTAAATTTGGTAGAACTAAAAGGCTTTGAAGGTGAGAAAGAACTGAAGGAATTCTCAGGGAAAATATCTGAACTTACCACCAAGTTGGAACAGGTTGAGGAAGAAAAGAAACTGCTGAATGATCAAATGCAGGAATATCAGCAGAAGGTAAATCAGCTAGAATCAGCCCTAAATCAGTCTACGATACAGAACTTAGAGCTCACCAAGGAGTTGAAGATTGCTGTGGAGAAAAGTGCTCAACACGAGGACCGAGCTAATATGAGTCATCAGCACAGCCTTGAGCTAGAGGATCTGTTCCAGACCTCTCATTCCAAATTAGTGGGTGCTGATAAGAAGGTCAATGAGTTGGAGTTGTTACTTGAAGCAGAAAAGTACAGGATTCAGGAACTTGAAGAACAGGTAAGCAAATTAGAAAAGAAATGTGCAGAGGCAGAAGCTGAGTCCACTAGATACTCTGATAAGATATCTAAACTTGCATCTGAGCTTGATGCATTCCAAGCCAGAACATCAAGCCTTGAAATTGCAGTGCAAATGGCCAATGAGAACGAAAAGGAATTGACAGAGTGCTTAAATTTAGCAACAGATGAGAAGAAAAAGTTAGAAGAGACATCCCAATGCTCCACTGAAAAGCTTGCTGAAGCAGAAAATCTGGTGGAAATCTTGAGAAGTGATTTAAGTCTGACACAACAGAAGTTGGAAAGCATTGAAAATGATCTTAAGGCTGCTGGCTTGAGAGAAAGTGGGGTAATGGAAAAGCTAAAATCTGCTGAAGAGCAACTAGAGCAACATGTAAGAGTATTGGAGCAAGCTAGCGCCAGAAACTTAGAGCTTGAGTCATTCCATGACTCTCTAACAAGGGATTCAGAGCTTAAACTCCAAGAAGTGATGGAGAACTTCACCAACAAGGATTCAGAGGTGAAATCTTTGTTTGAGAAACTTAAATTTTTTGAAGATCAGATAAAGGTATATGAAGAACAGGTTGCTCAAGCGGCTGGACAGTCCGCATCTTTAAAAGAAGAATTGGATCAGAGTTTGATGAAACTGGCTTCGTTAGAAAGCACAAATGAAGAACTCAAAAAACAGATATCAGAAGTGGAAAAAAAAGAGCTTCAGTCTTCCTCAGAGAATGAACTTTTAGTTCAGACAAACATTCAGCTCAAGAGCAGAGTTGATGAGCTTCAGGAATTGCTTAATTCAGCTGTTTCTGAGAAGGAAGTAACTGCTCAAGAAATTTCTTCACATATGTACACAATTAGAGAATTATCAGATCAGCATACAAGGGCCTCAGAACTTCGAGCTGAAGCGGAATCTCAAATTGTGGAAGCAGAAGCACAGTTACGTGAAGCTATTGAGAAATACACTAAGAAAGAATCGGAAGCCAATGACCTGATTGAAAAGTTGAATCTGCTTGAAGGCCAAATTAAAACATATGAAGAACAAGCTCATGAAGCATCTACAATTGCTGTATCTCGAAAAGTTGAGGTGGAAGAAACACTTGTAAAATTAAAGCAGCTGGAAAGCTTGGTTGAGGAACTGCAATCCAAGTCAGCTCACTTTGAAAAGGAGAGTGGGGGACTAGCTGAGGCAAATTTGAAGCTGACTCAAGAACTTGCCACATACGAGTCAAAACTTAGTGATTTGGAGGGAAAGCTGGCTGCAGCCTTGTCAGGGAAGGATGAAACAGCTGAACAACTTCACAATTCAAAGAAGGCTATAGAAGATTTAACACAGCAGATTACTTCTGAAGGGCAGAGATTACAATCTCAGGTTTGCTGAAATTTTACTAGTATCTTAATAAACAACAGTATGATGATTTTCCTTTTTGTAGTTATAAGTTCCTTTAAAAATTCTTTTGGATGTTACAGATTTCTTCACTAATGGAGGAGAATAACCTGCTTAATGAAACACATCAGAATACAAAGAAGGAATTTCAATCAGTAATATTACAGCTTGAAGAGCAACTGAAAGATGAAAAGGGAAACGAAGAATCTCTAAAATTGGAGATTAGAAATCTCAAGGCTGGGTTTGCGGAGAGTTCCTTGTTACAAACTCGCGTCAAAGAACTTGAAGAACAGTTAGTGACTGTTGAAACTCAACCGAAAGAAGAGGTATTATACTCTGTTAATAAAGAAGGAAACTAACTGTTGACTTTTTTTTCCATATTAAATGCCAATGATCTGTTCTGGTTATTTGGTTTGTTGCTTGTAGATTGAAAGTGTTAAGACAGCTGCTTCTCTAAGAGAGGCTGAATTAACTTCAAAATGAGGATCATGCTCAAAATATCAGTGATAGAGACGTTATAAATTAACAAGTACTTCATATCAACATTTGATATGATTAGGCTCAGACAACAATTGATTGGGCATCTTTGCAATGCTTTTTCTGTATAATGAATTGATAATCAATACAAGTTCTCACAACTATCTTACATCAAGTTTAAACTGCGAAAGATATTTTCATACCAAAATTAATAATGAATTTGAATCAAGATTTATCATCATTGTCATGTTTGAAATTAACAGTACTAAGGAATCAAGAGTAACCATTTGTTGTTCTTTGTTAAAAATGTCAAACAAACAGAAAGAGGCAGATTCTCAGAAAGAGTTGGAACGAGAAGGGGCTTTAAAGTGTTCCCTTGAAGAGCTTGAAGCCAAAAATAAAGAAGCATTACTTCTCCAGAAGCAGGTCAAAGAGTTAGAAGATAAATTGCAACTGGCAGAAGCTAAAGTGAAGGTCAGTTCTTTTTTTAATCTCTTATAGCCCAGTCCTTTAACTTACACTTCACACACTCAAAGTAGGTCAGACAATGCTCCTCAACTGGGCAGAGGAAGCCATGAAAGAAAAGCTAAAAATTGATAACTAGATGTAATTGTTTCTGAGAAGTATATTTTTTATTGTTTTCACTTGGAAAAGCTTTTGAGCTTTTGAGAAACAGGAGACAAACATGTTTTAATAGATTTGGAAAGTATGTCACTTGAGATTAATATGAATAGATATGTTTTAGAATAAGGAGAGGTTTTAAAGTTAAGCATGGAATTTTCCTCTTTAGTGATTAATGAAGGAAAAATTCACAAAAACCCAGTCTCCCACCTCTCTTGTTGCTCTGATTTGTGCTGCCCTTTAATGAAACATCAAGATAAATATTTCCTGTCATATTGTTATTCTAATAGATTCTCTTAGTGGAGAAAAGCAACCAATATAGAGTGCTCTCTTCCTGACAATTTTTAAGCACTCAAAACTACACTTATTTAAGATCTTTTTGGTTACATTTTCTTGAAAATGTGAAAGTTGCTTACCCTAATTCATGTATTGCAGAGAGATGGCAATGCGGCCAAATTGAAGGATGGCGTAGAGGTGAAATCCAGAGATATTGATGGATTAACTTTTTCAACACCATCAAACCGTAAGAGTAAGAAAAAGTTGGAAGCAGCATCTGTGCAAGCTGCCTCCTCTTCTTCATCAGTTACCCACACTGAAGCTTCACCTTTGACAACCTTAAAGTTCATTTTGGGAGTAGCCTTTGTGTCCGTGATCATCGGTGTTATTCTTGGAAAGCGTTATTAGTTTAGGTTTGTGTTTCTTGATTTTGCCCCCTTTGTTGATTTTTCTTTCCATTTTCCTTCATATAAGTAATGCACAGCAGAATGGTAAAGCTTAAATTTGTGTATTTTTTCTTGCTCAGATTTTGATGTTGGTTGGGGAACTTGTTTTCACTCCTTCCCTTGCCTGTTTGTCAAACATAGTTGGTTTATGTATCATCATTCAAGTTTGTATTCAGTAAATTGATTGGATTGCACAAGTTTCTGGTTTTTATCTCCTCGCAAAGTTCCTGCATAAATGGATTGAAGAAAGATGCATGTAACTGATCCAGTTCTGGAGATTAATGGATTGGAACAACAGAACAATTAACTTGAAATTTCTTCTGGAAAAACATTGCAACAGGTGATTCTTACTTTTTCATCTACCAAGATATGAAAAATGCAAGTTACAACGGGTGATTGCAGCCAGAATCAAGAAGGATGAGACTCTGCATTTGAAGCAGGCTTCAAAATATTTGGAAATTCCCAATGGAACAGTTGCCCCCACTCTAAAACTACCCATGACTGAAAGTCATCCTCAACAAATTGCTCTGGCCATGGTTTTCATGTGACCAGTGAGCATGCATCTCTCAGGAAGTTCATCTACAACTTGGCATAATGAGCTAAATTCCCTTTTCTCGAACAATAACATGAACACTGCACAGCTTTACTCCTGCAATATGTTGGCAAGTGCAGAACACTGGACTCGAAAATAGCAGTTTCAGTTTTACGGGGAGAAAATTTTCCCAAACCTATGCTATTTATTCCCGAGCACCAGATTCAACTTTTTTCACTTCCTCTTCATTCTCTAACATATTTCTGAGGCAAAATGCTATGGCATCATCAGCCACAAACATGAATTCTTCAAACGAAGAAATCATTTTAAGCTATATGGAATCCAGTAAATGAGAGGGCGTCCACAGGATCCTTTTCCTGGTTTCTAAGAACCGTATAAAAAAATTAGTGGAAAATCAACATTTTCCTTAGCATCCAGTTGCTGAACACCTCCTATAGATGAAAGCCGAGTTGAGTATTCCAACTTACATTTCTCTCAGATACAAGTTGTATTGAGCAAAGACAAGATCACTAAGTCTTTGACGCTCAAGAAAATTTCTCGTGACATGTATTTCTTCAATGTAAATCTTATTCGGCTTACACACGATTGAACTGCAAGTTTGACTGAGAATTCGGGGGGCCAAATGTTGCAAATTTGGGCAACCTCCACCATATATAGACCACCATTCACCTAATAATATGGATGAATAAGACAGAAAATGCAATCAGATTCAGATACCGTTGCAAGGACAAGTCTTCTCTAAAGGTTTGGGCATATGGATCAAAAAAACTTAGATACACATCTCTCTCCTAATCTTTCAATCATTAATTCTGAAGTTAAATATCATAATTGTCTCAATTCAGAGAAAAGGAAGAAAACCAAAAGAGGCATATGAGTTATCTTTTAATGCATATCATAAATCTATACACAATCACACTAAAAAATAATGAAAACTTGGTAGTGGTTCCTAAAGTTCTAACTTCAAGGCATGCATCTTTGTGATAGGCATGTGTAGGGGGTTATTTTCTTGTGGCTTCCCCTTAATGGAACTATAATTCCATAATTGGTGGCAATCACCATAAAAGTTAGCAACGAAAATAAGCTGGAAATAGCAATTTGAATTCCACTCTATATAAGAACCCTTACCAGGAAGCAAATTGTCTCTGCCTCTGACTGCTATCGGCATTCCTAAATCGCCAGTAGCATTCTTGTATAAATGTATTTCTCTGACAATTTGGTCCTGGATGTTCATATCAGGAAGCAATCTCTCTATGCTATCAAACATTGATGACAGGATATCATTAAGTATTTTCCCTCAGTACTGTAGAAAAACTTGGGGTTAAGGAAGAAACCTGCAGCATAAAGTGGAAGATTGCTGCGGTTCCCATCTATGATCAATAACATTCCAGTAAACCATATAACCATCTTTCTTGACTGTTTCTTTCACTCGGTAAATTCCAGCATAAACGTATCCCATTGTAGACCTCTTCTTGCTACCAACTATTTCTAGAAATCGCAAAAGGGGAAATGTTAAACGCACAATCAAGATGAATGAATTCCAAAATGACGTATTTCTAATAATATCTAACATTACTAGACCCCCTTGTTTCTTTGCATATGGACAATCCAACCAATCCTGAGAGTTAATCATAGCCTGCAAATTTAGCTTAAGATAAGCCACTCTTTTCAGTGTTGCAAAGTTTGTAGCAAAACGAGTAACTGCTGGTTCCACAATGTCATTGCCAAAAGTAAATCTCCTCATCGTATTCAGAATCACACCATTGATTGTAGACCAATCTTGTGACAGATTTAGCTTGTTGAATTGTTTCATTAATCCACTCAAGGTTACCCAAAATCCTGAACCATCATATCCACACAATGAGCTAAGCAAGGAGCCCAATAGAGAGAAGGAAATGACTCCATTAAACCTTTTCTAGTAAAAAAATATTGCTCTTCACAATTAGTGATCACTTGCACAACTTTCTCAACTCCTACTTCTTCAACTACCTGCTTAAGCAATTCATACAGATGATCTGCAGAATAAATAATATCAGATAGCATCCACAGATTTCAAAAACACAGTTGTTTGAGGACAGTATACCAAAAAATTTAACAAAGTTCTGCCAGTTTTCGAGCTCCATTGCTCAACTAAAATACAACACACTGTCTTCCGCCACATTGCTTTTTACCGATTGATATCCACCACCTCTGGTCTTGACAGGAAAGTGGGTACAATCCGTGATCCCCCAGACGCAATAGCATCAATCATTGGTTGAAAATAAACCGAGTTCACTGCATCCAAATTCACCCCAATGTCATACACAAAACGCCCTATTGCCATATGAACTGGATCCTCAACCCCTTTTGAATCCAATGCAAGATCAGTTTTGTCACAAGAATCACCATTTGTTGGCAAACTTCTATTCCTTCCTCTTTTCCGACTAGCTCTACTTCCCTGACTGACTTCTCCAAATTAGAATCAAGTTCCAAAGAATTCACAATTGAAACGGGTTTGATCCCATTGCTAACATCATCAATGTAGGCAGAATTTTCTATCTCGCCCACATATGGACTACCACTACTACCACAGGCCAATAATCCAGGAACTGTTCTTTGCTTTGTTATTTTGTTTCACTAAAACCCCATTTAAGCTTTCCTGCGTAAGAGCCCAAACCCCCGTTGGAACTTGTTCACAACTTGGACTCTGACCTTTTCGACGGGCTAGATGTTCCTTAAACCTGTGAAGCCCACCCCCTTTAAACATCTTGTCAGAATACATGCATTTAATTTGCAGTCTTTCCCCATTTTTAAACACTTGAAAATGGTTCCAAGCAGGTTCTTGCTTTTCCTTTGTAATTGATATAGGCACCAAATTCAACTCCATCTGAGCAAACCCTTTTATTTTTTCTACTAACAAAAGATATATTACATTGTACTCGGAGCAATAAAATTTAGCTAGAATTATAAGAACTTGTTTTTGCTGGTTTTGGTGGTTCATCTAATTATATGAACCGGTTTGGGAAAGGGGAACCGGTTGTGTTGACCCAAATTTGACGAGGTCAATTTTACTTATATCAAATAAAAAACTTAATTTTTTTTTTAAATGAAAATGAGAGTGAATATTATATTATGAATATGAGACGAAGATAAATATAATTTTAAATTATTATTAGATACGAAATTTGAGATAAATATTAAAATATTAATTTTATATTCATACTTTATATATATAAATAAATTTTTATTAAATAATATAAATATTATTTTAAATTAATTAAAATTAAAATATTTTTATTAAAAAATATATTAATATATACTAATAAAAAATAAATTTTAGTTTTTAATTTTTAAAAAATTTAAGAGTAATAAATATTATTAATATTTTTTAAATATTCATATGAAAATAAAAATAAATTTAAAATATTCATTAAATATGAATAAAAATAAAAATAATATAAAAATTTAAATATAGAAATGAAAAATATTCTACCGTCCGATACCCTCCCTATTGACATGTCAAAGTTGGGTGGGGTTTTCACTGCTGCCTGCTGAGTTCGAGGTTTCATGGCGAGATTAGCCACTGTGTTGGTTTGAGGGAGATTTTTATTTTCAATATTTTTTCTTCTGTAATTGGAAAACAAATGGAGGAAAAGTCTTTTTTCGCAAAAAGAGTTTTACTTTTTACATTTTAGTCCCCGGATAACTACAAATTTGCTCTTTCAGAGTGTTTACAAAACTTGTTTAACACTCAACTCAAGAAAATGATAGACTTAAAAGGAAAAACAAATTGAAAATAAAAAGAAATTTTGTATAATTTTTTTGTGATTTCATATGAGTGCAGGATATGAATTACTTAGCTGATATCTAAAATTTAATCACATACCAATAGTTAATAAAATTCTCAAAAACAATTGAAAGTTAGAAAGTAGTATATAAATGATAAAATTAAGAATATATATATATATGTATTGATTTTACATGCATATTTTTCAATGTCGTTAAGATTCAATTCACATTAATTAAGTTTCGAATTTAGATTAAAAAATTGGCTAAAATTGAAAAAAAAAAAACTCTTAAACTTTATAATTTTATTTAAATAAATTATTATATTTTTATTATACTTAAATAAATTTTTAATATTTAATTTACATTTAAATAATTTTTTAATTTTAATATATATTCAAATAAATTCTTAACCTTTTAACTTATTCTAAATAAAACTCGACGACTTTGAATCTTGTAAAGTTGTCCATATGCGGACACAGCAAGTGCCAACTCTAAACTCATTGCAAACCTAAAGATAACTTAAAATTAAATTAAATTAAATTAAATACTAAACAAAGTCAAAATTAATTCTTTTTTTTTTTTTTTGGGTTTTGTAATTGACTCAAATTGAATTTATAATCATAAGGTTTACACATAATTAATAACATCTAACTTCGGAAGCCATCTTCTTTTCCAATTCCCATTTTTTATAAAATTACAAATATTAAATCTATATTAAAATTTTACTTAATTAAATTACTAAACAAATTAACTAATTAACTTGATATAATTAGATAAATTTAATATAAACGTAAACTAAACAGGTCACCTTGATTTCGAATTCCCAGGTGTTGGGGAAAGAAAATTTTAAATTTTAAATTCATAATTGTTATGTTATGGTTGCCAAATCAACACATTAATCGTCATATTAGTCCAATTAATGCCAATTAACCACCAAAATGGCGATCAGCTCAATTGGTCCCGATCATAATCATGTTAACATAAATCAACTATCAACCAACTTTTTTAATAAAGATGTATTATTCGTGAATATGTTTTATTTTTATTTTTTTATATTTATTTATTAAATTTAATAAATGATTTTAAATAATATTTTTATATTTATTTATTAAATGAATTAAATACAAATAAAAGATTATTTGATTTGTTTATGTTCATAAATAAATTTGTTTAAAGTTTGCTTGTTTATTATTTGTTTTATTTTTGTTTATTATTCGTTTATAATAATATTAATAAAATTATATTTTTATTTTTATCATAATTTTATTTTAAGATTCATTTATATTTATTTAAGTTTATTTATATTCGTTTAGAGTTTATTTATTTAAATTTGTTAGATTATGATTTATTTATTATTCATGAATATGTTCGTTTAAATATATTCATGAATATATTTATTTAATATTTACGAATAAATTTATTTAATTTAATTAAATCGAATATAAATAATTTATTATATAAATGAATAAACAAAATAACTTTTTTTTACAAAACACGAACCAAATTTAAATATTTTTAAAAATAAACAAACAAACTAAAATATATACTCATTCATTCGTTTATTTTGTATTCGTTTACAATCCTATACTTAAAAAGATAAAATTAAAACACATGTACCTCATTCTAATTCTACTATTAATTTTCGAATACATTTACTTCTTTTTTAATCTTTTTCCTTCTCTCTATTTTCCTTTTATCTAATACAAATTACCCATTTTGAGTGGGAGAACGCATCCCAAAATCTTAGACGAGAAGTTTTATGCTTTTTTTTTTTAAATTTTTTCAGGTCATTCCAACCACTAAAATTAGCTACTAAATCATTTTTCAGCAAAGCATTCAGCCACCGTACTTCAATTACCTCCGCAACAATAAGGGAGAAATCAACTGGGGTTAAAAATTAATAAATAGTTGATTTAATTAATTAAAAACAAATTTTTATGAAAAAATTTTAGATTTAAATTTTATTGGTGATTATTTATTAGAATTATTTTAAATATATAATTTATAATTATTTATTTTAAATTATTAGATACGATATATTTTATTTTGATTTAAAAAATTAAAAAAATTATTTATTTTAAATTTTTTTGTAAAAAAAAAAAAAAAAGGGTAAAAAGATTGATGAATTAATCGACGCCAAATTGTCTCCAAGGATAAGGTTATTGTCTAATTTTTAATTTTAAATAAGTGATTTTGGAATTCGATTATAAAAATAAAAATTTTATGAAAATAACGTCCATTCTCTGGTCATGTTTGGTCGTTTTCAGTTGGTAGCTAAGCAAAGATGTCAGCATTTTCAGAAGCTTATATTTGATTTAATAATCAAGTAGCATGTCAGAACAAGAGGATAACAATAGCTCCCACTCTGTCGCCACCACCCAGACCCTTAAGTCCCCCACAGCCAAATCTTTTAGTATATCGTAGATTGTCCTTTTTCAAAGGAAAAGACCGACTCCCCTTGGAACCTGCATGTAGTAGGGACATAGTCCTTCTCAGTAGTCAATGACCAATAATTTCACATTCTTTTGTCAGAGTTCAAAACCATAGATAAGAATAAAATATGTTACGTTCATTGCAAGATAAATTTTTTAATTTATAAATTATATTAAAATATATATTTAAAATTTTTATGTAATAAATCTAAAATTCAGAATGGCAATATATTCTTTTAAATAATACTAGTACTAATCCTTTTTTAAATTGAAAAATTAAAAAGATTAATTTATACAACAAAAAAAAAAAAAAACAAATGAAGGAAAAACCCTAAGCCTAAGTTTTTTTTCGATAAAAAATTAAATGAAAAAAATTATCTCATCAAAATTAAAATATATAGTAAATTTAACGAAAACTTACATTAATTTATAAATCATTCATAAAAAGAATTGATTGAAAATAAAAATCAAATATAAATCTTATAAACAAAATATTGAATCCTTATGGATTCAATCAATTTCTATTGCTTTAAGCCTAATTTTCTGGAATCATAATAAGTGCTTCTAGTACTTAAAATTTCTCATAATGTCAGGATTCATAATAAGTACATAATGTCATAATTAAGGAGTAAAAGGAAAATTTATTCGGAAAATGCCAAGCATCCTCAGCTTAAAATAGTGCCCTTATAATTGATATCCTATCACCATGTAACCAATTTTCCATATGATATTCCTCCACATTGACGGGAACCATGTTGGAGATATATGATATCTCCGTCGCCTTACCTTTTTCTTTTTTCCAGCTTTTGCTTTCTTTCCATGTTTCAAAATTGATGAAAAAAAAAAAGAAATGAAAAAACCTATTTAGAGAACAGAGTTGTTTCTCCATTGTTTTTATTATTATGATGAATTTATAAACCAAAATCTTGAGAGTCTAGAATTTTTAGTTACACAAAATTGGTAGTATTTCAATCGGACGGCTGCCATGCTGAGGCGGTCAACAGAGACAAATCTTTCCATCCCCAACTTGAGGCACCCGTTCTCCTCCACCAGGGTATATCCTTTCCAAGGGAACATCCCCAGCAAAAGGCTAGCTTGGGCGGCCGGGTTTCCACCCAATGATACGGGTTGGAATCCGACCCGTTTCAACTCTTCACCCCATCTCTCCACTTTAACTTCGCCCGTCCTCTTGGGGCCACCGACTGCCACGATGTTCCTGATCTCGCTCCCAAACAGCTGCTGCTCCACCATGTGCCTTTCGAGACTGTCCACGCCTAATCCATCCCCAAGCGCGTCGAACAACGCGCTGTAATAATGCAATGCCTCCACGAACCTCCCTAGAAAACTACCACCGTGACTCAGGTCCTGTTCCACGATCGTGATTAATTTCGGCCTCAACATGGTCAATAATCTTAACGTTCCTAAATCACTGCCCGTAATATCGTATAAGCAATGATGCATCCAATGAACCACCAAAGCTTCACTTGGTTGCACCCCGAGTTGACTCAGATCTGTTACATTTCCAATTTTGCCTTCCAACGGATGGAACTCGAACGGTAACCCTAAAGAAGTCGCGAAATCAGCGAGCCTTTTCCCTGTCAACTCGAGAAGCTCCGAGGAGGACCCGAATCCAGTGATTCTCATTGATCGGATCTTTTTGGACCGGGATGCAAGGATGTGGAACAATCCTGGCCATTGGAGACCTTGCATGATGTCGAGATCGATGACGTGGACACGATCCTCACCGTCCAAGGCTTGGAAGATAGCTTGATTGGCGGTAAAGTGAGAGAATTTGACCAATGGACTTATCGAATTGTAAGATTGCAAAGCATTGAAGATCTTTTGGGATTGAGTCAAGGTAAGCGACTTGGCATCAAGAGGAGAATAGGTTCTTAAGCAAGAACTCACCACACGCGCCTGGAGAGCGTGTGCGAAGTACGCACCGACGCGTTCGGGAGATGAACCAAACGGAGAAGAGAGCTCAGAGATTTCAGGTAAAAGATCGGTGGCGTCCTCGAGTTTATCCATGGCGACGCACTCGGCGCATTGGAGCAGAAGACCTAAAAGCCTTAACACCGTTGACTCACCTTCAATGACCGCTTCTTCCTGTTCATCGATGGCAGTTTTGTCGCCCGATGAGAAGTTAGGACGCTTAGTTGAAGGATCATCAGCGGAAGAATCGTCGACGCTTGTGGCGGAGATGTCTCTATCGTCGCGCTTTGACTTCATTGAGGACATAGGATTTGAGCTACGGTTGGACTTGATTGGAGATTGAGGAACTAGGCTTTGAAGCATTATCGATTAAGAGAGAGAAAGTAAATCGAGAGAGAGAGAGAGAGAGAGAATAGATTCGAAAGATGAGGAACTTTTGGGGGAAAAGGGACAAATCTCTTTTTGAGGAGAAGGACAAACAAAAATTTCTCTTGTGCAGAAGTGTCAGAGATTGAAAGCAGCCGGGCGTGTTTGGGAGCTGAGAAACTGAAGGAAAAAACTCTATCAAGGCAAAAAAAGGGAGACAACTTTTTTTCTTATACAAAAATCATTTAATATGATGATTGTTAGGTAAAAGGGTGGCTGTCGTTAAGTCCGTTTGATTAAATGGATTTTTCTTACCAAAAAAATAAAAAAAAAAGAATTATTAGGGATTGAAAATGAAATTAATTAATAAAAAATGGTTAATCAATTAAATAATAATTAAGCTAATTAAAGGGATGAATATTTGTCTTTATGTTATGTTTGTTAGGAGATGGAATAGTTGTTTTATCGTAGTAATTGTTTACTCTATAATTTTATGGTTGTATCGAAAGAAGGGGACTCTTATAACTTGATAAAAAAATGAGGCTGTCATTCATTCGAGAATATAATATATAATTCATGGTATTAGTAACTTATGTAAACGATCTAACTTTTTTACTAAAAGATAATCTCGAATAATGGTTTTGTATTCGACATCAATAAGATTGGAAGCCCAATCCGTCTTACAGGTTTTGATTTGATTAAATTTTATGGGATCCATTTTTCTTTTCAAGAATTAAGTTTCGAGTTAGATTGATATTATTAAAAAAAATTAAAATCAGATTAAATTTAAATTTTAAATAAATTCGATTGAATTTGATTCGATATTATATAAAAATTATTTTTTAATTATTAATTTAATTTTTTATTTATATATATTTATATTTAAAAAATAATTTTTTATATTTTACAAAATAATATTTTATTAATTTCATATTGAATCATATTGGTTATAATTTATATAATATCGGATTGAGCCGAATTCGAATATGAAAAAAAATTGGATCGGATCGTATTCGAGTTTTATGAATATAAAATTGAGTTTAATTTGGAGCGAGTAAAAATTCATCCCGATCCGATCCGTTATCAACTCTAAGCATTAATTATTTTTATTTTAATTTTATTTAAAATTTAAAATATTTTTAATAAATTATATTTATTTTTTTACATTTCTAATTGATTTTTTTATATTTATATTATTTACTTTAAGTAAGAGACTTTTATGATCAAGATATCAGATATTAAATTAAAATTATATCTTAGGTAAAAATTAAAATCTTTAACAAAAAAAAAATGAATGGTTTATCTTTTTAACATGAAGATAATTTTAAATAATTTAATGTATCTTACATTTAATTATTTTGATTTATTTTATTTAAAATTTAAAATATTTTATATAATAAATTATATTTATTTTTATATTTTTAATTGACTTATCCTTTATTACTATAAGTAAGAGTCTTCTACAATCAAGATTTCATTTTGTTTTTTTTGAATAAAAGGATAATTTCATTCATTAATATGGTTACATTCATCAGTAAATGTGACACAACAATAGGAGTAAAGGCGGATGCCAATGAATATTTGGGTATCTATGAATTGATAAATAAGAAAAATAAAAAAAATTAAATTATCTTAGACATCTCAAAAAATTTTCCATTAGATACATCCACAATTTTTTTGAACACATCTTTTTTAATTTTTTAATCACTCCATTCAATGTCACTATTCAAAACCCAGCACTCAACCTAGTCCTTTAAGATCCAGAAGTCAGCAGAAATCCGTTGCAATAATTAAACACCCTGGGAAAAAATCCTGGATCCCTCACTTACTGACCTCCTTAACCCAGAAGTCATCAGCTTCAACTTGTATCCCATATTTTGCAAACTTAAAGGCAACCATATGACCCGTTGGTAAGGTATGTGATAAGGAATAGGTATAAAGTGATGACATCTTCACTCTGGCTTCATCAATTATCATTCTAATAGGAGACATGTCAGGTCCTGATGACTTAGTTTCTTCATGATCCCCGGAGCATCTCCTTCAAGTATAATGCTGCTGAAGCCCATTTCCTGTGCAAATTCCAGTGCTTTGGTTGCTGTGATTGCTTCCACTGTGAGAGGATCTTTGGCTTCAGTTGCCCCTAGTGCATCTCCTTTAAAGTCCCTTATAATAATACCTGTTTCCCCCTGTCATGCTATTGACATCAATGGCCCCATCAAAGTTGATTTTCACCATATTTGTGTTAGGCGGAATCCATCTTTCAGACCAGCTAACCTGGTTTTTGTGTTCAATTTAAGGAGCGTTAAATTCCAGCCGATACTCCTCTTCGTTCCCTCATGCAATTCCTTATTCCTCTTGCCTACATTGCAACCATGAAGAGCTGAAATTGTGACTGGTTAAAAGATATGCAAACCTGCTCTATCCAGCTGGAACCATCAGTGACATTGTTGCAATGTTTCAGATTAATGTTCAGCTGGTGCCACACATTTTCTGCATGTCTACAGTCTTTGAGTGCTTGCAGAACTATTTCTGCATCTCCTGCACATCTGAAACATTTGCCATCCACATTTAACTTCCTTCTAAGTAGATTTCCTATAACAAGAAGGATTTCATGATAAACTCCCCAAGTGAACGTTCTGATTTTGTTAGGAAACTCAGCTGATCAAATGTTCTTCCAACATGACCTACGTACTATTTTTGCTTGTGACCTGCAACACCATGTTTAACTTATTTCCACTTTTAATAGTGTATCAGCTTCATCTTGTGAGAAACTGATATAAATGAGTTCCCTTTTTCTATTGTTCAATTCTTAAATTAATTAATGTAAAAATCTTTTCTTTCTATATCTCTCAAAAGACTTTAATATAAATTTTAACATCTATCAATTTGATTGTTTCCTTCAAAATTATCATTATTTTTGAATAGGAAATAAGCTTAAATTTGAAAGAACCAAGGGTAAAAAAAAAAACAAAAAAAAAACAAAAAAGAGAAAAGTGGGCTTTTCCTTTGAACATGAGGAATTGGAGTAGTAAGTGGATTGCCCTTTCAAAAAGGATTAAAATGAAATTTATCATCATCTATTTGTTATTATACTTTAATTTTTTTTTTAATTTTGACTGGGCTTATTAATGGATGGGACAGACTTGGACGGGTTCCATCAAAGCTCGGACAGATATTTTGGGGTATTCTTTGCTGGAGCCACAAGTCCACCGAAGCCATTAGTCCAGTCCAACTATTGGAGGCACCGGGGCTCGAACCAAACGGAGTTAATTTTCTAGTATCGAAATGTGAAAGCTTGTTTATGCATGCGATTGCACACACAACTATCCTACAATCTATGCGGATAGTGGATCCGGTAATCTAAACCCGGATATACTGCCATATCATAAAAAAAAAAAAACAAATTGATTATCTAAACCTTTTACAAATATCATATATAAGTTTAATAAAACTAAAAAAATATATTTTATATTTTTATATTGATCAAATTATAACACATACTAAAATTTTAACAAATATCGTTCATACAAAAAATATTAATATTTTATACGGATATAAGAATTATCAAGTCTACAAAATAGTTCAAAGGAATCAAGCCCAACAACATAATTCAAGCGCGTTAAAAATAAAGGCAATCATCTTTTAACAAGAAGATACCACTGCAATTCCAGCTTGAAAGGAATGTTTAAATCCCACAAATGTATCATCAATGCAAAAAACAATCTGAGCGAGCCAACCAAGACCTACTGTTGCATGAGAAACTGATGCATCTATCATTAGAATAACAAACTCAGTTCCAGAAACCAGAAATCCTAAAATAGTCTTTTAATTTAAGCTCAGATTGCAATTTCAAACAAGCGTAGCAAACCCACTTATATATATTGTGCCATCAGAAAATCTGTCAAAAATCCAATTTGCCTTACAAGAATGAAGGAAATCTAAAAAAGTAAAACATTAAACAACAAAATGAATAACACAGCTAGCACAAGAAACCAATGGTTACTTTCAGCTACACAAGGCAATTAGTGTTTCCGTATCATATTCATGCATCAAACACGTATAAACACAACAGTGAAATTTGTGTACATCAAATACAAAAGCAATTTTTTTTTTTATTTTGACCAAACTCATACAACTTTTGCTAAAATTTCAAAATTTTCCCATAGCTTTTGTAGTGTTTAAAATAGCAGACCAACTTTCAACGTAAAGAAACAAAGGATAAACAAATCCAATTAAATCCTAACTTCTACACTAGAATATAGAACAATATTTGAGTAAATTATTGTGTTAAATTCAAAATTTGAACACAAGCTAGTCATGCTGCACACTTCAAGAATAAGAATCTAATGACTCGTACAACTAATACCTACAAGCTTAAATTCTTGTAGAAAGCAACTTACAAACGCAAGAATAGATCCAAACCAGGAAATCAACAGACTAATAGTCACAATTAGATGACAAATGAAAGATTGAAGAACTAAATTGCACGAACACTTTAAAATCAAAGAAAAATCATATCCAATCAGATAAAAAGATGCACCTCAGGATAAACCATACCATTTCTCAAGTTCTCAAAATTTCTCTCAGTATAGCAGCAAAACTCACTAACAAATCACGCAGCAATGTTAAATCACTTAGATAATATTTAATTCTCATCCTCCAACAAAATCATGAATCACTCAGAAAAGTTGAAAAACATAATAAATTTCTAACAGAAGTAAGCAAATCACGTAGTTTCATATAACAACAAGAACCCAGAAATATCTCATTGAAACAGTTTCAAATCCGGCCTTTAAACCTAAAATGTTTAAGACAATGCATAAATCTCAAACTTTTTTTAACGACAAATCCAACAAACCCTTCAAAACCTAAGCTTAGTAAAGAACCACCGGTTCTTTCCGGTCTTGAACCTTTCTTCAAACCTCTCCTTGGTGGCCTTACAAGCAGCCACTTTCTTGTCCTTTGACTGGAGAGCATCGACAGTAACCACGTCTTTCAAGTCCACGTCGAGGGTGTAGCGCGTGGGCATCAGGTGCTGGTAATTCACGAGCTTGACGAAGCACTTGACGCGTGATTTCTTGGCTGTTTTCTTGGCGGAGTCCTTGCGGATAACCTTGCTTGGGTACTTCTTTATCCCTGCAACCAAACAGTGGCCATAGGGGCGGTCACGTGTGCCTTCGTCGGAGGATTTCACGATCACGGCTTTGCGTCCGGCGTATCGGCCTTGGAGAACGATCACGGCCTTGTTGGGTTTTAGAAACTTCACCATGGCGACGACGGCTGCAGCGGCTCTGATTCTCTCCTCGTAGAAACCCTAAGTCGAGAAACAAAGAAAAACGAAAATGATGTAATATATCCTGAGTTGTGTGAAACCCTAGCACTTTGGGATTTTTATGGGCTCTAGTGGGCTTTTAATATATATTTGGGCTGGATTGAGTTTGACCCATTATTTTAGATTATTAATATTTAAATTATATTCATTCAAATTATAAGTTTAATATTATATTATCGACACTTTCATTATTCGAATTATGCTATCCTTATTAAAATTGTAGCATATTAAAATTTTTTTTTTTGGATTCTATAAAAGTGAAAATTTGGTGTGTAAGTTAAGTCGAAAAAATGTAATTGAAAACTTATGATTGTATTGTAAGTAATTTCCTTTATTGTAATAGAATTGTTTTATGGATTTCTAATTGTACTTTCCAAACTTATTTTTTGAAATAAGATTTTATTCTTTAGATCAACAAAATATTGGTAATTATAAAAAATAAAAAATAATATATTTAGTGCGAAAGATAATAAATAGTATAAAATAATTATCGTTATTTGTACCCTAAAAAAAGATAATTAGATAAGAACAATGATCAGTTACCCTCTTATTATGAGATTGGATGATAAATATTTTTACATTTTTTATTTTCCTTTTAAAACTTACATCTAAAATTTACCTAAACTAATGAAGATATAAATGTCACTAGGTTTTTTCACCTATACTTCACATGATTAGTCTTTTATCTTTAAAAATATTTAAATAATATATATGTATATAAATATATGTATATATGCGTACATATGTACATAGACATGTAAGTTTTTTAAATCACAAAAAGTTTCTCTTTATTGAAATAAAAATTAAAATAAAAAAACTAAATTTAAAAAAAGAAACAAAAAAAATTAAAATCAAAGACCAATGAAATCATAAAACTTACAAAAGAAATAAAAGTGAAAAATCAATAAAATTTATTTATATTTTTTTATTTTTTAAAAGATTTATTTTAAAATCGTTAATTCATGGAATATGTATAGATTGGAATTAATATAATAATGATTTGTGACTTTTCGTCTCTCTATTATTAATTAAATTTAAATAATTTGTAAAATATGAAAACTTTTTCGAATAAGACCGATTTATATTTCTTTTTCTTTTCAAAGATTTATTTTCAAATCATTAAATAATGAAATATGAAAACCCAAAATAAAGAGGGATTTGCCTAGACATTCGTAAAATTAAATTAGTTTTGCACCATCTCATGTTTTTTTATATGATTTATATTTGATAATCCAACCATTAAATTTTATACGCTATTCAAATAAAATATGCATGCCAAATTTCAAGTAAATTTAAAACATATAATTATTTGTGTGATAATAATAAAATATTAATCAATAGTATATATTGAAACGATATTATTCTCGATCGAAATTATAAGAATATTAAAGTGACTTGAAACATTATGTGAATAATAGGTATAAATAGGTTGTTAAATCTAATGGTTGGTTTATAAAAATATTTATCATATATGAAGTTATAAAATGGTGTAAAACAAATTAATTTTATACTTGTGTAATTTGATCCTTTTGTTAAAATTAATATAATATTTTTTTATGACTTTTTGTATTTTTTTCATTTTTTCTAAATTTAATTGTTAGTCGATTATGAAAAGTTTTTAAAAATAAATTGATTATGAAAAGATTGAAATTAATATGATAATATTTTATAAAATTTCTTTTTCTATCATTTTAATTTGCTTAGGTGGTAGAAAATTATGAAAGTTTGAAAAGTTGATTTATATTTTTTTCTCTTTTTAAATATTTATTATTAAATCATTAATTACTAAAATGTGAAAACATGAAAAATTAGTTCTAACCTTTCACATTTTACTTTTTACTTCAAATAAATATTGAATTAATAACTTAATATGTAATATATATACATCATTAATATGTATATTTATTGTTCAAAACCTAATTTTATATAGGTTGGCCTTGAATTGATCCTTATTTTGAAATGACAAAATATTAAAGCTAAATAAATTTGATCAAGATTTTGAAAAAGATTTATTTAGTACATGTTCTTAAGTTTTATATTTTGGTACTAAATAAATAATATGATTTTCAAAGCTTAAACAAACATTTCTTTGTTTTCATATTTTTTAAACCAAATTTACTTTTAAAGATTATTTATTTGAGCTTAAATGAAAGTCCAATTGTTGTTTTTAAAGTGAACTTATTCATTTTGGACTTAATACAATTTTGACAATATTGGTTTTGAGACATAGATTAACTTAAGAAAGCTGTTTTACAAGAACATAATTTTCTAATATTGAATTTGTTTTATTTTTTTGTATTAATTCATAAAGTTTTAATATTTGAATTTTATATGGTTGGAAAGCTCTTTGAGTCTACTTTCTAATGGATCAAACAAAATCAAAATCCAAATTTTCTAAGAAAAGATTTTAAATTTTTACTAGATATTCTACAGTTGTCAGAAAAACTGCACAATGGGTAACTTTGAAAATTCACTATAATTCGTACACAGTGAATTAGGTGATGAACTTTATATGGATCCTTTAAGTCTAGTTTCTAAATCTTTAAATGGTTTGTAATTTGGATTTGTATAACTCAAGTTATGATCAAATTAGTGAGTAAAGTACAAAACAGGAAACTACTGCCCAGCATGGACTGGATCGATCCCCTCTAGAAGGGATTAATTGGTTTTCAACCAGAATGCCCTAGGATTGAATTTCTAGAAAAGGGATCGATCCCCCCACATAGGGGGATCGATCGGTTAGGCAATTTTCAAGTGAAAAATGGTTCAAAACATGAACCAATCGATCCTCTCATGGAAGAGATCAATTGGTTCTTGCCCATAATGCTCTAACGGCTACTTTTTCATGCTTTCAACGGGCATTTCTTCACTCCAAGCTTCCCCAACAGTTAGTTCATCAATTTCTATATAAAGAGGGCACTCTAACATACCAAAAAGACAGAGGAATGAAGAGAGTAAGAGTCAAGAAGCAATATTTTCATTATCTCAAATAATCAAAAGTTTTTAGAGCTTCAAAGTCTATATCTTTGTATTTATTGTATCCAAACTATTTTTGTTGTTCATTCATCATTCTTTTGTCTATACCTTTGTGTACTTTAACTTAGCAAACACCAAACCTTTGTGAGATTCTTAGAGTTTGCAAAACACTTTATTTTTCTATTTTGTGAGTTTGTAAGCTTAAGGGGGAGAATAACCCTTAAGAGTATATTGTGTTGAGTTTGTAAAGCTTAGAGAAGCTTGGTTGTAATCTTCAACACTTATAGTGGATTGAATTTCTTGGTAAAAGAGGCTAAGGGAGAGAACGTAGGTACCTAAAGAATGACCAAACCTCTATAAATCGCGGTATTATTTTCTTTATCTCTATCTCTTATTTACTTGCAATTATTATGTTTAATTGTTTAGCAAAATTTGTGCTTATTGAATATTATTTTTGAAAATTCATTAAAACCAATTCACCCCCTCTTGGTTTATTCCAAATTTTTGAGCTAACAATATATAGATAAATATGATAACTTTTCATATTCTTTTTTTTTATGTTAATTTACTAAAAAATAAGTAATACTTGTAAATATTGAAATTAATACGATGACTTTTCATGTTATAATTTTTTATTTAAACTAATTTATACTAAAAAAAGATAAAAAAATTTAATATTTGTATTTATTGTGTAGGAACCCATCATTACAGATAAATAAATGGAGAATAAATTGCTTTTAATATATTAAATCAAACAAATAATAATTTTTTTTATCTCTTGTTTATATTTGCATTCTTTAAAATGTTTGATATCACTAAAAACTTATAAAAGGATCGGTGATAAAATAATTGAAGGATTCATTTCTATTAATTAAATAAAGGTGTTTTTTGGCAAAAAATTATTTTGAAAAGGAACTTTAAATAAATAAATAAATACATATAGATATTTATGAGCTCTATTACTTTGACATTAAATCTCTAATACTAATTTTTTGGATTAATGTTACGAATAGTTTTTGAACTATAGTAAAATTTCAATGTAGTACCTAAATTTTAAAAATTTCTAATGAGGTATCTGAATTATAAATTTGTTAACTAATATAATACTCACCTTTAAGGTGGCTAACTCCAAATGGTGACACATGATACATAAATAACTCCTTAAGTATCATATTAGTTAATAAATTTATATTTTAGGTACCATATTAGAAAATTTTAAAATTCAGGTATTATATTGAATATTTTACTATATCTCATAGATTATTCTTAACAATATCTTGAATTTTTTTTTTGTATGTATCTAGAAGTAGAAACTTATATGAAATTTCTATTACAATAAAGATCTGTCAAAACTCATGTGTGCTAATTACTATGGTTTCAATAGTGGGATAAGATTGATAAATTTTCAATAAATCCTTAATATTTTATCAACTACATACATATCTTCTCATATTCTTGATAGTTTTTAAATTAAAGATCTTCATAACGATGATATGTGCATGTAACCATCATGACAAAGAGAAAGGTAAGTTTACATAACTTTTGCTTAGATAGATTTTCACTTTCTTTTCTGTATATGTGTTATTTTCAAAAGTAATAATTTGAAATGAAAATAATAATTTCATTACTATATATAAATTATCATTTAAAATCAATATTTTAGCTAATAGATATGAAACAAAAATGAAAATTATGTTATTATGAACAATCATATTAAATGAAATATATATTAAATTTATTTAATTTATTTATTATGTTATTTAATCTTCAATATTCATCTCTTTTTAATTTCTTTTTTTTTTATGAAGTAGATATCATAAAGTATGGAAGTCAGACAAAAAATTTATAACTAAACTTATTAATAGATAAAGAAAGTTATGCCTCATATCTTTATACTTATGTTTCAATTCTAAGAATTGCATTTTTTCAACATTCATAAAAGTTTATTATTTGTTGGACTACAAAAAGAGCTTAAACTATCTCCCATCCTACAAAACTAACTCTCTCGATACACCTTAAACTTTTAAAATTTCTAAATGTTAAGGCAAATATTTCTTTCATATTTGAGTTAGTTATTTAGTGTTACATAATAGTTATTGATTATTCACATGAAAAGATAATTGTTAATTATTATAAAAAATATAATAGTGGTATCAATGTCAAAAACTTTTTTCTTATTTTAGATTACTAATAATTTAATTTATAATTATGAATTTACAAATAATATAAGGTTGTTGATAATATGAATAATATGAATACATAGATATTTATAGTTATAAAAAATATAAGAAAGTATAATATTTTTCTTTTTTTTATTCTAAAATTAACAGATACAAAACAATCAAATTAAATTGTACAGTGATTTCATAAATTTTTTAAAATATGATTTTAGAATGATTAGTTTTAAAATTTTAAAATATTATCCTTTTAACAATTTTATTTTCCATTATCTTTTTAAAAAATAACGATTAAATGTTTAATTTGACAAACGAATCAAACATGTGATTTTACATTAAAAAGCATATCAACCATAATAAGATGTAAAATTTATTATGTATGCAGTTCACTGCATTTATTTCCAAATGATGCATCAAAACTTGAAAAGTATAAAGAGAATTTCAAGTCAATTTCATCATATTTCAAATTTGAATAAACTAATTTTAATTACAAAAAACTTGAATGGTTATTAATACACTCTAAATATCGAAATATAAGTATTATTTTATTTGACAAGATAAAAATTTTTAAAAATTAGTAAATTAATGTATTTGAATTAAAAATAATAATAATAAAAAAACTCATTATTCAAAATCACCTAATTATCACAAAATAATCATGTATATAGTATAAATGCATAACGAAAGAGTTTCTAGTGAAAACTTTTAGCCTATATTTTAGATTGGGGTAAGTGAAAGGAAAGGAAAGGAAATGAAGAAACATTTCTTTATCTTTCCTTTATTTGGATTTCACATAAATTAAAATAAAGGAAATGGAAGGATGCTTAACCCCCTTGTTTTCGTTCACATTCTTTTATTTTTTTTAATTACTTCAAATTAGAAGAAAGGAAATGAAAAGGAACATTTTTAAAACTTGAAATAACTATTACACCTTTATTGTTTTTTCACATTCCAAATAAACTTTTTATTTATTTCAAATCTAGTTAATGATAATTCTTCTAACAATCCTTCATGAACTCATTGTCTAAAAAAATAAATTAAAAAAAAAAAGATATTACCTTATTATAAAGCAAACCCCTAACAAAAAACAAAAAAGATTTAATTTTATATTATTGGTTTAGTACATAAATCAATATATATATAGATATAGATAATCATAAAAAAAAAAAAAACTAATGAACCAATTAAAAGAATAAAATAGGTATCCTAAATCACATGATCAATATTGTTTACCTTGTCATTTGTCTAGTCAAGTAATATATTTGTAAAATTTATTTAAACACATGTATCATGTATTGTGAGTAAAAATTTAGGGTATTTGATTTTTACATTTTACAACAAGTTTTTAGAAGATATTTGATTTTTACAAATAAAAAATATTATACATTATTTTGCATTTTAGTTTAATATTTCACCAAATAAGGTTAGTTTGATATTTATATGTTATTTTATAAAAAAGAAAGTTATAATTGAAAAAGAATGTTGCAATTACTAATTAATTATTTCCTTTCTTTTTCACTCTTTAAACAATGGTTATTATGATTCCTTTCCTTTCTTTTATTAATTTTGGCTATCCAAAACAAGGCTATATGTATCTTTTGTTTTCCTCTAAAAATCTTTCCTTTCCTTTCTTTTACTTTCTTTTCTTTTTCTTATTAATATTTATCCAAATATAACGTTAGGATTATTAAAATATCTTTTCAACTTCAATATTTATTCATTTCTACTAATATTTTAATTTTGTTATAAGAAAAAAAATTAGAAGTTCAATAAAACTCATTGTAATATTAATGAGTCAAATATTAGAGAATCATAAACTATTATAATTATTATTTCCTTTAACTTTTACAAAATATTTATTTTTAGTAGTGCACTACATAAACATACTAAAAAGAGAATATATTTTAATTATTATAACTTGTTGTTTAAATATAATTTATTTTGCAGAGTTCTTAAACCAAATAAATAGAAATAATATTTTTTAGTGTTAGATTTTTTGTTACCAATTCAAAACTGCTAAATGCTTAATTTTTTTTAATTAAAATGATGCAAAAATAAACTTTAAAAAATATAATTTATTTGCATGAGTAACACCTATATTTTAAGTTTTCATTTTTAATATATTATTTGAATCAATATCAATTATTTACTTTATTTTTAAAAAATATAAATAATGTTAACCATAAATTATTAAGATAATGAAGTTTTTTTAATATTATAAAAAGTTTTCAACATGAAATTAAAAAGTTTTTGCATCTTCTTTAAAATAAATCAATTTCTTTTATGTCAAATAAATGAATAAATGAAAACTTTTATTAAAAATTATAATAAGTGGATAAATTTTGCTCATTTTCAAATCTATATGAAATTTAATAAATATAATTAAAAAATTATTATTTTATACAATATATATTTTAATAAAAATGGCTCGGTAAGTTATAAGCAACATATTTTTATGATATGATTAAGTAATAATTAAAAGTATATATAAATTAAACTAATATTTAATTTTTATATAAAACTAAAATATCTACTAATAAAAATGGTTAAAAATCAAATTACATGAATCTTTGACGTCATTACTCAAACTATCAATAGCAAATGTAAATAATAAATTAATATATCTAACAAACAAATAGATTCAAGAAGGGACAAAAATTACAATTTAAAAGTAGTCTAAATAATGATAAATGGAAGGTCACTTAAATAGTTCCAGAAAAAAAAAAAAAAACCCATAAGTCATGAAGAAAATTAAAAGTTTACAAAAATTTTAACAAAATCAATTGAAAAGATTATAAATGCAAAAAAAAAAAAAAAAAATCAAAAGTCAAGAACTTATATAAACTTAATGCAACTAAAAGTCTAAAAAATAATAACTTTTTTTTATTTTTTGAAAATGTAGTATTCATTGGATTATGGTATAATACTTTCAGTAAGAATTACATCTGATATGATAGAGGGGCATTCATCAACCCTTTGTACTGATTCCATAGGTGTTGTAAGAGCATTTCTGGCTAACCTGTGTGCAACGTCATTAGCCTTTCTCCTCATATAAGCAGCAAAGAAATGACAGAAACCTTGTCCCAACCTTTTTGCATCTTGCATTAGTTCGCCAAACATTGATAGACATTCTTCATCAGAATTTATTTGGTTTAGTACCTCCAGAGCATCTCCTTCCACTATGACATCTTGGAATCCCAATTATTTAGCAAAATCGATAGCTATGATTGCTGCTAGTGTTTCTGCAATCGTGAGATCTCTGAGTGATTCACTGTGTTGGTGCATGCCCCAAGAACTTTGCCTAATCCATCCCTTACCACAACCCCTATTCCATCCATACCTTCCTCCACCCTTAGTGCTCCATCAAAATTTACCCACGAAAATGCTTTGATGCGATTAATTTTTCTTAAGGGTATTGAATAGTTACGGATAAACGATTTGTGTTGGATAAAGTAATCATGAAACCTTGACCAATGTACTTTGCTGGTCGAATTGTTTGGTGGTCATAATTCATGAACCTAGTTACCATAAGGATCGCATTGTGAATATCTATAAATAATTTTATGTTTGTTTATTTCTCTTGTTTAAATCAAGTCATAAATCTCGTATCTAGTGCAATCCATTTGGTACTACCCTAATCTACATTTGAGCTTCTTTGTATTCCTCCAAATGTCGCACCATAAAATAATAATTTATAAGACAAAAAACAATAATTACAATTTATAAACTATTGACAAATTGATGGCTCTGCAAATATCATCAATATTTAATTATAACTTGATAACAATAATGATACAATTTTTAAAATAAAAATGAAAATTATATTTTATGATTACTTCAAACAAATGAAATTTATTACCAAAAAATGTGAAAACTGAAAATTTTAATTTTGATAGAATTTTCTTTTCTTACATGAAATTTAACAATTAACACAAAAGTGTACTTGAAGTCTAACAATTTTGCATATGTAAACTTGATTAAAACTACTTGAAATCTAACAATTAACACAAAAAGTAACCAAAAATAAAATAACAACTACATTGTTAAAAACAAGAAAGACTAACTAAAATAATATCAAACAATAGCTTTAATATAGAACTTGTAAAATAATATGTGAGTAAAACTATATTTTTTAATTAATGTATAAATTGACTTACCTAATGTAATTCATATGAAAATTTACTGAATATAAAAACTTAAAAATTAACATAAAATAATACAATATGAATTTTATAAGAAACCAAGAATTAATATAAAATTTTTAACAATTTTCACAAATTCATCCCTAGAAGAGGAACATGTTATTTGTAACTTTTTTTTTTTTAAAAAAAGGCAATAAATAAGAGATTAGACAATAAAAATTATACCTTTAACTTTAAGAATAAAAAATTTTTAAAAGATGAAAATAAATAAGATTAAAAAGCTACAAAGATTACATATATTTTATAAAAAACCAAAAAAATAAATAAAAAAATATCAAAATGATATTTACTTTTAATAATAAAAAAAGTTATTTTTTAAAATAAATCATCACTTCTATTTCAATATAGAAAATATCAAAAAAAGAACACCTTAAATCTTGAAGGCTTAACATCATACAATTTATAAACTTGTGACCAATAATTTGAAAATGAGACAAATCCGTGCGAACAACACCAATAATATATAATGAAAAATTTAAAATAAAAAATTATTTAAAAAAAATTCAAAAATTCAAAATCCATAATAAATTATCAAAAGATAAAAGTATTAAGCATTTATTAAATGCTCATAAAAACAATTATAAGCTACGAACAAAAAAAACATACCGTGAAATATTTACATTTCATCAAGTATATCTTTGATGACGGTATTAGTAAGAAAATAAATTATATCATTAACTGTAATTAGCTGAAAATAATTATCTTTATTTTTTATAATAATTTTTTATATAATATAAACTCCCATAATAAATTTTATTTTTCAATCGATATACATTATCACTCCAAATAATATCATGAATATAAAATCTCTAAGAAGTACAAAAAAAACTATAAAATAAATCAAAAAATGAAAATAGAAACAAAAATATAACAAAAATAAATTTATTTATGTACCTTTTTATCAACTAACATTATTTTTATGTTAATATGTTGTTTAGTCTTATAATTATAAATATCCCCACAATTGACAAACACACAATTTGATCATTCTCATCTTTTTCAAAAGTCAATTTAGCAATCATCACAAATTTTAATTGGTTAAAAAGCAAACATAAAATAGAAAAATATGATCATGACAAAAAAATAAAAAATAATATAAATGCAAACAATAAAAATTACACCAATTGCCTAAAAAACTTTGAAATTTCAAATAAAAAAAGTCATATATCACAATTAAAAGATAAAAAATTATACAATACAGATACAATAAAAAAACAAATCTCATGTTGAGAACAAAAAAAATATAATACAGTTATGAAATACAGTTATATAATCATCTCATCCTTAAGGAAAATAGTTGAAAAACTAATAGGAGAATTAAAAGTAAAAAAAAAAAAAAAAGTTTTAATAAATAATAATTTTAAATAACATAAATAAAAAATAAAAAAAAATCAAGAATCTTTATAAATATTAAGCAATCAAAAGTCTATTGTATTTTATGTAATAAAATTAGAAAATATAAACTTATACTTTATGTATAAATGACTTAACATTTACTGTAAAATATTTAAGTTATATATATATATATATATGATATAATTATTTGATTGGCTAGTCCATAATACTTTTTTTTTTTCTTCTTCCTTTTCCTCTCACCTTCCGCTAAGGATGATCAGGATTGGAGCTTCGGCTTCGTATTCGTGGGGGAGAGGCTGGACTAGAGTTCCCAATGTTTGATTGGCATAGATAGTGGCCAAGTCTGGTCATCGTGGGCCATTCAGTGTTGCCTTTTGGATGAAGATGATGATGCATGGAAGATGAAAAAAAATAAAAAAAATAAAAAGAAAATATGATTTGAATAAATGATTTTTAGTTAAATATAATTACGTAAATTAAAAAATAAATTAAAATTTAAGATTCTATTTACAATCATATAGAATTACAAATTTAAATCATATTTACTTAAAAAAATACATGAGAAAAAATTATTTTATCATATCTTTAATCTTTCACCAACGGTATAACATAAAAATATCTTCTAATCTTATCCTTAAGTCATGCAGTCGTTAGTTAATATTTAATAATTTTAAATTTTAAATTTTAACATTTATATTTTGTTTATCTTTTAAGTTACGATATAAAAAAAATAATTTCTAAACTAGTCAACTTTATATTATTTTTGTGGTCCCAAAACCCAATTTTATGAATTATAATTTAAAAGAAATTAAAATCTTATTGTTATTTATTATTTATTATATTCACTAATAATTATTATAAACTTTTAGAATTAATAAATTTGTCACAGATATTATGCCACAACTATATAAACTTAACAAAATCAAATTAATTTTTTAGTCACCAAATAAATGATTGGCTTAATTGCAAAGGTCACTTGTTTTGATGTAGGTGGTTTTGGCTTATCATAGATTATTATTTCTAGGTTCATGCATTCAATTATTGCAGAGAAATTTTTCCTTTTATTTGAGATTGATTGATATTAGAAAGTCAAATCATTTAACCAATAGATCACAAAGATATCCAAATGGATTGTGACAAACTGACCACCGTAAAAAAAAAATACAATAATATAATTTATTCAAACACAGGTATTTGAGGAAAGAAACCTAAGTCTGATCATCCCCATTTACACAAAAGAGAAGAAGCCTATCATTCCCCATTGTATGATGATCAGACAATCAAACTATTGAACAATGGAACAATAAGCTTTGATGAATGAAAGCTGCATAAATCTTCAAAGGCATATATCGAGAGCACAGCAACAGCACAGAGCAGCACAACTGCAAAAGGCAGACAAATATAAAAATTTGATCACAAAATAATTATACATAATTGCTAGCGGTATCGAAAGTTTAAAGTAAGAAAGACTTAATTACCATCCCTTCCAGAATCCATCACCTCTGGATTTGGTTTCGATTGCAACAGGATTCTGGGGATATTGCTGACCATCTTTGGTCATGGGGTAACCAGCTGGTGGTGGAGTCAAATAGGATCCTGGCGCAGTGGATGGTGGTGGGTATGCATCTGAACCATATATTCAACAAGTAAACCAAATTAATTGCTTTGCATGATTGGGAAATCATAATTAGATATATCATGTGAAGAAGAGAACGTCCTGACCTGATGGTTGATTGATCTGCTGCAGGTTTTGGCTCATCTTGGAATTTAGTATGAACAAGAAGGAAAACAAAGATGGAGTTTTCAAGATTGTGAAGAAATTAACTAATATCTGAGGAGCTGGAAAGAGATATCAGAGAAGAAAATATGTATTAAGTAAAGGATAAGATGAAAGACGGTGATGAATTGCGATGAGTATATATAGAGAGAAGATAGCAAAAGGGTGTTAAATGTTAGTATTGGGCGGTTTCTTACAAAGACAGGTTTTCTCTTCGGAAGGGCAATCAGCAGCCTGCACCGAGTGGAGGCTGGGCCATACAGGGAGGGAGGATCTGTCCTCCTCCAGTTCCACTAACCCCACCAACCAATAATTTAAATTAAATAATTTTAAACACGATCAGGATGTCATGATATTATATAAAAAATTAAATATAAAATATAAAAATAATATAATTTAAAATTTTAATAAAAATTATACAAAATTTTGGTAAAAATTCAAAAATATATTTTATATTTAATTATGATATAATAATTTATATTTTATATTTATTAAAACAAAATAAATAAATATAAATACACAACTATTCACAACCACAAATATTAAATAAATATATTAAGTAGGCTCATATTTTCAAAATTTCAAATTTTCAAAGCTTTTTTGTCTTTTCTACTCATTATTTATTGTGTCATGACGTATATTCTACGCGTATGCGACCTAACTTCTGCTTACACGTGTTCTTCTCAGAGGCTTTCTAATTTTATATTATTATTTTTCTAAACTTTGGTTTCTTCTTCTCAATTTTGTTTTCGCTTCAGGACATTTGTCAATTTCCTTTTTTGTTTTCATAAAATCCTTAAATCTGCTTGTTTCTCGAAATTATTATTTTTCTCGTCTTATAATTCGTATTTGAGTATAATTTTTTCGTCAATTTGGATTTTTATTTATAAATATTAGTAATTAAAATTTTATAAAAAATTAAAGTAATTTTAAGTATATATTTATATAATTTTAATCTGATCAATTATTTAAAATAATTAAGATTAAAATTGAAAATTTTAATAAAAAATCATACATTATTTATGAGACAGAAAGGAGACATTTTAGGTGAAAAGCGTGAAAAGACAATTAATCCCTCTTGGTTTCGTACATGCACGATGGAGTTTGGTGATGAAAGGATTAATATCCATAATTCAGAACTTGATGTCGATGCCATATCATAAAAATCACCAACATGCTTGGTAATTATTAATTTTAACATGTTAATTTCATCAAATGAAAATTTAGAATGTACGGAAAATAATTGAATAAAATTTGTAAAATCTTTTAATTGGATGAAAAATTATCATATATATATTTACATCTTTCGTGAAATTAGAGAATTTTAAATCTTAATTTTTAACGTGAATTATTTTTTTAATATGTTAAATTAACTCTCACGTTCACTTAGCCTTTCATATATTTTTTTCGACTTCTCTTTTATTCCACATAGTTTTCTTTTAATATTTTTTAATATATAAAAAATAATTTTCCTCCTAAATGTTAGTGAAAAGAACGTAAATATTAAAATTCGAACTCTAATTTTATAATTTATAAGGATATCTAATTTTTAAGATATGTGGGTGAACTATTTACATTAAATCTTGATAAGTTTGTTCAGTCAATTTTTATTTTTTGTACATAAGTCAAAATTTAAGGAAAGCTGAAAAAATGTTATAAATGTTGGAAATTAAATTTCAATCTTATTAAAAATCACCTTTCAATGAAGATGAATAAATCATTTGAATTAAATTTGATATTCTCAGTCAATCATTCATTTTGATTTTTTTGATGGATAAAACATCTTATTAATGAGAAGAATTATATATTAACTTTCAATTAATCTGTGCAAATGGCAAACAAAAAAAAAAAAAAAAAGACTAATCGGTGCATGTATAATTGCCTTCTCGGGCAATTATAACGACGCGTATCATAGTATCTTCTAAAAAATAACTCCAATGTATCAGCACTAAGACTTCTACTTAAGAAATATAATACAACACTTGGGAGGGGATAACCACGAAACCACAATTGTTAATATGACATTAATCTATTTAAATTTCTTATTTTTATATTTGTTTAATTATATTTAATGATAAATTTAATTGGAATTAAGAGACATTATTGTATATTTAATTTTGCACAACTCAACATACCATTACACATATTTAATTTTGATACATGTCCATTCCGATTGCGTCTACAAGACTATCAATTTGAAAATCACACATGAATCTTGACTGACGATAATAAAAATTAAAATACTTTTTCACTTATAAATTTTAATTTAAAGATAAGTGTATATTTAATAATTTATTTAAAACTAGGTTTCACTTTTTCTTATAAAAAATTGTAGTATTTGACAAAAATAATTAGAATATTTTACCCAATCAAATTAGGAAAAGGACCAGTAATGAATCAAATTGAAATGGGGGCCCAGTACTATCCTGCAATGGTATCAAAAATTTTTTTGGGAAGCGTGACTCCTGCCTGTCCTGGATTCGCCTATGCTTATATATATATATATATATATATATATATATATATATGTGTATGAATGTGTTTCAAAGGAACGTAAATGAGGCGGCGAAATCTGGAAGGAAAAGAAATCTGATTTGTGTTTTGCTAAGTAAAGAAATATGGTATGTTGCTTGCACGCTTCTAGGCTTGACCCTTTGCGGGAATACAAGTCAAAGAAGCGCGTCCAAAGGCGTTCACATCTTTCACTTCCAAGATTTTTATTTTATTTTTCCATATCCAGCAGCAACTAAAAAGCCAGTAGATTATGATTGGCTGCTCATTTCATTTATCATCCCCCACTTTGAATTTAGCCTTTGTATGTACATAGGATAGGTGCGGTTGTTCAACCCCAACACATCAGCCTGGTTAAACAATTCTCCGTCAAATGATTTGAAGGTCTCAATGTAAATTGAGAAATTATTCGATATATTATCAATTTATTTGATAATTTTTTTATAAAAAATTTAGATTGATATTTCATATAAAAGGTACCCCCAACTTAAACTCATTTCCTTGTTGAACAAGATATTTTTAAATTTCAAGATAAATATTTTAATTTAAAATTAATTGATAATAAATGAAAGATATTTTCACTACTAAATGTTCTAAAAATTTAAATACAAATCGTAAGAACTGAGATAAAAGGATTTCAAACAATTTTCACTATCAAATGGCATATATATGTTTAAGGTAAATCTTAATGTAATCAATGTGAAATTTATTTTTATCACAATTTTAACATATACAATTCAAGAGATTTGAGATTTGAAATAAGTTGCTTTAATTAGAGACTATGCACTTATTGTTAGAGGTGACAAACAGGTAAGTTTCAACAGGATAAGAATTGAAGGAGTTGGAAGTTGACCCACTAACTTCACCCCTAAAAGGAGCCTTAACCAACGGCAGGAGACCCCATCAAATTAGTAGATAGTTATTGGCTCCTACTCGGTCATGTGCGGCATACTACATAATTCCCCCAAACCTTCATTCATATATAAAGAGAGAGAAAGAAGCAAATTCACATGAATTTGCATGTTCCTAAACCTTTCGCGTCATATCTGGTGTGGCATTAAATTGAGCAACTTCCATGAGGATCATCATTTACATGCGCAAATTAGAGTCGGCACCAGGAAAGAAATGGGAATAAAGGAGGTGTCATTTTTTTTTCTAAGAAATCATAATTTAAGGAAAGAAAAAAATTATAAATATTGAAATTTAAATATTAAATTTGTAGGGTGCCATCTTTTATGGGTAAGTACATGAATCGATTGATAATTAAACTAAGCTTAATTCAGGATATAAGAATATGTGCCTTTGCCTCCAGCTAGATAAGAAAATTGAAGTATAAATTCCTTTGGAAACATATATAATTAAGGATGCTTCTATTTGCACTTACGCACTCCATTATTAATAACATTCCAAATTCAAATCTTTTAAATTTATTTCAACTCTTTACACCCAAACCCTTAAAATACAATCCATTTACTATCCCATCCCCTCATTTACACCTAAACCCCCTAAATCCTTTTCCTTTTAACGTTTTTTTGTCTCTTCTTCTTCGATTCTCACTTAAATCAAAGTTTCAAAGTGCTAATTTTCAAACAAGATATAACAGTTTTATCTCATTTATTCCAATATAGAGAAAACTTATATATGACGTTTGAATGATTGAATGGGTTTATGATTTGTAATTTGTGTGCGTGTGTGTGTGGTTTTTTATAAAATCATTACCTATGAACATGTGTTTTCGTATACTTTTGTAAGTTTCCAAATTTGCATATTCGAAAACTTAAAAATTTTTGAAAATACAAATCCAAAAGCGTTAGGATTTGTGGCTTGGGAATATTGCTAGGAATGTGGAGTCTAGCCCGGTGGTTTTAACTATTCAAAGGCCATGGGTCTTGTGTTTTAGGCTATCCTAAAAGAGCTCTACTTATTAAAAGAAAAGTAAGAGCTATCTTTTAGGCATGAAAGAGTGGCACCACAAGCCGAAACCAAGAGGAAAATAAAAGCTAAAAAAATAGAGAGAAAATGAAAAAGAGAGAGTTGGTTAAATAGAAGTCGATTTGTGATCCGATTGAGTTAAAATTTTATTAATAAGTTCATAATTTAGTGTTTTATATTTTGAACAGTGTAGATCAGGTTTAAAACTTTTTAGGAACAAATCCAGGGTGTATTTGTTGAGTTACTTATTTAGTGAGATTTCTTCAATTGTCCCTTTAATTATTAATTAACTCTAGTTTTAGCTAGAGAAGAACTTTATATATCCATTATTTGATAGTGAAGATTTTTTTAGTGGTTCATAATTTTTTTCCTCTACACTAAAGGTTTTTTCACCTAAATCTTGTTGTGTTTTATTTTGCTTGCATTGTTGATTGTTATTTTTTACTGTAGGTTTATTGTGAGATATTGCTTTTGCGTTGTTGTATTTGTCACTTCAAGCCCAACAAGTGATATCAGAATGAGAGTTATTTTTTAAACATCGATATAAAAGTAACCCAAAATAAAAATAAATTATGTTTGAGATCATAGAGGATGATACATGTTTCATAATAAAATTGACAGTATTGAATTATTCAATTTGAAAGCCTATGATGGAAGATCTTTTATATTGCAAAGATTTGTATAAGTCAATATTAGGTGATTTGGTTAAACTAGTAGATACGAAAGATGATAGTTGAAAGAAGTTAGATAGAAAGACACTGGCTACAATAAAACAATGAGTTGATATTAGCATATTTTGTCATATATAGTAGGAGATAGATGCCCACACTGTTTCAAAAAAATTGGCAGTATTGTATGAGAGGAGAATAGGCATGAATAAAGTTATCCTTGTTAAAAAGCTTATAACTTTATAGTACATGGATGAATGATCAATTATAGAGCACTTGAATGATTTTTAAGATATGTTTAATCGGATGACTACTATAAAGCTTAAGATGGATGATGAAATAAATGCATTATCTCTTTTGAATTCATAGTCAGATAACTAAAATACTTTAGTTGTAATTGTTCTTAATTCAGTTTTTGATTACAAGGTAACATTGGATATGATAAAAGACAATATACTTAATAAAGAAGCAAGGTAAAAAGATTTAGACTCTTTAAATCAAGCTCTGGTCACAGAGAACAGATGTAGAAATATTGAAAGAGGTCATAACTCAAAAGATCGTAATAAGTCTAAATATAGATTCAAGTCCAAAGATAAAGTGAAGTGCTTCCATTATGGTAAAGTAAGTCATATAAAGCGATATTACAAAATCTTGAAGCGAAAGTGAAAATGTGAGAAAAGTAAGAGTTCAGATGATAGTAATATTGTAGTAGTGAATTCAGATTGTATTCAGTTACTTTGATTTGTACACATGGTTATTGTAATAATGTCAATAATCATGATATTGAGTGGATAGTTGACACAAGAGTGATATCATTGTGTTCCTAAAAGGGAGTTGTTTACAACTTATAAAGTAAGAGACTTTAGTTACACCAAGATAGAAAATAAGAGTATTTCGTACATTGTTATGATCGATAATATTATTGTACAAACTAGTATGGGTTACATGTTGACTTTGAGGGATGTTAGACATATTCTGGATATGAGAATAAACTTGCTTACTATTAATATCTTTGATAATGAAGGATATGAGAGTCAACAAAAGAATGAATAGTGAAAGCTTTTCAAAAGATCTATGGTAGTTACAAGAGAAAAATTATGTTGCACAATGTACAAGATATGGATGTAATTGAATGATGACTAGATAAATGCTATTGAGATGATGCTTCAACAAATATGTAGCATAAGAGGCTGACACATATGAGCAAGAAAGGGTTATAGGTTTTGGCAAAATAGTCTCTTATTTTTTTTATCAAAGGTATGTCTCTCGATTCATGTGATCATTATTTGTTTGGTAACCATCATATAGTTTCTTTTTGTAAGCGTTTTTAGAGAAAAAAATATTAGACTCTATTTATTCTGATGTATGTGGTCCTATAAAAGTTATGTCATTATGTGGTAGTAGGTATTTTGTTACTTTTATTGATGATGCTTTACATAAGACTTTGGCATATATGTTGAAAAATAAAAGCTGGGTATTGCAATATTTTTAAAAATTTTATGTCATGGTGGAAAGGATGACAAGGTTACCCTTGAAATATATTCGGACTGATAATAGTGGATAATACACATCCAAAGACTTTGAAGAATATTATTTAAAGCATGAGATTAGACATGAGATGATAGAACCTAAAACACCACAGCATAATGGTGTAGTTGAAAAGATGAACCGTACCATTATGAAAAAAGTTAAATGTTTGTTGAGGATGGCAAAACTTTCAAAGCCATTCTAGGGTGAAGTAGTCAACACAACTTATTATTTGCTTAACAAATCACCATCAATTTTTTTTAGGCTTTGATATTTTAAAAAAAGAATAGATAGAGAAAGATGCTTCATACTTTTATTTAAAAATTTTTGGGTGTAAAATATTCATACATGTGCTGAAAAAGTAAAGGTCAAAGCTTGACAGTAAAATCACACAGTGTGTGTTTGTAAGATATGGTGATGAGAAATTTGATTATAGAGTATGAGATCCAGTGAAACAAAAAGACAGTTAGAAGTAAAAATGTGATTTTTCATAAAAAAAAAAATCCTGATAGACCTTTAGAAAAATGAGAAGACTATACAAGTTACTATTAAGTGTGATGTTTTAACAACGATAGAGCTTTTATCGAAAAGAGCCATAGATAGTGAAAATAAGCAAAATATAGAACTTAGGGATACAAATGAGCCAGCTATAGTTAAGATGAGCCAAATGAATCAGTTTTAAGTGAGGAGAGCAATCTTCTCCACCAGAAAGTGTTAAGTAAGGGGAGTTACCTTCTGAATCAGGTAATATAGAGTCTTAGCCTAAGAGATCTACTAGAAAACATAGGCCATCCACCAGGTATCTAAGTTTAGATTTTATTTTAATTACCAGTAAGGTTAAGTTAGAGAGTTTTCAAGATGTGTAGACTACTCTGAATAGAGAGCATTGGTTAGAAGCAATGAAAGAAAAAATGAAATCATTGTAAAAAAATGGTACATATGATCTTGTTAAATTTTTAAAAAAGAGAAGGTTATTGAAGAATAAATGGGTGTTAAGTTGAAAAAAGATGGTGACAAGCTAGTAAGGTACAAAACTCGATTGATGATGAAAGATTTTTCTCAGAAACCTGACATCGATTTTAATGAGATCTTCTCTCTAGTTGTGAAGATGAGTTCTACTTAAGTAGTATTGGGATTAACAGCTAGTTTAAATCTTGAGTTTGAGCAGCTTGATGTTAAAATTACATTATTACATAGTGACTTGCAGGATGACATTTATATGGATCAACATGAGGGTTTTGAAGTAAAAGGGCAAGAACACTTAGTTTACAAACAAAACAAAACTTGTATCACTTAAACAAGCTTCGCGATAGTGGTATAAAAAGTTTGATTCTTTTATGGTAAGCCATAACTATAAAAGAAAGGCAATGAATCCTTGTATATATGTCAGAAAATTTACTGATGGTAACTTTATTATTCTCTTATTATATATTGATGATATATTGATTGTGGGATAATATGCTGGTATAATTTACAGATTGAAAGAATAATTGTTTAAGTTCTTTGACATGAAAAATTTAGATATAGCAAAATAGATTCTTACTATGGATATTATTCGAGATAAGAAAGCTAAAAAGCTGTGATTATTATATGAAAAGTATATTAAACGGGTGCTTAGTGGATTCAACATGCAACATGCTAAATCAATTAGCAACCTACTTGTTAACCATTTTTATTTAAGTAAGAAATCTTGTCTGGTGACTAAAGAAGAGCAACTAGCTATGTCTAGTATTCTTTATTCTTTTGCAGTTGATTCTTTGATGTATATTATGGTTTGCACACGGCTTAACATTATTTACACAATTGGTGTAGTGAGCATATTTTTTTCTAATATGAGAAAGGTTCATTAGGAAGTAGTAAAATAGATTTTCAGATATTTAAAGGGTAATTCAAAAATGTACTTGTATTATGACGTTTCACAACCAGTTCTAGAAAGGCTATTGATGATAACATGATGGGTGATCTTGATCATAAGAAATCTACTTTAGGATATTTGTTTACTTTTGCAAGAGGAGCTGTGTCTTGACAGTTTAAATTATAGAAGTGTATTGCTTTATCAATTATAGAGGCTGAGTTTATTATAGTAACCGAAACAGGTAAAAAAAATACTTTGAATAAATATTTTCTTCTTAAATTGGGATTGAATTAGAAATAGTATATGATATTTTATGATAGCCAAAGTACTTTAGATTTGATTAAGAAGACCATGTACCATACTAAAATAAAGTACATTGATGTTAGATATCACTGGTTACATTCAGTGATTAAGGAAGAATAGATGTAATTAGGGAAAGTCCATACTGATGATAATGCAATAGATATGTTGACTAAAATATTTTTTAAGAAAAAGCTTAAGCTCTATAGTAACTTGATTAGAATGGGTTCTTTAGCTAAAATAAGTTTCAATGCTATGGTGATGAATCTCCTCCTAATAGGTTGGAAGGAGAGATTGTTAAGAACGTGAGGTCTAATCCTATGGTCTTGACTATTCAAAGGCCATAGGTCTTGTGTTTTAAGCTACCCTAAGAGAACCCTACATATTAAAAGAAAAGTGAGGGCTATCTTTTAGGCATGAAAGAGTGGCATCCAAGTCGAAACTAAGAGGAAAAGAAAAGCCAAAAAAATAGAGAAAAAAAAAGAAAGGAGAGTTGGTTGAATGGAAATCGATCCGTGATTCGATTGAGTTAAAATTTTATCAATAGGTTCATGATTCAATGTTCTACATTCTAAACAATAGAGATCGGGTTTGAAACTCTTTATGAACAAATCCATGGTGTATTTGTTGAGTTACCTATTTAGTAAGATTTCTTCAATTGTCTCTATTTATTGATTAGCTTTAGTTTTAGCTAGAGGAAAGCTTTGTATATCTATTATTTGATAGTGGAGATTTTTTTGATGATCCATAATTTTTTCTCTCTACATTAAAAGGTTTTCCATGTAAATTTTGGTATGTTTTATTTTTCTTGTATTGTTGATTGTGAATTGTTGTTTATTACTATAGGTTTATTGTGATATATTACTTTTGTGTTATTGTGTTATCACTTCAGACCCAATAAGGTTTACAAGCTTCCAAATTTACATTTTTGAAAAATTTAAAGACCTTTCAAAATGAATATTCAAAAAGTTTAAAAACATTTCGATGCCTTCAAACTTCCTGGATATGCCTTTCTTTATGCACTATAAACCAAGAGTAAGTGGGGTTATATGGTAATTTGCTAAAGATTAAGTAAGTAATTTCATTTGGGATATTTTTATAATAAAAAAATTAAATATAAAAAAATGGGATGCAAATAAAACTCCCTATAATTAATTACTTGTTAAATAGTGATAAAGGAAAATTAATGATCTCAACTCATAAAAGAGGAATGTGACATTATGAAAAAAGAATACGTATAAGGGATAATTGCTATTTGGCAAATGGGCTTCGGTGATTTTCCTTCAAATTTTTTATTTATAGTTCATAAACATTGCTTCACAAAAAAAAAATTTCATAAACTTTTTAATGATGGCTTAATTTATTACGTGGTCATGTGGATAGAAAGATTAAATTCAATGTGAATAATTTAGGAAAGAATGAAAACATACACTAGAAAGATGAATAAAGAGATGAACTTGAGGTTTAGCCCAAATGGTTTACCCACCTTTCTTATTTGTCGTATTTCAACTTCAATCCCAACACTTGCAAATTTCCTTCTCCCAATTTTCTTAGGTTTTGGCTTCTTATGTATATAAAAAAAAATGAATAAAGAGATGGAGACAAAAATACTACAAGAAATTTGATAATTAGTAACAAAATTTTCATGTAATGTTGCAAAGTATTGTAAATTGTCATGTTACAAAAAGTAGTCACAATAGTTTTAATTCTTGTTTCTATTGTTTAAAAGTATTGTGCAAGATCTCTTGCAACATAAAACTTTTTATGTTGCAAAAAGGTTTTTATATTAAAACATTAATTGTTATAGTATTACAAAACTATTTGCAAAACTTGTTGAACATGTTCTTGTTGCAAAGTATAGTTTATCATAGTTTATTGTAACATAATACTTTTTATGATGAAAAAAACACACTAATAGACAAAGTTGTTTTAGCAAAACTTAATGTAGTTGCAAAATAAGAATTTATCATTGCAAAAACCTTTTCATAATGAGAAAAAATCGTTACGAAGTCTTTGTTCCTAGCTCCATTGTTAAAAGTTTGCACAACAATTTTTATTATATGAAAAATCATTTTTAAAAATGTTTATTGCAACGACTTCTTTTCGTTGCAAAAAGGTGTGATGTTTAAGAAACAACTTGATGTGGTTATCGAAACTTCTTTTTTAACATCCACATATTTAGTTATCAAAACTTTTTTGTAACATTATTTTGGTTGTTTAAAAAATTTTTACAATGCAATATTTTTCTTGTTGCAAATTGTCTTTAGCAATAATCACTTTATCATTGCAATAGTTAGCTTAATAACAACAATAATCATTACTAAAATTTTTACGAAACAACAATTTTTTTATTTCTATTTTCTTTTGCAACAAAGTAAGAAAATAAATAATAACAATTATTATGATTACAAATAATCTTTTTCACAACAACATTTTGTTGTTACAAGTAACAAACAAATATTTAGCAACAAATTTATTAACTGTATGAACAATTAACACTGTTGTTTCTTATTTTTAACATCCATGTCAAGAAATTTAATAACAATTACTATTAATGAATTTAAAATTGGATAACATTTCGTAGCTAAAAAAAGAAAAGAATTCATTTAAAAAAATTAACATTAACATATTTTTTTAATTATACCGTCATATACAATACATTTTTTTCTAAAATATATTACAAACAACTAAAATGCAAAAATGAGTAAAGAATATCTTAAAATATATTATAATAATTAAAATTTCTAAATAAATAAAAATATTTTAAATGTAATCTAAAATTTAAAACTTACAACTCCATATAAAAACGATTTAAAATGTAATCTAAAGTTTAACTGATGATGTAGCAAGTTCAAGTATTACGGACTTAAAGGAGGAGTCCTAAATCCCACATCGAATATAAAAAGAGGGTCACTGAGGTATAAAAGGGTTCATACCATCTCTTCTTTATGAGACACTTTTTGTAAGATAAACTTTGAGGTCAAAGGAGTCAAAGCGGACAATACCTCACAAGGGTGTGAACTGTAGCAGATAGACTGATATGGGACGCCAGATGAGTGGATGATCGAGTTTCGAAATCGCACAGATTCAAAACTTAAGTCTCGACCCGTGATACATATACTTGCTCATTAGGATGGGGGTGAAAAATCTTTAACTGTAGCAGATAGACTGATATGGGACGCTAGATGAGTGGATGATCGAGTTTCGAAATCGCACAGATTCGAAACTTAAGTTTCGACCCGTGATACATATACTTGCTCATTGGGATGGGGGTGAAAAATCTTTATAAAACCGTAGTTGGAATTCCAATGCATTCATAGTATGCAGTACAAACAACTTCAAAGCTAATAAAAACATGAATATTCCATTTTTAAATTTTATATACGAAGATTCTGTACTTTCAATGAATCAATTCCGCAATACATTTTTAAATAAGCATATAAAATCCATATTTTATATATGAAGATTCTAGAAAGCTCTAAGTTCAAATATAATTTCAGATCAACACTGCCAGCATGCTAGTGTCAAAATGTTAGCTGCTAGGTTAAATTTTAACTTAATATCCCATGGTGAAAGGTATCAAATTATTTATTTTTTGAAATGATCAGTGATATGACACGTTTGCATTTATATCAAGTATTATTATTATTATTATTATTATTATTATTATTATTATTATTGGTAAAAAAATTTAAATTGCATTAGAAATTGATTCTAGATGTCAACAATTAACTTAGATTTAGACCTGGAACATGTCTTATAATTTGATAAAGATGATGGTGTAGTTCATGATCGATGTTTGTAAAGTTGTTGGCTTAACCATAAAGCAGACGTTAATTAGAATCTTAAAAGTAATATTTTAAAATTAAGAACAACGTACCAAAAATTAGAGAAGACTATAAAAGAGAATTAGAATCACAATCATAATTATAAGTAATTCAAGAAAGAAAAGAGAGGTTAGCACGTAGGCTCATTTTTATTCATGAGTATGTATTAAATTAGTTTTCAACCAAATATTAATTTAGTTAAAAAAAACAAAATATATATTCTCTTTAATTAGTATTAAATTAGTACAATCAACTAAAAATTTTTAAGGTACAAATGTTTTGATGTTCATTTAAGTTTTTGTAATTTGAAATAAAATAATATTGCAATTATAAGAATTGAACAAATATAATATAGAAGAAAAAGATAAAAATATTTTAAAATTTTGTTACAAATTTAAGAAGATTTTGCAAGGACAAATTTTTTTTTTTTACTTCTAAGAAATTGGTAGAGATTTCATAGCAATAATTTTAATTGTTGTGTAAATATTTAAAAATTTAATTTAGCAAAAAGTAAAAAAATCATTGCAAATCCAATAATGTTTCAAAACTTTTTTTTTTTGTTATTATGAATATGGTATGGATCATAATTTTTTTGTTGTTATATAAAATATTTAAAAAATTAATCAGGCAACAAGAATAGTCATTGCAAACATTATAGGATTTCATAACTATTCTTTTATTTTTTCTAATTTTATAAAAATTCGTAATAGTGTAAAATATAAAAAATTTAAATAAACAGTTATAAAAAATCGTTGCAAATATAATAAGATTTTGCAACAATATTTTCAATTGCTGCAAATTATGTTTGCTAAAACTTAATTTTTTTAGTAGTCATATTTTGCAATATTATTAAAAATAACTAAAAATTGTTGCTAAATATAACTTTTCTTGTAGTGAAGGTAAGAAATAACTTGATTCATATGGGCTTGTAATGATTGAGAGATAAAATTCACTTCAATAGTTAGAGTAGAGTTGGAGATTTTTTTAACAATTTCAAACTTAAAATCTTAAAAAATAAAATGTGAAACCTAGAAATTGAAAATAAAAAACATTATCATTTGGACATATAGCTTAAATGCAATGTGTACTCTCAAACATATGAAAAAAAATGTAGTTAGTCAATATAGCGAGCTAATTAATCACGTGTGTTATGCACACTGGCGTGGTAGTTCAATTCGAGTCACTACCAAAAAGTGAAAGCAAAAATATTATAATTGTTGGTATGTTATGGTGCATTTTTGCCTAACTTCCTAACCATTTCCATTGCACAAAGGGAAAAGAAAAGAAATGTTTTACATTTGCATACGACAACATGCATGCTTTTGACCGACCATTTTTAGGTTTTAACTGGTTTAAAAAAAGACCCATTACCTTAGACTTGAGAGATTGTTGCCATGCAACTTAGAAACCGAAAAAGAAAAGGAAAAAAAAAAAACAATAAAAATGGAGAAAAAGTTTGCCAACGCATTGAAATGGTTTTTTTTTTTTTTTTTTTTTATGGCTATGGTCCCATTTTGGATGCCTTCTATTGCATTGTGGGTGTCGGAAACGACTGAACCTTATACAAGTAGTTCAATCAATGAAAAGATATTTACAATCCGACCGTAATCTCCCTCATTACTCATCCAAAAATACCCAAAGACAACTCATTTTTTGATCAATATATGTATAGCTATATTGATATATTGATGTATTAATCTTTGTTCCCATTTTAAACATGTGTTGGAAAAAGGAATAGACATGGAATTTAGCCCATAAGGACAAAGGGACATATCTTCATCACGTGCTTTTAGTTGACTCTATAGCTATAGTTTTGAGCTTCATCTTCCCTTATAAAAAGGTCTTTTCTTACAACATGAACGCACAAAAACAATCTCAAAAGGCCAAAAAACAAAAAAAATGGGGGCTAAGAGTACTTTGAAGAAGCCTAAAATCATACTGGTCCCATTTCCAGCACAAGGCCATGTGACTCCCATGCTTAATCTAGGGTTAGCTTTCGTTAGCCATGGGTTCGAACCCATCATTGTAACCCCAGAGTTCATTCATCATCGGCTCGTAGCAAACATGGACCCCAACCATGAAGTAAGGTTCATGTCAATACCAGATGGCTTAGACGAAGAGGGTCCTCATGATTTCTTCGCCATAGAGAAAGCCATGGAGAATATCATGCCAATGCATTTGGAGAGTCTCATTCGTAAAATTGATGAAGAAGAAAAAGAAGAAGAAGAAAATGGGAGAGTGGTTTGTATGGTTATTGATTTATTAGCTTCATGGGCCATTGAAGTTGCCAACCGATGTCCGATCCCTGTTGCTGGGTTCTGGCCAGCTATGGAAGCCACTTACCGGTTGATCACTGCCATACCGGACATGGTCCACTCCGACCTGATTTCTGAAACAGGTAAATTTGTCAACAACACAAATTTTTTATACATACTACATATAGATATATTTGTTTTCCTTTTCGATATAACATTTTAAAGTATTATTAAATAACATTTTGGGTCAACTATATATTAAGAATTGTATGGCTTATTCTTAAAAGAGGAATTATATTGTATATAACGTTTAATATTCCATGCTTTGTTTTTTTTTTAATCAAAAGTAATGCCATTCATTAGGTAAAATATCATCAACATTTTTTATAGAATTTAAATCGTCATTTGAGATAAAAAAAAGATTATAAATATTAAGATTTAAATTTTAAATTTATTGAATGTAAATTCAACTGCATAAATTAATCAAATTAAGTCTATATTCAAGTAAACATGCTTGTTACCTTGTAAATATTATTTGATTTTATATAAAAAAAGTTTTTTTTATATTATATATAAATAAAGTTTTATATTGTTTGAGATAAGACAAAATGAATAATAAGAGCCTAAAATCTTTAACGGCTATATAAATTTTTATAATAGATGCAAAGAAAAAGAAGCAAGATTTTATTATAGTAGGAAATATAAAATTACATTAGGATTTTTTTTTCTATAATATATAACATGAGTATAAATCTTAAGTGGAATTCCTAACATGCATGGAATTTTTCAGAATATGTAATAAAATTTGTCACGCATAAAAGTATTTAACTATACATTTGATTTAATTTAAAAAAAAAAAAAACACTATACCTTTGATTTTCTTTAACTCTTAATGTTGTTTTTTAAAAAATAATAAATAAAAAAACTAATTTTTACGCATGGCTTAATTGAATTATAGGAAGGTTTAACAAACATTTCAAATTAGGAACATTTACCGAAATTTTACTCATAAATTAAAAATTTTTACTTATAGAGATCTATTAGATTTTTTTTTTTAAATGAAAGATCTATTAGATTTTTTCCACAAAAAAAAAAATCTCATTTCTATCCACCATTTTCAAGATTATTTAAAAATTCTCTTGTGATCCCATCAATAAAGATTTGCCCTCCGCTTGGGGTTTAGTGAGAACATCTTCCAAATATAATTTCAATTTTATTTTGTTATGTTGGAATAGTTGTGTTATGTACCCATATAGCAAGTCTTCCTTTTTTTTTTTTTGGTAAATAAAAAATTTTTTTATTTATAAAAAAAATTAAAAATAAAGTCTTAAATTTGAATTGATAAAACGTCTTTCTTAAACTTACAAATAAATTAATTGTTTAACTTACGAATTATTTGTAATTAAATTAAATAGAAAGTTTTTTATATAAATTTATCTACTTTTAAATTTATTATAAAATCCATTCATTTACCTAAAAACATATATGAATTTTTTTTTTATAATGCTTTGGTGTTATTGGTTTTAAATGAGAGTAATTTTGTAATAACAACAACATCAATTATTATTATTATTATTATTATTATTATTATTATTATCCAACTCAAACGAAAAAAAAAAAAAAACGTTTAACAAATATAGTGGTTGAACATATGATTAGTTGATGGCGACCGACCAAATACGATTGGCCGGCGGTTAGCTCCTGATACCATTGGCTTATTGCACATGGGAAACGTTTTTCGGTGCCGCGAAAATTGCCGGAATCAATTTTACATGTTCCAACGGCTATACTGGAAATAATACATTTCTATGATCATCAAATTAAAAAAGAAAAAAAAAAAACAACAAAGAAATAAATGCCGTTGACCCAAATACAATATCTAAAAAGTAATCTACTAGAGAAAGAATCCTCAGTGAAAATTTTCATTAATTTATTTAATGATCAATAATGTACAATTCATAGTTGATATTTGTTTAAATTATTTTTATTTTTTAATTAATTTTTATATTTAATTTAAAATTATTAAATTTCAATCATAAATTTAGTTGAATATGCATTATTAACCATTAAATAAATTAGTGTAAACTTTTATTACTTTTTAAGTAATGGAGAAGATTTTTTTCCTATCGAAAAAGGATTATCTCCGTTACTTAAAAAATAATGAAAGTTTTTACTAATTTATCTAATGACCAATAATGTACACTAATCTAAATTTATAGTTGATATTTGTTTAAATTATTTTTACTTTTTAAATTAATTTTTATTTATTTTTATATTTAATTTAAAATCATTAAATTTCAACAATAATTTTAGTTGAATATGCATTATTAACCATTAAATAAATTAGTGCAAACTTCCACTAGGAGAAGATCTTTTTTCCTACAGAGAAAGGATCCTCTCCGTTACTTAAAAAGTAGTGGAAGTTTCCACTAATTTATCTAGTAACCAATAATGTACATTAATCTAAATCCATAGTTGATATTTGTATAAATTATTTTAAAATTTTTAATTAATTTTTATTTACTTTTATATTCAATTTAAAATCATTAAATTTCAATCATAAATTTAGCTGAATATATATTATTAATCATTATATAAATTAATGCAAAGTTCCTAAAGAGATCTTTTTCCTTATCTACTATGCATATCATTAAAATATTTTGATTTATTTATTGTATGAATTATTAGTCACATGAGAATTAATTTTCTAAGTTGGGATACTCTCTATGATTTTTTTGTTTATTATTTTTAATGTGTTTATCATGGAATTATTTTTTGTACATAAAAAGTTGTAATCTAGATTGAGGAAAAAGTTGTAGGTGTTAAGATTTTTTTTTTCTTTGAATTCTTATAGATGTTAATATTTGAATATCAAATTTATTGATATCATTTCTTAAAAGTGATTGTATAAATCAATTAAATTAAATTTTAAATTCATAGAATTATTTTTAATATATTTATCATCATTGCTTATATGTTTAGGTTTACTCAACCATAAATATTAGTGACATCTATTGACTATACATGTAAATAATGATAATGAGTGTATTGAAAAGTAATTAATCAACCATAAATATTTATTTATAATTTTGCAGGATGTCCCCAACGTCAAGGTACTGTAGTCTCCCTACCGAGTCAGCCTTTGCTATCAACCGAAGATCTTCCATGGTTAATTGGAACCCAAGCTTCAAGAAAAGCAAGATTCAAATTCTGGATCAGAACCTTAGAACGTTCAAGAACCCTTCGATGGCTCCTGGTAAACTCCTTTTCCCAGGAGTTCATTGATGATGATGATGATCCAGATGAGAATCCAATTGTTTTTCCAGTTGCACCTTTGAGTAGACCTTCATTGATGGTGAAGAATCCTAGCTTTTGGGAAGTAGATATTAGCTGCTTGGATTGGTTGGACAAGCAAAAGCCAAACTCAGTGCTCTATATTTCATTTGGGAGTTGGGTTAGTCCCATTGGAGACTCCAAAATGAACAGTCTGGCATTGACACTGGAGGCCTTAAGGAGACCATTTATTTGGGTTCTAGCCGACGTATGGCGACAAGGTTTACCAAATGGGTATTTAGAGAGAGTTTCAAAGCAAGGAAAAGTGGTTTCATGGGCGCCACAGTTGCAAGTGCTGCAACACAAGGCCGTTGGGTTCTATCTCACACACTGTGGATGGAATTCCACCATGGAAGCCATACAATGTCAGAAACGACTCTTATGCTATCCGGTTGCCGGAGATCAATTTATCAATTGTAAATACATTGTTGAAGTTTGGAAAATTGGAGTGAAAATTTTTGGATTAGGCCAAAAGGATGTTGAAGAAGCTCTAGAAAAGGTGACAGAGGATGATGAAATGAAAGAAAGATTAATGAGGCTGTACCAGAGGACCATGGGAGAAGAGGCTGGTTCCAGAGTTGTGGCTAATCTGAAGGCTTTTCTTTTGGACTCAACCAAAGATTTTAAACATTTTAATTTGTAATTTTTGTTAATAGATACACTAAAATAAAAGTGAGATAATTATGCACAATTTAACCACCAAACTTGGTTCAAAATGTGCATTTAAATTATAGCTTTTTATTTAACCGAGTTTAAATTAAAAAAACAGCTTCTTTCCAATGTTCAATACGTTCGTTTAAATTAGAAGTTTTTCTTTATATAAGTCCAAATTAAAATATTTATTCCCAAGCATTCAAGGGTTTTTTTTTTAATTTTTATTTTATTTCAAGTTGTTAAATTTCTTTTTTAATTTCTAATATACTCTTAAACACTATACCTTATTACTTATCTAATTGAAAAAGATATTACCCTTTACCTTACTACTTAATTGGAAAAATACCTTACTATTTACCTAATTGAAAAAAATATTACCCTATACCTTACTATTTACTATATTAAATGCATAAGTTTTTTCCAATATATAATCTTCAAAATCTAACTTCATAACATATTAATTGATTCAAAGATTAGTCATCAAAGCTGTTAATTAAAATTTTAAATTCTGCCAACAGATTACATAACTATTAATGCATCCAGGACAGATGATCAATATACATATTCCCTTACTGGAAAAAGGAAGCTTGAATTCATCGTTCCCCCAATAAAACAAATTATTCCCAAAATAAGATACTTTTAAACTTATTCCTGCAACAAAAGAGTTTCATGCCCTTTCATGCCAACTGAGTGGCATTTTTTTTTTTTAAAGCAAAAAGAATTATTATTGATGAGAAAAATACGAAGGATCGTCCATCCCCGGGGCATAACACAAGCTAAAACCTAACAAAAACCACAAGAAATCAGCCAAAACAGTAGAAAAACCATATAGCAGAACTTGAAGCTTTGATGCGGCCAAATAACATCATACATGCAGTGGCCATTGAGGAGAGAATAACCCATCACTTGCCAGAGGAAAAACACGACCCATAATAGTAATCAATATAACAGCAATCTTCAAACTCAAAATAAATACACATAATACATATACATATATCCGTGTGTGTACATACATATACATACATACATGTATATATATATACATGTATATATATATATACATGTATATATATTTGCTTGGAATCAGTCCATTAGCTGTGTGATACGAAAGTAACAAAACATACAAAATCAAGTTTATGAGGTAATTTTAAGGGCAAATGGTCTACCGTCACATGGAGAAAAATTCTTACCCTTTGTCTCTTGGACTCGCGATATTTTGTGAGTTTGGTTCACCTTTCCTCTAGGAGCTTTATCTTGGCCTTCAAGCTTCTAATTTCTTCCTTCTCTCCAACCTCTTTCCGCACACTTACCACCAGGTTTTTAAGCCGTGAAATCTCAAGACCTGCAAGCTCCAAATCTTCAATACCCTCCTCCATAAGCTTGATTTCCTCTGGGGTGCGCTTCTCTAGTTCTGTTGTTGCCATTTCGTAAACTTCAGCGTACGTGTTCATGAAACCATTTCTGGATGCTGGGTGGCGAAATCGAAGGCCTGATGCATTGCTAAATATCTCTTGGATCATGGTGAAATTGTCCTTTAGAACCCCGAAGCCATTTACATTCATGGTCTCCCGCAATGGTGATAGTTTGGCTTTGGCAATGCTAGTCCCCTCACCAAAAGAACCTTCCGTAATTCCCAACAACCACCAAATTAAAATATAGTAGAAGCCATATGGTTAACGCAAAAAACTATCTTGTCAAAAAACAGTTCATATCACCCATAATTATTTTCAATGTACCATTAAATACAATATCAATTGACAGTTATATATAACAACAACAAACTACAACAAATTAAAGCTTATATCCCGTAACTTTGGGGCCGGCAGTGTGAAAGGCCAAAAAAAAAATCATATTAGATTATAGTTTTGAATCTTCTTACGCCATTCATTTATATTAAAAGCAACATTTTTATCTACTTTCTTAATTCTCAAATTATCTCTTATTACTTACATTTGCATCTTTTGTGGTCTACCTCTAAAAGCTTTGGTCTCTCTCAAATCCATATGCTCATTTATCCTAATTGATGCACAAATAGGCCTATGTTTTACATGTCCAAACTATCTCAAACAATCTTCTCTCATCTTTTCCTCAATCGTATTACCCCTAATTTTTCTCAAATCTTTTCATTTTTATTTTGTCTTCTAGTTTTACCACACATCTATCTAAGCATCTTCATTTCCGCTATGCTCATTTTTTTATGTTATTTCTTAACAGCCTAACACTTAGTCCAATATAACAATTCAAGTCTTGCAATTGTTTTATACAACTTCACCTTTAACTTGAAAGGTATGTTGCGATCACACAACACACTCGATACATTTCACCACCTCATCTATCTTACTTGAATTCTATGATTTACATCATTTTCTATCTCAACATTACTTTGAATAATTGATCCCAAATATTGAAAATGATTACTCTTTGGTACTACATCGCCATCCACCTTAATCACATTAGCACTCGCTTCCCTATGACTACTAAACTTATATTTCATATATTTAATTTTAGATTTACTCAATTTAAAGCCTTAAGACTCTAGCGTATGCCTCCATAATTCTAATTTCGCATTAAGATCATTACTAGTTTCAGTAACTAAAAGTATATAGTCGACAAATAACATACATCACGGCACCTTATCTTGGATATGTCCAGTGAGCTCATCCATAACTAATACAAAAAAAAAATGGACTGAGTGCTAAACTTGAGCCTTGATGCAATCCTGAAGCAATAGGAAAGCTATCATTCAAGCCCCCAAACGTTCTCACATTAGTTACAACTCCTTCATACATATTTTTAATTATGTTAATGTACTTTAAAAGAACTCTTTTCTTCTTTAATACCCACCAAAGCACCTTTTAAGGAATTCTATCATATGCTTTCTCCAAATCGATGAATACGATATGTATATATATATATATATATATTTCTTCTGAAAACTCTCAAATAAAAGCCTTAATAGGTTAATTGCCTCTATTGTGAAATATCTTGGAATAAGCCCAAATTGGTTTTCGAAAATAGTGACCTCATGTCGCAACCTACATTCAGTTACTCTCTCCTAAAATTTTCGTATTATGACTCATAAGCTTTATTCCTCGATAGTTCAAACAATGTTGTGTATCACCTTTATTCTTGTCTAATGATATTAGAGTACTTTTTTTTTTCATTTTTCTGGCATTTTTTGAGTGTTCTAAATTTTGTTGAAAAGATCTGTCAATCATTCTATCCCTATTTCACCCAAGTATTTCCAAACCTCAATCAGGATTTCATTTGGTCCTACAGCTTTCTTTACTTTCATCTTTCAAAGCCTCTTTAACCTTATACCTTTTAATATTACGTTTAAACATATGATTTATATCCTTTAAATGTATGTTAAGCTCACCTATATCATACTCGAAATTGCCATCAGAGAAATTATCAAAATAATCTCTCCATCACTTTTTAATTTTCTCATCCTTCACTAAAACTCTTTTGTTACTGTCTTTAATGCATCTTACGCTAGTAAGATCCATAATCTTCTTATCCCTTATCTTAGCAATTCTGAACTCTTTTTCTCCATCTCTTATCTCTAGTTTTTTATATAATTTCTCATGGATCCTAGTCTTTGAATCTAGAATAACCTTTTTGGCTTTTTTATTTTATTATCTTATACTTCAGATAACTCACCTCGTGTCGATTGCTCTTTAAATTCTTATTACATTTCTACTTAGCTTTAATTATCATTTTCACATCCTCATTTCACCACCAAGATTCCTTTCCTAATGGTGCATGACCCTTAGATTCGCCAAGTATCTTTTTAGCAACTATTTGAATTCTAGTGGAAAATTTTTCCACATTATTTCTACATCCTCATTAGGTTTCTAATTAACCTTTTTTACCAGTCTATCCCTAAAAGTTAACATTTTATCTCCTTTCAAGTTCCACCACTTAATATGTGATTCATGACTCTAATGTATCCTCTTTAACACCCAAAGGTTAAAAATATCTAAAACTAGTAATCTATGTTGTGTTATCAAACTCTTACTTGGTATAACCTTGTAATCCTTGTAGCCAATCCCAAACCCATATAAATCTATGTTGTGTTGTCAAACTCTTACTTGGTATAACCTTTCAATCCTTCAGCCGGTCTCAAATTCGGATAAAGCGATGAGCATTGCTATAGGATGATAATCAGTGTAAAACATAGTCAAACCATGATGAGAGATCCACTTGACAATTATATGCTTTTTTTTTTAATTGATAGTTATATACACTTGAAAACATTAGAGAACATTTTCTATGCCTTAACCTTTATACTTTTTTTTTTCTAAATTGGGGATAATTTATTGAATTTAAAGTTGTTGTAACGATTTTGAAGGGAATTTAAAAATAAAAAAGAATTGCCACTAATTTTTTTTGTCAAGACGTGATTGACCACCTATTAAAATTTATTATTTTAATAAAATTTTAAAATTAATTAAAACTTTATCAAAAAGATAATTTTTTAAGTCTGCAAAAATAATTTGTATTCAGGAGTTGATTACGCATGAAGAAGGATTAACACTTCCACAACGCTTGTTTAAAATGGTACCAATTAATTATGTGTTTTCCTTTAATTTTAACTAAAATAGTCTTAGTTTTGGTATTTAAAATTTCATTTTCTTCATTTTCTTCATTGTAAAAAAATATATTTTTACTTTTAATTGTTTGCTTGATAAATAAATAAGAACCATTCATATTGAAAAATCTTTAAAAATATTCCAATATTCTAACAATATTAAGAGAGACTTTCTCACATAAAGAATTCATAAGAATCATTACTCGAATTTCTTAAAAATCTTATCCTCGTCAACTCATATTTATCGTCAACATTTATATTTGATACACATATTATAAAATACAAAAAAAACCAAATAATATTTTCTAAAAATTCATTCATTTTTTTAAAATACTAAAACAAAAGATCGTTATTTAGAATTATTCTAAATGTTTCAATATATTAACGGTATTTTAGATAAATTTTTTTACTTAGAGATTTATAAAAAACCACTACTCAGATTTCTTTAAAATCTATCGTCAGGGAATTTTCGTTTATTCTACTTTTTTTTAATCATGATTGATATTTAAAAGTTATGCTATAATTATTTATAAATTTATTTCTTAAAAAATATATACTTTTATAAATAATATATATTTTATCCTTTCTTATGAAATTATTCAAATTAAAAAAAACCCTAATATTGAAAAAAATTTCTAAATATTCTAATACTTTGGTAAATTTTAGAAGTTTTTTCACTTAAAAAATTCTCGAGAATCGTTACTCGAATTTTTTAAAATCCCATCATCAAAGATTTCATTTACTTTTATAATTATTATATGTGAAATATGATGTACAAGAATTAATTTGTGATGCTATTGCATTATTTAAATGTTCATTTTTAAAAGTGAAAAAGTAAGCGAAAATTTTCATATTAAGAATTATTCTAAATATTCTAATTTTTTGACAATATTTGTTAGAAAAACTTTCACGTAGAGAATTCTCGAGAATCACTACTCGAACTTCCTAAAGTCTCATCATCAAAAGCTCCCATTATTTTCAAGATTATGTAATGCCAATGATAAAGTACAATATACATACAGAAAATTGATTTGCTATATATATATATATATTAAAAATTTTTAAATATACTTTAAAAAAAAAGTTACTTATCTTCCATATATTATATTACTCATTTTAATTTTGTCTTAATCATCTAATTATTCAACAACCATTATTATTAAAAAAAAAATTTAAGGGAACAAAGTAAATAAAATCTTTTTATGGAAAAATTTTCTAGATACCCCATTATTTTGATGGTATTTTAAGAAAAATTTTCTCACTTATGGATTTTTTAGGACTCTTTACTCGGACTTTCTTATAATCCCATCCTCGAAGATTTCATTTATTTTTTTCTTTTCTTATTTAATTTTTATTCTAATTCTAATTTTAATTATTATTTTATTAATTATTATTATATTTTTTAATTAAATTTTTTTTAAAGATACAAATAGTTAATCATAATATTCATATATCACTATATATTAATTTCATTACTAAAAGAGTAATTATATATGTTATTTTATCATTATCTAATATAATTTTAAGAAAATAAATGAATGAAATATTTTGTATTGAATACTTTTCTAAATACTCCATTACATTAGTAATAATTTTTTTAAAAAATATTATCACCTAGAAATTTTAAGGAATTACTGTTCGAATTTTCTTAAAATCTCATCTTCGGATATTTCTATTATTATTATTATTATTATTATTATTATTATTATTATTATTATTATTATTATTATTATTATTATTATTATTATCGTTCCTTTTTCTTTTTTTTTTACATGAAATTAGAGTGCAAATAAACTAAATTGCATTATAATAATAATAATAAATAATAATAATAATAATAATAATTTATGTGATGAAAGATTAAATTACACGAAGTCAAATTAAGTATAAAAATTTAAACATCAAAGGATTATAATGCATGAGATTTAGATTTTAGTCAAACTTAAATAATATAAAACAAATGTGCATAGGATATACATGAAAGATAAATGTAATAACCCATAACCCATATCAAGTCTATTATCTATTAACAACCTATATTACACCTAAAGCCAAAACAAATGGATGGTGGGATCTTGTAGAAACAATTGCCTATTTTAAAATTTTTATACAACTAGTATTCCAAGAGAGATAGGCATTAAAAGTACCAACTTTTTCCAATGAACAAGCAACCAAATGAAATAGGCATGAAAACTTTATTGGGTATTCACAATAGGGCCTTTTTTTTTTTTTAACTTGAATTGAAAAAAAAATGAAAGAAATGGACATAAATAATATAAAAGACAAATGCACTATATAATCTATTAACCTATAAAGCCTAGGATATGAGACATAAGTTATGAGTCTTGAAATGATGGCTTAATTTTGAACTTTCTCCCCACCCTAAAAGGCTACTATGTAGATGATCATTAAATATGTAAGATTCATAGCTTGCGCACCCTACAATCAATCATACACATTTTTTAGTGTTAAAGTTAACAAACAAAACAAAAGTAATGAAATTCAATATTCCAGTATATGTAATTTACGTAGGAAAAGAAAATCGAGAGCTATGACATATTTAAAACTTTAAGCTTTCTCTTTCCATGAATAACCATTGGGCAAAAAAAACAAAACATGAAAATTTTAATATTTTCAGGTAGCAGGAAACATGATTGGTGGTCATTACTTCAACCTTAGCTTTCTAAAAAAACCTTTTTTTTTTTCACTACTTCAACGGGGAAAAAAAATTGAGACCATGACAATTTGAAAATTTGAACTTCCTTTCTCTACAAAATACCAGTAAGCAAAAGAAATGTAAAAGTTTTAAGCTTTCCAAGTCTTTATTTTTTATTTTTTTAATTTCTAAGCTCTATGGTTTGTAGTTTTTTCACAGTAGAACTCAAAAAACACAATGGATAAGAAATATAACTTGTGCACACAATGAAAAAACATGTATCAACAACCACAAGCATGAGTAATAATAATAATAATAATAATAATAATAATAATAATAATAATAATTCAAAACCTTCAAAGACCAAGCCTAGTAGCCATGCCATGTTTGAGAACTTTAGCTTTTATAAACAAATGTAACAACCACATCCCATGTTGCAAGTATTATAACTCATGAACATAACAAACCATATGTAAAAACAAAGAAAAGGTAAGCACAAAGGGATGGAGTTTTAACTTCCATCGATTATACAAAAGACGGAACCATAAAACATAAAAAAAAAAAAAAACCCAAGCTTTGGGTTTCTGTCAACAAATCACACAAAAAAGGAATCATAAACATAAGGATGATGATGCCTTAAGCTTCTACGTACCAACCTTTTTTAGGTTTGAAGATGCCTTTTTTTTTTTTTTTTTACAAAGCTTTCACATTTTCTTCTATTTTTGTGTCCTCATTCTCAACCTCTTTCATAGCTATTTTCTACCCTTTTAAATTTTTTACTTCTTTTTTTTCTTTCCTTCATTTTTTCAGAAAACTAACACCTCCACCTTTTCCAAAAACCCATTCATTTCCTCTCCACTTTTTCAATAACCCAACCCCTCTTTTATATCGCCCTGGTTCTTACTACTTAAGTTTTCTTATTGTTTTCATTCTTACTCTGTCACCAGCTTCATTACCTTTTGCCCATTGCTAGACCACTCATTTTTGTCTAATGTAACATACTATCAGCCCTTCTTTAACTGAATGTTTATTTACATGCCTCATTTCATGCTTCATTCACGTGATATATACATATATATTTTGTTTGGGCTTTTGTTATTCCTTGCCTTTTTTTTTTTCTTAATTTTTTAGTTTAGGCTTCTTTTCCCTTGGGCTTCTTTTTGGGCTTTAAAAGGGTCATAATTGGACAGCAAATTAAACTTACAATTAGGTTTTTTTGGGGTTGTGAATGGCCCATTAATCAACTTTTTCTTTTTTATCAATTCCACACGTTATTTAATGATTAGCTTAGGCCATTAATCGGGCCAAGAAATGGATCATTTTAAATTATCAATTTTGATCTCTTTTAGGCTTCTTTTTGGGCTTTAAAAGGGTCATAATTAGACAGTGAATTAAACTTACAATTGGGTTTTTTTGGGGTTGTGAATGGCCCATTAATCAACTTTTTCTTTTTTATCAATTCCACACATTATTTAATGATTAGCTTGGGCCATTAATCGGGCTAAAAAAAGAGTCGTTTTAAATTATCAATTTTGATCTCCATTTTGATATTTTGTAAAACGAGTTTGGTTTAACAATATTAGATCATTTTAAATAAAATTAAGTATCTACAACTACCTTTCTTTGTATACTGCTGAGAATAAAGAATACAGCAAAGAAAAAGATAACAATTTCATCCGGATTAATGATTCTAGCTTTTTTAAAAGTTTTTTTGTGCATTTTTTTATTATGCTATTTTTTGTTATTTGTTTTTTTGCTTTTGGTTTTGCTTTCCTTTTTTTTAAGTTTTTTGATTTTTGGTTTTTGAGTTTTTAAATTTTTTGATTTTATTTCACAAAAATAAAATATAAGATCATGCTCAAAAGTTTTACAAATCTCGATACTTACAAAAGTTTCTTTAAATAAAGACCTTTTAAAGATTTAAAAAATGACTCTCTATAAACAAAAGCTTTGGAACTTTAAAATTTTATCTAAAAATGACTTCATTTAAACGGAGATTTTGAAACTTTAAAAACCTTGTCTGAAAATGGTTACCCTTAAACAGAGGTTTTGAAATTTTAAAAATATTGTCTGAAAATGGCTCACTTTAAATAAAAGTTTTGAAATTTTAAAAATTTAAAGTGTTTTACCCAGAGATCTTAAGGATTATACGTATAGGTCTTAAAGATTATACCCAAAAATATTATAAATCTTGTCATGTATGAAAGCTCCTTTTATTAGAAGCCTTAAAACTTTTTTAAAAAAAAATTTAAACATTCTACCTAAAGGTCTTATGAATCGTTCAAATATTTGACCGAAGGTATTTGAAAATCATTCAAAAATTTAAAATTTTATCAGAGGCATTTGGAAATCATTTAGAAATCTAAAATTTCACCTTGAAATCTTTGGAAATCATTCAAAAATTTAAAATTTTGCTCAGAAGACTTACAAATCATTTTTTAAAATTTTGCTTGAAAAAATGAAACATTCAAATTTTAAGATTTCTTAAACTTTGGATATCATCACCGAGTAATTTTAAAAAAAACTTGATCATAATATTTCTCTTAACTGGTGTCAATTTCATCAAGCTTAAAATCTGGATGCCAGTTAAACTGCACTTAAAATACCTACCTAACTGGGCTTAAAGTGCCAACCTAACTGGACTTAGTTATCATCTGACCAATTAAACTAGGCTTAAAGTGCCAGTTAATCCGAGCTTGGGTGTCAGCTAATTTTGGCTTAGTTATCATTTAAGTGTTAGCTAAACTAGGCTTAAAATGCCAACTAATCTAGACTGGGGTACCAATTAAGCTGAACTTAAAGTTCTAGCTTATTTGGGCTTAGATATCTACTAATCTGGGCTTAAAGTGTTAGCTAATCTAGGCTTAGTTATCATTTAGGTACCAACTAAACTGAGCTTAAAGTGCTAGTTAATCGGGGCTTGAGTGCTAGCTAAATTAGGTTTAAATCTTATCTTGTATTGTATCTAATCCTTCACTTTTTACAGATCCTTCAACTCTTTAAACATTTTTGACATTTTGGTCTCTTTCCAAACTATTTTGTTTTTTCTTATTTCTCTCATCTTTTTCATGATAGACTTTATTATCTATTTTTAGCCTTTCAAAATAAATACAGGTGACCTTTTTCATAATGCAAATGCCAATGTTCCTTCCATGTAAATGCCTCTACAAATATTTTTCTATGATGCAAATGCAAACGTCTTTTTTATGATACAAATGCAAATGCTTTGATTATGATGTAAATGATATAAATGCGAATGTCTTTCTCATGATGCAGATGTAAGTGATGCAACTGCGAATATCTTTTTTATGATGTAGATACGAAAGCGAATGTCTTTCTTATGATGTATATACAAGTGCGAATGTCTTTTTTTTTTATAGCATGTAGGTCAAATGTCTTTTTCATGATACAAATGTAAGTGATGCAAATGTAATTTTTTTTTGTTGCCGCATACAAGTCAAATGTCTCTCATGATGTAAATGTGAATGTGAATGCAAATGATGCAAATACGATGACTTTTTTTGTTTTTTTTGTTTTAAAGATCTCTGTTCAAATTTTCAATGTTTACTTTTCATAAAAAATAATCTCAATATTCTGTACAAAATGCTTAAATAATCTCTAAACTTTTCAAAAGTGATAACAAAATTACCCCACATAAAGTATCTTCATAATCAATGAGAAAAGTTAAAAAACCCATGACTTTTGAATCTCTTGAAAATTGATGATTACTATTTAGAATGCTTGTGGATAGGGTAATCGATAATTCAATTCTTTTCACTAGTGGGTATATCTCAAAGAAGCTCAACGAAGGTTGTAAAAATTTCTCTTTCGCTCACGAAACAAATAATTTTTCTAAAACACTTTTCTTTTATTGAAAATTAAGCACGGTTTAACATGATACTTCGATGTACGTCAACACTAACCACTATTTTTTTAAAGAGATTGGGGAAGAGAAAAAAGTTGGTTTTTTATTTTCACTATTCGATGAAATACAAGGTTTTTAATGGGTACTGATCTTTTAAAAGATTTTGTATCGTAATTTTTTATTTTAGATAGAACCTAGTACTAATCTTTTAAAAGATTTTGTATCGTAACTTTTTATTTTGGATAGAACCTTGAAACTCTAAAATTCTTTTGGCACCTCTAAATTTGCTCAGGTTTAAATTGCCCTTTTTGGGCTTTCACTTGAGAGCTATATTTTCTAACAATGAAGAACTTGGTAATTTCTTGCCAAATACTAATAGGTATATACAAATTTGCAAAGACATAGCTCTTTCATTCAAGTATTCTTATTTGATCAAAATGAATTTATCAAGGTATATAATATTGGCTAAAGTTTAGGGTTATGAAAGACTGGATAAATAGACTCAAAATATGTTATTTGGGGTAATTAGACTAAAGATCTTATTGAGCATTCTTTGGATAAAAAGCCATGTATCTTTATTTCTTTGTTTTTTTTTTAAAACGTTTGACTTCAATTATAGCATTTTACTTTTTTGAATTCTTTTTTTTTACCTGAGATTTTAATTGATACTTTATTTACTTTTTGTCTAAAGTCTTCATTTTCGAGGTGCATGTTTTTCTTTCTTTAATTTTTCATTTTTAGAAACATTCGACTTTATCTTTAGTGTTCTATTTTCTTGAATTCTATCTTCATTTTTTAAAAAATTTTAACCAAAGTTTTATTCATTTTTTTTACTCCTCGTTTTTTATGTGCATGTGTTTTTTTCCTTGCTTTTTCTTTTTTTTTTTTTGAAATATTTGACTTCATCTTTAACAATCTACTTTCTTGAATTCTTGGGATCCTAACTAAAGTCTCATTCACTTTTTTTTCTCGGACTCTCATCTCTAAGGTGTATGTCTTTTTTTCTTTGCTTTTTTTTTTTTAAAAAAACATTTAACTTCATCTTTTGTATTCTTGAATTCTTAGGACTCTAACTGAGGCTTTATTCACGTTTTGTCTTGGACTTTCATATCTAAGGTGCATGTTAGACGCTTTTAATATCAAACACTTTCCTCGAAATTGGGCTTTTGAATATATTCTTATTTTATCCCTCAATATAAAAAATGATCATTGGCCAAAATTCACTTTGGAACAAAAAATTTAATAAGCTCAAATGGATAGCAAATGAATAATTTTTCTATATGTGAAAGATAAAAAAATATCCTCATTCATCATTTCAAACATGATCACTTAGTTAGAAGAGCAAATTATTTAAAGAAAGAGAAAAAATGCTTCTTTTTGTTTTTATTTTTTTTTATTTTTGTGTTATAACCATCAATCGTTTTTGTGTAACTAATGTCCCTTCTTATTTTCCACCCAAGAGTGTATGAGATGCCCTAAATTTGACCACCCAGTTCATAAAAAGGCTCATTTTGATTTCAAATTGTTTTGTATTTTTTGTAAAATAGAGGGAAAATATATTAATGCATTAAACAAATTGTTTCAGGCAAGAGAAAATTTTGCTTCCTTTAATCAATGTCCCTTAATACGTGAAATAAAGGCTACTTAAGAAAGAAAGTTCACATATTTTTCGTGTCTATGGTTATTGAAAAATTTTGGATGGTTCAATCATATTGACAAAATTTTGACACATATTGAATTACCAATTAAAAATTTGAAAGAATATCATGCTTGGTTTCTGAAATTTGAAATGAATTTTCAAAAATGACCTCTTTTGTTTATTACCTAAGAAAATATTATTATCTCAATATTATCAAATGATGACAAAATTCGCAAGTTGAAATTCATGCCCTTTAAAAGATTATGACTAGGAAGTGAAAGTATTCACAAGGATTGAAGCATAAAAGCGATCAAGGAAATGTGTGAATGTATTGATTGAGTTTATTTTTTAATAGTAATCACCAATTATTTTGAGATTCTCATCATTTAAAAACATGTATATTTTCTTTTGAAAATGCCTACTTTTTTTAAAATTTTTTTGATAATCTTGAAAATCATTTGTATGAAACTTTATTCTCAAATAATTACGAATCATTTTTTTTTACTTTATATCATACAAGAGTTAAAAAACAATAGTTACAAACCAACAAAAATCCAAAAATTAAAAGCCATTTTTTCAGGGCATTTCTCTTTTTATGACTTTTAGGAATTAATTCAAATTTAAATTTTTTTTTACTATATTTTCAAAAAAAAAAAACTAAAAATTTTAAAACTAAAAATGAGTTAAAATTTTTTAATGTCAACAAATTTATGAAACAATATGATGTACCATATACAGTTATTCAATGCAAACATTTAGGCTTGATTCAAAATTCACATTCTTAATAGTGCTCTCAAGATGATATACAAGCTTTAAAAAAATCATCTACTTAGCGCTCCAGCTTTAGAATCTTGACCTTCAATTCCACCATCATCAATTATCAAAGCCACCAACCAGCTATTTAAACTTAGTAAGATTTGCATCAATCAAAAACTGAGTTATATCCTTGAAGGCAATGTAATTTTCTATAGAATATCTTTTGATCCCATCATGGTATTCACATTTAGCACTAGGATTATACCTTTTTGGGTAAAAAGACTTTCTAGGCTTTGCAGGGATAGGAAAAATTATATGACTACTGACAAGCAATAGGAAAAGCTCCGTGTAAGATATTGGAAGCGAATGATGTGTTTTGACTTTATCTTTTTTATTGCTTTGTAAATGACCTAAGTTGATCTTTCGTTTTGTGAATACCTATGGTGAAGGATTCTAGGAAAGGGACATTTGAACATTAAGATGAAATGGTTGAGGAAAGTTATTAGTCTAAGGTGTCAAATTGTAAAAAGATTGGGTGTGGTGACCAATAACCATCCACCAAATCTTCATGTATCATGTTGAGGTTTTTCTCATTTCGCCTTTCAACCGTTATTTCTTAAGCATATTCACTAGAAATAACTCAGTTGTTTTCATTATGAATCTTTGCACTGGCATCTATAATTCTTCCCTTTTTTATCATATCCTTGATTCTGCCCATAGTATATAATAAATCTAAAAAATTCTAAAAAGGCATTATCGATCAATCTATCACAGTAGGAAGAATGAAGAGTATCCATAAATAGAGAATTCAGCTCCTCATTAGTGAGAGGTGGTCACACTTACAATGCTACCTCTTTCCACCTAGCTGCATATTCATTGTAACTTTCATTTAGGCTCATTTTCATGTTTTGAAAGGTTAATCGATCTGGAGTTATTTCTAACATGTGTTGGTATCACTTCAAAAATGCCTGAGATAAGTCCTTTCGAGTGTGAATCTAGCCTCTTTTCAAATTATAGTACCAATTGACAGCCACCCCTATAAAACTTTCTTGAAAGATATGAATAAGTAATTATTCATTATAAGCATACCCAACAATTCTGTCACAGAAATGAGTCAAATATATGTTAGGGCATCCATTTTCATCATATTTTTCAAATTTCAAAGCCTTGAACTTTGCAAGGATTACCAAGTTAGAAACTAGGCTAAGCTTATTGGCATCAATTTTCTTCAAGACATCACTTTCTTCTACCGTCTTAAGTCTCACTTCTAACAAATTGTACTTGCTTTTACACTTGGTATTCTTAACCAGTTTTGGCACTCCTTTCAACTTTTTCTGTTCTTTAGGATCATCCAAGTTGGGTATTGTAATGGGATCATAAAGGGTAGCGTCGAGATTAACATATATCTGAACTAAGAATGGTCTAGTACTAGTATAATTGTAAGGCTGGTAATCTATTGGTGGTGCTTATGTAGTATGAGCATTTTGCGCATAAGGTTGTATGGACCCAGAGGGGTACAATGGTTTTTTAACAACTTCTTCTCTTACTTTAGATGTTTCAGTAATTCACTTTTCTTTCAAGAACTTTGATAATATTTGTTTCAAATCCATTAACTGTCTTTTAATATTTTGTCGTATTTTCAAAACTTTTCCCCTCATCTCATTTGAAACCTGTTCAATCCTTTTTTATTCTAAATATTCAATCTTTCATGTTGTGAATAAAAACTAAACTGACTCAAAAAATGTAGCAAGAAATCAGCACCATTGAAACCTTATTCTTAAAAAAAAAAAAAAAATAAGATTAACTATACTTTACATGACGATGAGTGTGCCTAACATGATCATGGATACATAAGTGGTGCTAAAACACTATTAAGATGCATAAATGCTTGGATGATGAACATTTGCATGCATACAATGTTTAAGTAACAAAAATCATACCACTTATGTAAATGTGTATGTAATGTTACGCAACATCATATTTCAATGGTGATGAGATGTATTCACATGAAATACAATATGTACAATGCATATTTTATATAATCATATCATTCGTTAATCTGCATACATGAAATACGATAACACACTACATGAGTAATGAGAGACATTTATGTGATCGACAAAACATACTTATATAAAATGCACTAACATATTTTATGCATGGGATACAATGTATATATAATGCAAATCCAATGAAATTGATACTAACATTTGGGTATAAGATGAAGTGCATGTTCTACTTTTTATTTTTAAATGCAAACATGATAAAAATAACCATAAAAAAGATTAAATGAACTGTAAGAGATAAAATTAAAAATCACAACTCTTTTTTTTTAAACCTACAAATGCAAATCTTGAACAAACATTAAACTAATCGAACAACATGCCCCAAAGAAAATCTATTGGATGGATCCTTTTATCTATTATTTCTTTTTTTTTCATTTCATTATTTCTTTTTTTTTTCTTTTCATTATTTCTTTTTATTTTTCTACCTGCTGCTTATTTTCGGATCATTGCTTGACTTCTCAAGATAACTCACTAACAAAAGGTTCTATGCGTGACTCTTAAAATTTCTTAAAAATCTCACTATTAGACTATCTAAAACAAACTTTTTTATGCTTTATATCTAAAATGATGCATGTAACAAACCCGAAAAAATGAAAAACTTTAGAAAAACTAGTAAAAGAAGATTTTTAAATGCAATGCGAAAGAGTAAATTAATTTTTTTTCTTTTCTTTTCATTTTTTGCAAGGTCCACCAGACAATCTGATCAATTTCAAAACTTTTTTTTTTTTAGAAAAAAAAAGATCTAGGATCACAAAATAAATATAGAACAACTTGATTCTAAATTCAAAAGAAAATTTTAGTTGAAATAAAATAGGTAAAATCTTTCTTTTCTTCATGCTTTTGCTTTTTATTAGTCAAACAAAACAAATTAAGAAAACCTTTTTCTGTTTTTTTTTCACATTTTTTTGTTTTTCCTTTTTTCCTTAAAAGAAAAATAATAACAATAATAGTTCAAGAAAACATTTCCTATGGAAAAACAAGCACATAAGATTACCAATACTTCAAGAAAATTTTTTTTTTATACTTTTGCTTTTTATTCACTCAATAAACAAAGATATGATAAAAAAAAACCCTTTTTTTAAATTTTTTTGTATTTTTGTTTGTTGGAAAACACTATAAAAAGTCTTTTTTAAAAATATTTTTCGAAAATACAAAATTTGAATAAGTACTAGTCGAATAAAATTATATGTTAATTTGTTAAAAGAATATTTTTCTTTTTTTCTCCTCATTTTTTCTTTTTTTTTACACTATATTGTCCTATTTACACTATCCATATGCCTAAATACATATTGTATTAGAATGTTCCTCTCATGCCCTAATTTGGATAATTTTTACGAAATGGTTGTCATGGTTTTTCCTAGGGTTGGCCCTCTTGGTTTAATATATGCTTGGTTCAGATTTAACTGTGTCTAAAAAGCTCCCAAATTGTTCCTCACTAGCATCCATGTAAAACCAATAAGACACCCCGATCTTCACCCATTATAGGTTTCAAACGGATAAGTTTCAATATGAGTAGAAGTATTTCACTTACCATTGCGAAAGTTATCACCTTATAAAAGCATAAGTACTTTACTCCCTCATAAAAGAGACAGAGTCTGAATATAGAGCAAATGCATGATATGAATTTGTCATCGTGTGTGAGAGAAAATAACATCGCAATCTCTATCTTTCATGCCTTACAATTTTTTAAGAAAAAAATATACATAAAATAAATAATGAACAAATGACATAATTAAAATGAAATGCATGTAAATTTTATAGCCATTGTTATTTAAAAACAAAATTAAAATAAAAAAATTAATGTTAAATACCAATTAAGACTACTAAATCAAAATTAAAGGTAAAACCTAATTAATTTTTAAATTGACTCTCTAAAAAAATAACGTCCTCAGCAAAGTCACTAAGTAAGCTGTAAACATCTAATCTTGTCTGAAACAATCTAATACTGTTAAATTGGGCTTGTTTTACGAATACCAAAATGGAGATCAAAATTGATGATTTAAAACGACCCATTTTTTGGCCCAATTAATTACCCATGCTGGCCATCAAATAAGGCTCGAAATTGATAAAAAAAAAAGGAAAAGTTGATTAAGGGCCCATTTGTAACCCTAAAGAAGGCCTAATTGTAAATTTAATTCACAACCCAATTATGATCATTTTAAAGCCTAAAAAAAAGCTCAAAGGAAAATAAGCCAAAATCGAAAAAAAAAAAAAGAGAAAAAAGGCAAAAAAGTAAAAACCCGAACAAAAAAATATATATGTATATATCACATGAATGAAGCATGAAAGAAAGCCTGTAAGGAAACAATCAGCTATAGAAAGGGTGACGATCCGTTATTGCAGATAAAAATAAGTGTTCTAGCAATGGGTAAAAGGTATTGGAGCTGGTGACAAAGAGAGGATGAAGACAATAGCAAAACTTGGGTAGCAAGAACCTGGACAGTATGAAAAAAAGACTGCATTTTTTAAAAAGTGGAAAAAAAAAAGAGTTTTTGAATAAGGTAGAAGTGATGATGGTTTATTATTGCAGATAAAAATAAGTGATCTAGCAATGGGTAAAAGGTAGTTGAGCTGGTGACAAAGAGAGGATGAAAACAATAACAAAACTTAGGTAGTATAAACCTGGACAATATGAAAGAAGAATTGCATTTTTGAAAAAATGGAGAGAAAAAAAAAGGAATTTTTTAAGAAGGTAGAAGTGATGGTTTTCTGGACAGAAGAAAGAAAGAAAAAAATGAAGTAAAAAAGTTAAAATATGGTGGAAAAAAGCTGTGAAATAGGACTAAAAATGAGGACACGAAAAAGAAAAGGTGAAAGATTTGAAAAAAAAAAACGAATGCAACTTCAAACATGAAAAAAATTGGTATGTAAAAGCTTATGACATCGTCATCCTCTCATTTATTGTTCAATTTTTGTGTGATTTGTTAACAAAAACCTAAATCTTGATTTTTTTTTTTTTATGTTTTATGGTTCCGTCTTCTGTATGGTCAGTGGAAGTTAAAACTCCATTTTTTCGTGCTTACCTTTTCTTTGTCTCTGCATATGATTTGTTATGTTCATGAGTTGTAATACTTATAATAGGAGATGTAGTTGTTACATTTGTTTATAAAGGCCAAAGTTTTCAAACATGGTATGGCTACTAAGGTTGATTTAGAAAGGTTTTGAATTATTATTATTATTATTATTATTATTATTATTATTATTATTATTATTTTACTCATGCTTGCGATTATTAGGTTACATGCTTTTTCATTGTGTACACAAGTTATATTTCTTATTCATTGTATTTTTTGGGTTTTACTAAGAAGAAACTACAAACCAGAAAGCCTCAAAATTTTAAAAAAATAAAATAAAAGGAAAGACTTGAAAAGCTTCAAACTTTCACTTTCTTTTGTTTACTGGTATTTTGTGAAGGAAAAAAGTTCAAAATTCCAAATCTGTCATGGTTGCTAAGGTCTTTTGAAAGCAATGTGAAGAAGAAGTATTAAAAAAAAGGAGAAATGATGACTAGTCACTTTTCTTGCTACCTAGAAAGATTAAAATTTTCATATTTTGTTTCCTTTGCTTGTTAGTTATTCATAAAAAGGGAAAGCTTGAAGTTTTAAATCCGTCATGGCTCTCAGCTTCCTTTCCCTACGTAAAATACATATACTAAAACATGAAATTCCATCACTTATATTTTGTTTCTTCACTTTAACATTAAAATACGTGCATGATTGATTATGAGATGGAGTAGCTATGAATCTTACATGTTTAATGATCATCTACATAGTAGCCTTTTAAAGGTGGGAGAAAGTTCAAACTTAAGCCATTATTTCTAGATCCATCACTCATGTCTCCTCTCTTAGGCTTTATAAGTTTATAGATTATATAGTACATTTGTCTTTTATATTATTTATGTCCATCTCTTTCATTTTTTTTGTTCAATTCAAGCTTAAAAAAAAAAACCAACGTGAATACCCAATAAAGCTTTCATGCCTATTTCATTTGATTGCTTGTTTATTGAAAAATATTGGTATTTTTCATGTCAATCTCTCATGGAATGGTGGTTGTATATAAAATTTTAAAATAAGCAATTGTTCCTACAAGGCCCTACCATCCATTTGATTTCGCTTTAGGTGTAATATAAGTTGTTAATAAAAAATAGAGCTTATATGGGTTATTACATTTCTTTTTCATATATATCCCATGCACATTTGTTTTATATTATTTAAGTTTGATTAAAATCTGAATCTCAAGCATTACAATCCTTTTGATGTTTAAATTTTTATACTTAATTTGACTTCATGTAATTTAATCTTTAATGCCATAAATTATTATTATTATTATTATTATTATTATTATTATTATTATTATTATTATTATTATGCAATTTAATTTATTTGCACTCTAAGTTCATGTAAAAAAAAGAGAGAAGGAATAATAATAATAATAACGATGATGATGATGATGTTAATAATAATAATAATAATGAAAATCTCCAAAGATAAGATTTTAAAGAATCACTACTCGCACTTCCTTAAAATCTTTAGGTAATAATATTTTTTTTAAAAATATTACAAATGTAATAGAGTATTTAGAAGAACTTTTAATATAAAAGATTTCCATTCATTTTATTTTTCTAAAACTATATTAGATAATTATAAAATAATATATATTACTCTTTTAGTAATAAAATTAATATATAGTGATATATGAATATCATGATTAACTATTTGTATTTTTCAAAAAAATAATTAAAAAATATAATAATAATCAATAAAATAATAATTAAAAATAGAATTAGAATAAAAATTAAATAAAAAAGACAAAAGTAAATGAAATCTCCAAGAATGTGATTCTAAAAAAGTCCGAGTATATATTCATAAGAAATCTATAAGTGAAAAAATTCTTTTTAAAATACCATCAAAGTAGTGAAATATCTAGAAAAATTTTTAATAAAAAGATTTTGTTTGCTTTGTTCCCTTAACTTTTTTTTAATAATAATAGTTGTTAAATAATTAGATCAAATAAGACAAAATTAAAATGAATAATATAATATATGGAAGATAAATAACATGTTTTTTAAAGTATATTTAAATTTTTTTAAAACATATATACATATATATAACAAATAAAATTTATGTATGTATATTGCACCTTATCATTGATATTACATAATCTTGAAAGTAATGGAAGCTTCCGATGATAGCACTTCGAAAAATTCGAATAATAATTTTCAAGAATTCTCTATGTAAGAATTTTTTAAAAAAATATTATCAAAAAATTAAAATATTTAGAATCATTCTCAATATGAAAATTCCCGTTTACTTTTCACTTCTAAAAATGAATTTTTAGATAATGCAATAGTATCACAAATTAATTCATATACATAATACTTCGCACATATCAATTATTAAAGTAAATGAAATCTCTGATGATAGAACTTTGAAAAATTCGAGTAGTGATTCTCGAGAATTTTTTAAGTGAAAAAAAACTTTTAAAAGTTACCAAAGTATTGAAATATTTAGAAACTCTTTTCAATATAAAGATCCATTTTTTAATTTGAATAATTTTCTTAAGAAATGATAAATATATATATTATTTATAAAAGTATGCATTTTTTAAGAAATAAATTTATAGATAATTATTACATAACTTTTAAATATCAATAATGATTAAAAAAAAGTAAAAATAAATGAAAAATCTCCAATGATGAGATCTTAAAAAAATTCGAGTAGTGATTCTTTAATACTATTTAGGTAAAAAAATTTATCTAAAATGCAACCAATGTATTGAAACATTTAGAATAATTTTCGATAACGATTTCTTGTTTTGATAGAAAAAATGAATGAACTTTTAGAAAATATTATTTTATTTTTTAAAAAATTATAGATATTATATTTTTTAACATGTTTATCAAATATAAATATTGATAAATATGAACTAATGATGATAAGATTTTTAAGAAATTCGAATAGTAATTCTTAAAATTTTCTTAGATAAGAAAGTCCCTATTAATATTGTATTAGAATTTTTTTGAAATTTTTCAATATGAATGGTTCTTATTTATTTTTCAAACAAATAACTAAAAGTAAAATTATGTTTTTTTACAATGAAGAAAACTAAATTTTAAATGCAAAAATTAAGACCATTTTAGTCAAAATTAAAAAATAATACATAATTAATTGGTACCATTTTAAATAAGTGTTGTGGTGATATTAATCTTTTTTATGCGTAACTGACTCTCAAACTAAATTATTTTCGCAAACCTAAAAAATTCTCTCTTTAATAAAGTTTTAATTAATTTTAAAATTTTATTAAAATGATAAATTTTAATAGATAACCAATCACACATTGGCAAAAAATATCAGTGACGACTTCTTTTTATTTTCAAATTCGTCTAACACCTTTAAAACCATTACGACAAAAGTAATGGGTGCAAACATGGAGAGAAACAAAAAGAGTCTCTCATACTAGAAAAAACAAAAACACCTAAAATTGATACATTAAGACCCAATTGCTTACATTGAAAAGGAAAAACAAGTGCACATATATAAAAGATAGAACTCAAAGCCCTTTAATCATCTGACATGTCAAGTCCTAGTCGAACACATAAAAAAAAAAAGTTAAGGAAAAAAAAAAACCCAAATTTTGTTAATAGAGAAAGAAAAGAAACTAAGCATCTCAATAGTAATAAAACCAATAGGATAAATGAAAACCAAAATTCCCCACCATGCCATAAACATTCATCTCTTGAAAACTAGACTTTGCCTAAGAATACGCCTCCTCTGTAATCTCAAATGCTAGTCTTCCCTTAAAGGAAGCTTGTTTATTATCACTTTTTCTCATCTATTTCACTCTAGACTTTTGTTTCCACAAAGACTCAATTTCTAAGAGCCTATCATCTCTTAGATAACTTTTTTTCATTCATTAACTCCATCAGGAAAGAGATACCAATTCATGCCAATAATATCAAAACACTACATCTTCTCTTCATGAGAAACAAATAATTTCATCAAAACAAGCAATATATGATCCACTTCATTGCTTTAAGAAAACATTTCAACTTGCCTAATATAACTTTTATAAAACCTATCCTTATAATTCATTTTAAAAGATGCTTATTCCTCTTCAAATTCTTTATGACATCCTTTTTAGGATCAAAACAATTAAGAAATCCAATTGGTTTAGCCATCCACCCCCTCCCTTATTTTCTTCAACTAATTCTGAAGACAACAGAATAAAGCAACCTGACATTGATCTTTACAAACCTCTACAACAAAGGTTATGATAACAAGCTAACCATTTTGCCAAAACCATAAATCTATCTAATTTGCTTCTTTTACTCCGAATAGGTAGACAACCATTCTCTTTTAAACTTGATAATCATCCACAACACACCAATTGCTACAAACTCATCCTTTAGATCCAAAATTCCATACCAAAAAAGTATTTTTTGCTAATAAATCACAAAGAGCATTGGAATAATAGTAAAAACTCATCACCAACAAACAACCCTCCTAAAAACCTATTTGAAGGAGAAAAATACAGTTAAGATCTCAAAAACTCCATATTTGATTTGATTAGAAACCTCAAATGTCTAAGGATAGGGTTACAATCCTCAGTTTTCAACTTTTCACCAATATTAGCATAATTGCCATTGGAATATAAGAATTTATATAAATGGTTGTGGTGAGTATATTGAATAATGCTTATCAAACAAAGTCTTTTAAGGACAAAACCTAAGTAAGGTTTCTTTTATATCATTTTTCCTTAGTCGTCTTATGTTTGTAGTTCAAGATTTTAAAATTACTAACTAGTGGTTTCCATATCAACTAATTCTCTTAGCTCAAAATTGGAAATGACAAGAGTACATTATTAGATTAACAAGTGAAATACATGAATTAATTTTATTAAGAAATCTAAGAAAATGAATTTTATGAAGAAAAATTATCCTATACATTGGCCATAGAGTTTTTAAACTCCATAAGTGGGATTAGAGGGTTGACAAATGTCCCATTATAGTATATTTATGAAAATTATTGAATAAATACATTTCAACTTTCTAACATGCTTGTGGCGTTTAAACATTCCACCACTAATGTACAAAATAATAATTAATATATAAGCACAAACATTTCCCCATAAGATCAAACATCTTATAATATGTAAGCATAAACCTTTCCTTATAAGATCAAACATCTTATATACTTGAATATTGAATAGTCTAAAAGGTCCACTATTCCTAACTATTTAAGAAAAAATTATACTAATATTTAGTTATAGGAAAGAGTCTAAATATTGTTGTGAAAACTGAATGTATATTGAAAAACTGCTAATTTTTAATTATACAAGAATCTTAGGTTTATAGACAACTAACTAGGGATTAAACTAGGAAACTAAATCTTCCTTAATTCTAAGGATACAAATACTTAATTCTAGAGATACAAATATAAATATACAAATTACAAGATTACAACCAGCTGTAAATAAGTGTTTTCCCACACTTCCCCTTAAGCTGGTGAATAGGTGTTTTTCATTCTCAGCTTGAAAATAATTGCTTGAAATGTTACACTACTGAGACTTTTAGTCAACACATCTGCAAGTGGATCCTTGGTTGATACATAAAGTGTACAAATCAACCCACTGTCTAGTTTCTCCTTTATAAAATGTCGGTCTACTTCAATGTGTTTTATTTTGTCATGTTGTACAGGATTGTGTGCAATGCTTATTACAGATTTGTTATCACAGTAGAGTCTCATTGGTCCATCCCACTTGATCTTCAAGTCTTATAGGATAATCTTTAACCATAGTAGTTCACAAATTCCTTGAGTCATTGCTCTGAACTTTGCTTCAGCACTTGATCTTGTCATCACATTCTGTTTTTTACTCTTCCAATTCACAAGATTACCACCTAAAAAAGTACAGTAACCAGAGGTGGATCTTCTATCAGTTACTGAACCTACATAATCAACATATGTATATGCTTCTAAAACTAACTGTAGACACCCAATTGGGTCTGGCCCAAATCAATTGGGCCTGGCCCAAATGGGTAAGCCCAATTCAATTTTATCTTGTATTTTTTTTCTTTTTTTCTTCTTCTTTTGTATTTTATGTATTGTATTATTTATTATTATTATGTATTAATATATGTATATATTTATTTATTTTTTTGTTAGTATTTATGTGTATTTTATTATTTATGTATATATATATATATATTTTTTATCTTTTTTATTTTATTCATTTTTGTATTTTTACTTATCTAATTATATATCTGATATATTTTTTTATTATTATTTATCCTATAATATCTGCTGATTTATCTTCTCTAATTATCTAGTTTTTTATTTTATTTGATTTTGATTTTGGAGGGCTGAGATTGAAGGCTGAAGAATCCCATTGGAAATGGGAATTCAATCAGAAGAGTCCAGTGGGATTCAAAGATTGAATTCCCGTCCAAGGAGGAATTGGGATTGATCAGGAACTCCTGATCAATCCCTATAAAAGGGACTCTGAAACAGAATGTAAGACACACAGAAAACAGTAAGCAAAGCTACTGATTTGAGAGAAAAAGAGGCGTATAGGAAGCTAAGAAAAGTTTATGAGTGTTCTGGGAGTGAGAAAAATTTTTTAGAAATTTTTGGCGAAAATTTTTTCTGGAAATTTCTGGGAAATTTCCAGATTCCGGCGAAATTCCGGCGAAGTTTGAATTTTCCGGTGAAAATTCTGGCCAACCTTGAAGCTTCCGGTGACCTACCCAGTTTTCGACGAAGAATCCCAGAAACCGGCGATCTTCCGACCAACTTCCGGCGAAATTTCCAGATTCCGGTGATATTTTCTAGAATCCGGCACCGGTGTTCTTCGGTTTTTAGAGAGAAGGGAGAGAAAAAGGGAAGAAGAGAGAGAGAGGGAGGAGCGTTCTGCCGAAAAAACGAAGGGGATTGCCTTTTATACCCTCTCAAAACGACGTCGTTTTGGCATTAAGTAACCCAGAGGATCCGCGCGTTTTGCCGAACCCGACCCGACCCGGGCGTCGACCCGCTTTCTGACCCGCGCGTGCCAGCCCCCTCCGAGCCGAGCCGAGCCGAGCCAAGCCACCAAGCCGCTCCCCCCGAGCCGTTTTCTCTTCCTTGAGCCGAGCCGAGCCGCGATCCGAGCCGCTCCAGGTTTTTTTTTTTTTTTTGAATTTTTTTTATTTCTTTGTTTATTTGTTTATTTTATTTTTTATTTATTAGATTAGGTTTATGTAATATTCTTTTTTATTATTTTTTATTATTTTATTTTCTTTAAATAAAAATAAAAAATTCCAAAAAAAATATTTTTAGGGAAAAGTTGAAAGTATCAATTTTCCTTAAAAATAAATTTCCAAAAAATATTTTTGGGGAAAAGTTGAAAGTATCAATTTTCCTCAGAAATAAATTTCAAAAAAAAATATTTTTAGGGAAAAGTTGAAAGTATCAATTTTCCTTAGAAATAAATTTTCAAAAAATATTTTTGGGGAAGAGTTGAAAGTATCAATTTTCCTCAGAAATAAATTTCAAAAAAAAATATTTTTAGGGAAAAGTTGAAAGTATCAATTTTTCTTGAAAATCAAAATTTCAAAAAAAATATTTTTGGTGAAAAGTTGAAAGTATCAATTTTCCTTGAAAATCGAAATTTCCAAAAAAATATTTTTGGGGAAAAGTTGAAAGTATCAATTTTTCCTACAAAAAAAAATCATTCTTTCCTTCCTTTCTATCTTAATTTTGATTTTGTTTTTTTTCTGTTAAATAATCCGACGACGGAGCCTCTGCAAGTGAAACAGTAGTTTTTCTTGCATACTCTTGAGGTGAGGGAATTTTCTCAATTTTCTGCTAAAAGTATTAGAGTCAATTGAGAATAATTTTCAATAATTAACTACTTGGTAAAATTTTAAGGCTTTTGGATAACACAAATTTTAGCTGGTACCATCTTTTGATAGGCGTTGTGAGGGTGCTATAACCTTCCTCACACGTAACCGAACTCCCGAACCCTGTTCTGATTTGTAGACCCGAACCTATTCTTTTAGGGGCCCTTAAACTTAGGTGTTCCCTAAAAGGACAGATTCCATAGGTGGCCAATCGCACCTAGATAAAAAAAAAGATTGTTAGCGACTCCCTGAAAGTCAATGTCTAGCGATAGATCCCCGGATCTAGACGTTATGATACTAACCTCGAATTTTTTTTGAATAAGATACCTTTCTCAAGATTGAGCTTCAAATAGTGCAATATACGGTAGACAGCCTGTAGGTGCATTTCTTTAGGACTATGCATAAATTAACTTACCACACTCACAGCATATGCTATATCAGGTCTAATATGTGAGAGATAAATAAGTCTTCCAATTAATCTTTGATACATCTCTCTATTTACAGTAGCATCTTCATTAGCTTCTCTAATTTTATGATTAAGATTTATAGAGGTATTTACAGATTTACATGCAAGCTTCTCAATTTTTTTCAAAAAATCTATCACATATTTCTGTTGTGAGATAAAAATACCATACCGTGAGTGAGCTACTTCAATTCCTAAAAAGTACTTTAATCTCCCTAACTTTTTATCTCAAATTCTCTAGCCAAACACTGTTTTGAAGATTCTTTCTCTTTTTTATCATCTCCAATTATAATTATATCATCAACATACACTAATAAAACTGCGACTCTTCCTGAATCAGAGTGCTTGATAAACAATGTGTGATCTCCTTGACTCTGTTTATATCCCATTGCTATATCACTTTGGTAAATCTCTCGAACCAAGCTCTAGGAGACTGTTTAAGGTCATATAAAGCTTTTTTTCAACTTGCATACTTTGTTTGCTTCTAAATGACCTTTAAATCTCAGTGAAACCTTCATATATATTTCTTCTTCCAAATCACCATGTAGAAAAGCATTCTTTAGATCAAATTGTTGAAGCTGTCAATTGTAATTTGCAACCAATGATAACAAAATCCTAACTGTATTCCTCTTGGCAACTGGAGCAAAAGTTTCCTGGTAATCCACTCCATAGGTTTGAATGTAGCCCTTAATGACTAACCTGACTTTATATCTTTCAACAGTATCATCTACCTTGTATTTTACAGTGAAAACTCATTTACACCCCACTGAATTTTTTTCTTTAAGCAACTCTACTAGTTCTCATGTTTGATTTTTCTCTAAGGCCTCTATTTTTATTTTCATGGCTTGCCTCCATTTTTTATTGGATAATACCTCGGATAATGTAGTTAAAACAGAAATAGTGTTTAGGCTCACAAGAAAATTTTTGTGGGATGGTAAAAATTTTTCAAATGACACAAAATTAGATATTGGGTATAGTGGATGCTTGGTACATTTTCTGGTTCCTTTCTTAATGGCAATAAGCAAATCATAATCACTAGCTATAGTTTTAGGAAATTTATGCTCATTTTGAGAAACAAAGTCAAAAACTGTAGTTACCTCATTTTCAGAGTTACGATTAATTTCTTGGACTGGCACTGATTCAAGATCTGAAACTTTTCTTCTTGAGTACACCTGTAATTCTTTCACAGAATCAAGAACAATATTATTCTTTGTCACATCTTTCGTATTTGGAATAGGTTCAGACTCAAATTCAGTGTTTGACTTGGACTCAATAGAAATAGGTTTCGACTTAAAAAAATTAATGGGGGTAAATGTTGAAGAAAGGGGCAAATCAAACAAAAAAAAATCTTTATTCTTATCTTTCATGAATGAAGTCTCCCCCTGAAGATAAGATTAAGTAAAAAATTATTTATTTTCTTCAAAAGTGATATCTGCAAACAAAATTTTTTTGTAAGGAAGATGATAGCACTTATATCCTTTTTTAGTTGAAAAATACACCACAAAATACACTTAATCGCTCTTAAATCCAACTTTCTCCTGTTATGACTGTGAACATGAATAAATGATGTACAACCAAATATCTTATGTGTGAGATTGTTTGTGGATATTGAGGTTGAGATAAAATTCTTGAAAGTAGTTTCATAAGAGTTTTAAATCTCAAAACTCTTGAAGGAAATCTATTTATAATTGTGTGACAGTGAGAACAGCTTTCTTCAATAAGATTTAGGTACATTACTTGAAAAAGAAAAGCACAGATTGTGGCTAGCAAATAACTGTTTTTTCTCTCTGTCACTCCATTCTGCTGTGAAGTAGTTAACACAAGATGAGCATGGATAATCCTTCTTTTTGAAAATAAGTGGATAGACTCTGTTTGAAGTAGTCTCTTGCATTATTAGACCTAAATCTCTTGATTCTCACTCTAAATTTATTTTGGATCATATTTTGAAGCTTAAAACATATTATCACATCTGATTTAGATTTAAGTAAAAAAATTCAAGAGATCCCTAGTACATTCATCTATGAATGAAACAAATCATCTCACATCAAAAATATTAAGAATTGTTAAAAAGACCTCAAATGTCACTATGAATCAAGTAAAAGAGAGTAAAATTTCTTTTGTTACTGGTTGAAAAAGACACACGTTTATGTTTTGTAAATTCACAAATATCATAATAAAAATCTTCAACATTTAATCCTTTTGAACAAAGAAGGAAAACATGTTTCTCAAGGTTCCAAAAGAAGGATGTCCAAGACGAAAATAATAAAGCTAGATTTGTCTTTATTGAAAGATTTTTCAGAAAGAAATGACAAAAGTAAACTATTTTTTATACTACTTGTGTTATTTGATGTCTCAAGATAATATAATCCATCTTTCTCTTTAGCAAGTCCAATCATCTTTCCCAAACTCTGATCCTGAAATTCACAATAAGAAGGATAAAAAGTTACTTTACAATTCATATCTCTGGTAAGTTTTTGTATAAATATCATATTAGTAGACAATCTAGAAACATGAAGAATATTTTTTAGAACAAATGAGTGATTAACTTGAACATCTCCTAATCTTGCCACTGTGGTAAGTGAACCATCAGCAACAATAATTTTTTTATTACTAAGACACAGGTTATATGTACTAAACTTTTGTAAGGAATGTGTCATGTGGTCTGCGGCTCCTGAGTCAATAACCCAAGAACTCGTAATAGGCTTAATCGAGACATTTAATCCATGAGAACCGAAAGCTTTACCTGAACTAGAAAACTTTACCCAAAAACATACCATAATAGGCTTTTCAAGGATTTTCAATAAGTTTTCAGCTTTTCAATCTCTTCCCTGTTGAAACTCTCCTTGTTTCTTGATACATCTGTAGTACTCCAGTGATTTTTTCTAGTTAACATTTACTCAAATTAGGTGGTTAGGATATCTTTCTTTGAAAGGGTTCGACAATGAAGGCTTAAATAGGATTCGACAATGAAGGCCTAAAAAATCAGCAATGAAGGTTGAAAATTTTGCTTCCAAGAAGAGCCTAAAACTCTGATACCATGTAAAAACTGAATATATATTGAAAAACTGCTTATTTTTAATTATACAAGAATCTTAGGTCTATATACAACTAACTAGGGGTTACACTAGGAAACTAAATCTTCCTTAATTCTAGGAATACAAATACTTAATTCTAGAAATACAAATATAAATATATAGATTACAAGATTACAATCAACTATAAATAAGTGTTTTCCCACAATTGTCACTACTTATAAAATATATATATTAATATGTACTCTCCAAAAAATGTGCCACATTAGATTTCTTTTCCTTTTGAAATAAGTTACAACATACTTAATCACCATCTTCTCTGTAAAAATATACCATCCTTTTTTTTTTACATAAAGATTTGAATTACATAATTGGAAGTAGACTTCTCCATCCCATAAATTTCACTATAACTTTCACGATGGAATCTCAAATTCTAATAGTTGGGAAAATACCTTTGAGACATAATCTTTTTAATCTCCACTTTCTTGCTACCAATAACCCTAGTTCAACCTTTCCCCTTTCTATTTCCCCAATTCAATTTTTCAACAAAATTCCAGCTGTAACCAAAAACTATTTTCTTGTATTTGCATCAAATTTATTTGCTAGAAGCTTTAGTGGTAGGGAAGCTTTTTCTTCTTATCAATTTAATTCAATTCATTATTCCCAAAACCACTCTTAAATTACACCTGAAAGCAAAAGTTGGCATTGTTCTAACTATTCCATCCCTAATATAATCCTAAGAGAACTGAATCAACAGATAAATTCCTTTCCTCATAAATCTTCCATTAGCCATTCTCAACTAGGAATCTCTTCTCATCATATTTACATTAATTCATTCTCTAAAATATATACATTGGCAATCTTCTCTTTAAACAAATAGTCAATAATTCAATCTTTTCGTAATTTTAGGCTTGCCAAATTTGGAGTTGACATTTAGAATTTAAAGTTAAATTAGGAAAAGGTGGAGATATGGAGAATGAAGGTTTAAGAAATGCTAGAGGGAGACATACATAAAATGAAAGAAATTAAGAGCATTTTTAAATAGAATGATCATGTATGTAGCAACCTATTTTACAATATAAAAAAATTGATGTAATATGTTTTAATTGGAAAGTTTAGATATGAAAATCTCATAGCTAAGCTCTATTAGAGTTTAAACGTTACAAGAAAACCCTAAAAATTTACTCGAAAGTAACAATCAACCACTGATATTTAGTAAATATTTTTCATTTATAACATCCAACCTAAAACTAATTGGCTACAAATAGAAATGTCCAACTTGAATATAAGACCATAGAAACCCAAGACTTAACAAATGTGTAATAAGACCACTTAACACTTCCCCTCATGTCTTGCTAAACAAGGGCTTATCACAAAGGTAACAAGCAGGAAGAACAGAACAAACCTAGGCTTTGATGCCATGTTATGCATTCAAACTAAAACCAATTGTCTATGATGGAGAGGCTCAATTTGAATATAGGATCATAAGAAACGCAAAACTTAACATATATCGAATAAGACTACTTAACAAAGGTAAGAATATATAAAAAACCATGGCATTCAAACATAAAATGAATGAGACCATCACCAATCACAATATTAATGAATAGAAAGAAACATTAAAACATAAGCTAGATTTAACAAAGCAAAACATGTAACCTTGCAACTTCCCTTTCAAATTTCTAATGATAATCCATGGTGAAACTGACAATAAATAAATCATAGATCACTCATATAATTTGACTATAGTTCAACTACAACATTATTGGTCGCTAATGATTTTGAAGAACATAAAAATAATCTTAAAATCCTGGTTTTTAGGCCTTAACATTTTGTATATACATTTATCATTTCTCTCATGTACACTTGTAAATTAATAGCATGTTCTTTTTATTATTTAATTATTTATCCTATTTATTTTGTAGTTATAATTTCTTTAAGGCTTATGTCAATATAAACATAATCACTTGAAAGTGTTTTGATTTTTAAAAAAGAATGTACCAATGAGAGAAAAATATAGTTTCATAGATACAACATGTAGATTGATTGTTTGTTTCTTCCTATATCAGATTCCTTATTGTTTTTACTTGTAATTGTTTCGATATTGCTCATTTGTGCAAAATATATCAAGCTTTGATAAGAAGATTTTTCTACCTCTGAAAATTAGTCTTTGATATTTGAAATCAAAGGCACCCTTAATTAATTTATTCACAAATTCACTGGGTAGCACATACCTATGGTCTTACCCCATGTAGATTTTGGGGCATGGCGAAGTCTTTCAGGTTCTCGAAATTGTTCAACTAAAACAATAATTCAGAAAATAATCACATCAACATCCGATAAATACATAAATCAGTGGATAAAGTAATGAAACAGAAGTACCATACCCACTCATCATCCATTGGTATATCATCGAATTCCAAATGGCAGTCCTGAAAATTAGGATAAACATCAATTACAGTAGCACATACCATCAATTAAAAAAATTTGAACAATAGAAGAATTACATGCTATTATTCTTGCAATAATATATGATGGTGGAGTTAACTATCAGTTTGATAAAAGACAGGTATATAAATATTTAACACTATGATGTTGGATATTTTAGGCTAGAAGCATAAATCATAAGGTATGAATGAGTTGTTCCTCAAAGGTGTTAATCTTTTGAGAGGCAACCTTTTGTCATATTCAAAGAGTCAAGTGCATGTGTGGACTAATTTCAGAGGAAGTGTGTAGATCAGAGAATTAGTTAATGAAATAGTCGTAGGTTGAAAGTAGGTTAGTAATCCTATTCCTATGTTGTTTGAGGAAAAAAGCACACAATGTGTTTGAATATAGGAGGTTATATACTTTTCCTACTTAACCAATTTATAATGTACTACCCTTTGTCTAGTAGTAACAGCACAAGTTGATTATGACTTAGCCTTCTCTAATACTCAATGGTGGCAAGGTGTTTTAACATGAAAGGCTTCAAGTGATAATTGATAGGATTTCATTTAATGTTCCAATATTTGGTTGTTTTGAATTGAATTGATTAATTAACTTGGCAATTGATTTTGTTCAGCATGGAGGAAACCATTACCATTTGGTTTTTAGTCTGATTTCTGTTTACCTGAATAACAGGTTCTTGCTACTTAGTCTGCAGTAATTGTGTTTTACATTGTGGGAGAAAAGTTAGCTTGATTTGGGGTTTATCTCATACCTATCTTTATGAATTTGCTTAGATTATTAAACCAATGGAAGGCTTCAAGATCCTTAATTATTGAAAAGAGGATAATATAACAAGGAGAACTGGACAATCCTACCTAAGCTCCGTGGCAAGTATTTAGGAGATGAAAAGAAACAACAAAAATTTAGGAGGTTGAATTTCAGGCAATAGAATGCATAGCTATGAAAGCAACAAAATATTGGGAGATTTAGTACTAGAGGATCAGGAGAAGTGGTAATAGAAGGCTGAGTTTGGTAGTAAGTAATGTTTGGGACTCAGAACTAATACAAAGAGAAGGGGATATAATCTACATGGTAATACTTATTTGTTAATGGTCAAGATCAGGCATTGACACTATTATAATAACTAGAGTATTAGCCATATTAACAATTGCACCAAAAAAAATGAAATAATAGAAGTACAAAATCTTTTCTGGGAAGGTAAAGGAGCATTTTTCAAAGAGCAGTATACATAAGGGCAAAACAAGGTCAAAAGATTAGAAATAATTAAGAGCTGGCACTCTGTAACCAAAACAAGCAGCAAGGAGCACCAAAGAAATAATTAAAACAGGGGCAAGGGCTTGGACATGATAGAAATTTAAAGTCCATCAACAATAGAAACCCCAATTCGGGAAGCAAAGTTCCAGTTAAGGAGATGACAGATCAACTAAAAGTGTCAATACTAAATTCAAAGATAAGAAGCTTACAACAGACAATAATAACCTAATGATTTGATGATAGCTATATCCCTCATCAAGAATAATATATGGGATTTGTGCGAGTGATTTTGGTATATGTTTTCTTTCACCAGCTAAATTGATAAGAAAAGGCTTTAGTATACATAACATATTCATCCCATGCAAAAGCCAACTGTGCCTATTTTTGTGTTTGCATATATACCTGATCATCTTGGTTGAGAAAATTTTGTTCTAGCTGTTGCATCCCAGGTTCCAGCGCTTTGCTTCTAATTCTCACCATATTCACTTTTTTGGATTCATCACTTACTTTTCTCTCTAATTTATCTGCTCTAGCACTGATCTTTAATTTGCACAACACAAAGCAAAAGTTAGAAATGAGACAAACAGAAGAAACAGACAGGGAGAGAATTGGTGTCTTACCTTCGAAAGCTCCTCTTTCAAAGAGTTTATCTCAAACTGTTGCGCCTCCTTCTCGTTTTTTAGTTCTTTATTCTCTTCTTCCAATCTTTTTTTCTCTTCATCCAGTTCTTGGTTCTTTTCTTGTAATGCTTTGTTCTTGGCCTTCATTTACAGATACAAAAATGACAAATTCCATAAGATATAAAAAAAATAATAAGGGGAAAATATGAATAAAATACCAAATAAAAGAAGAGAGAAAAAGAAAGTTCTTTACGGCTTTATTTTGTCGATATAATCTACCACTTTGTATTTTATTTGCATGTCTTTCAGCTACAGTTAGCTTAGGTTTGCGACCTCTCTTTTCTGGCTTGTTTGAAGAAGCCTCTGTATGTTGTTCACTTTCATTTGGGCTTTCCAATTGTCTCTTTCGCTTTGGTTGGTGACATCTGATCATTTTTTGTTTGTTTGAAGCCTTTGCCTCCTCCTCCGCATCAGGCTGTTTTTTGCTTTCATCGGGATTTTGCCTTTGCTTTGGTTGGCGACCTCTGATCTCTTCTGGATTGTGGTTTGAAGCCTCTGCCTCTGCCTGCCCTTCCATATTTCAAGCACAAAGGAAATAAAAATCCCCTAAAAAAAAGAAAAAGGAAAAAGAAATCTTTTCAATAAAAAAGTTTCATTGATCCGATCAGCAAAAGTAATAGCAATCACATTAAATCAGCAAAACAAACAGGAAAATATTCAAATAATTGGAAATAAAAAACTTTGCCCAAGAATAGTATAATACAGAAACAAAGTCGGGGAAAAAGGGATCTCAAGAAAATATAATGAAAAGAAGCTAATCATTCAGCTGGAGAAGCATTTAAAGAAGCTGAAAAGGACAAATTCGAACTACAAAACTGAGTATTGCTGCTAGTGCTACCATTACAGTAAGGAAGAAACAAGAAAATTGAACAAAAAAAAGTGCTAAAACCACCAAGAAATTATAGTTGCCAAAGGAAATAAGCTTCTATCATTGATCTTTGAAAGGAAACAAAGAGAGAAAAGGAAACCAGTACTCACTGGTTCAGTATCTGAGAAGGAATGAAGAATAGCTACTTAGGGTTAGAACTTCCTTTCTAATATTAGTTACCAATTTGTTTATGGTGCGAAACTTTGCAAACTCGAGTTCGCAATAAGAATGATGGAAGAAAAGAATTAAGGACTCGGGATTGAAATTCCATCTCTTTCAACGCAGATATAACGAACTTTATATATAAATATATATATATATATATATATATATTTATATGTAATTATGCTAGAGTAAAAATATATTTATTTAATTATGCTAGAGTAAAAATCAATATAACCTATATAAAAAGGATCTTAAAAGTTTTTGCTTGCCACGTATTTTTCCTTTTTTGTTTTACAACGTTTTGCCATTTTGGTGAGGTCCAGGGATCTTTTACTTGCATCAAAGAGCGTAAGGTTATTTCCTTGTTTATATGTATCTTTTTATATTATTTTATTTTGACAGTTGTGTTTTGACTTCAAAAGATGTGTTTAAGATTAAATTTCAAAGTTTTTGTTTTCAAGTTTTTGTTATTATTTCAAAGCTGTTTCGAAGGGTGTAACTTTCGCATGAAAGGGAGTTTGTTTTAGTCTGTGATTATTGGATTTTTTTTTTTTTTTGTTATGGTATTTTTGGGTCAAATTTTTTTTCTTGTTTTATTAAATGTGTGTGTGTGTGTTTTTTTTTTGAAGTGATTTTGATGTTACACATTTTTATGTGAAATAGAGCTTAAGTTTTGTCATTGTCAAGGTTACGTATTATTGTGAATATGTTTTTTTTAATAATTTATTTTTAAATGTTTTGATGTTAGATAAAAATTAAAATGTTCTTTATAGAAATATAGTTTTTCAGTATGCAATTTGTGTCTTTTTTAAGAGTATTTTATTTACATATTGTTTGAATAAAATTTTTTGATTGATTTTTTTTTCTTTTGTCTCACGGAATTTTCAAGCCATTTGGATATTATATTTTTAGGTTTGTTTGAATTGTAATATGTGTTATTTATTTTATTTATTTTATATCTTGGTTTGTTAGGTTTTATGTGTTATTTGTTTTTTGACATTGTATATTTGATTTTTGCTTATCAATTGATTCATCTAAAGTTGAGATTTTTTTTATTATTATTAAGCTTTATATTGTGTTATCTTTGACTAATAGAGAAAATTAAATTATATGATAGGAAATGATATTGAATAGAAGTAGTTTTAAAGCAAAAAGAATTATGAAAAGAAAAAATTAGGTGATTGAATTAATTAGCAAGGAATTTTCCAATTTTGAACATTTTCTTTTTCAAATTTTCAAAAGGAGACACCTTTAAGAATATGAAAACTTTGATATCCATTGTTTAAAGGGTAAGTTTCAAAGATTGTAGACTGACTTTTAGATGTATGACTGTGAGCTCCTTGGTTAATTCAAAGTTAAAACCAATTATAAAACTTTGGTTTTCACCCAAGGACAATCTGAAAACCATAAAATCATCTCCACCTGAAGAAAAACCTTGAAAGTAGCACAATGTTGTAACTCTCAATTGAAATAAAGAATTCATCTCTGGAAGTGAACAACTTAAATGTGAATGAGCCATCTAAAATACCCTTTGTGTCAACACCAGTTCATCCATTAACAAATAAGCAAAGCAAAATTGATTATAAAGAGATAAATGGTAGTAAACCAATTTTTGAATCTATAATTCTTAGGAATTCTTTCTCCTCTACTAGTATACCTGCTTTATTTGTAATTTCTGTAGCTCTACAGGTTCATCTAAGGAAGTTTTAATTCATGTAGTTGTTGATCAAGTTCAAGGACAGGCATTCATAGCTTTTCAAGTTTTGAAGGTATTTCATTTTCACTAATATGGTGGAACATTTATAATATAAACCTCTATAGATTATGAGGACTTTCAACCTATTGCTCAAATATCTAAATCTTTTCCAAGTTATTGAGGTTGATGCTTAACCTAGCAATTTCTATACATGTCATGAATATGTTCGATGGTTAATGTCTACAAACAATGTTTTTTCAAGGTATAGAAGCCTTTCTTATTACTCTTGTGTTTGGCAGTATGTAGGCATTGGGAAATAAGCGTCTAATTAGCAATATAAAATGGGAAAGTTTATTACTTGAATGCCTTTTTGTTACTTGTAAGAATATAATGTCAAAAGTTTATCTTGAAAATATTACTGAACTTGCATTTGATGACATCACATTAGATGACTTTGATTTTTCATCCATTTAAGGTGAGAATAGGATTTCTTATTCTTGGCCATAATATTGGTATAGTAACTTTCTTTTTTTGTTCTAATCATTGTTGTTAATGGAGTTAGGTATTTCAAGCTTGGCAAAGGCTGGACTTATTTGAAGCAAGTTTTCAAATCAAGATCTGCTTAATGACGATCTAGGCCTAGTTTACTTTTTTTCAGAAAGGTTAACATTTTCCATTTATTTTTATATTAACTAACATTTTGCTGCCAATTATTTTAATAGACCTTTCTACACTTAACAATACTAAGTTTATATTAAATTATTTTAGATAAATAAAATACTACAAATTAATTTAACACATCGAGCAAAACCGGGCTCCACACTAGTTGATGTGAAAATCATCACACACTGTTAGGTTTTATCTCATCATAAACCGTCTGTAAAGATCTTAAATCCCTTACAATGACTAACAATGACGAAAATTGTGACTATGTTTTCCATGCCATTACTGATAAGATGTCACAATTTTATCAATTTTGTTACAAATTAGTAACAAAATTTTTTGTCACAAAAGTTACAAATTACGCAGCATCCATATAATAGAGCTGTCAAAATTTGATTCGACAAAAAAAAATCCATTTGATTGGTTGAAATCCTAATTTGACCGATTTGATTTGAATAAAAAAATCAATAACTCAAAATGGTTTAACTTGAACATGAATTAACACAAACACAAATTCATCAAAATTTAAATTAAATCAAATTCAAATTGATTTAAACTCAAATTAATCTAAATCCAAATTCACTCGAATCCAAAATGATCCAGCAAAAATTAAATTGAGTATAATTTTACTTTATAAATATATTAATGTAATTAAAATAATAATATAGCATATTATTATTTTATTAAAATTTAATAAATTTTAAATTATCTTCCTAATATCTTTATTTAACTTTTTCTCTTAATTATATTTAAAAAATCAAAAGCCCATTCTTTATGTTTATTCCAACAATATAACAAAAAATAACTAAATAGATAAATAATAATTTTAAAAAGAAAAATCCATAAAATATTAAAAAATTAATAATAAGTCAATAAAACTAATTATAATACAAGACACCATTAAATTAAAATGAAAAAAATTAATAATTAATGTTGGTCAATACTTGTATGAAATATCAATATGAATATTTAATAATAAATAATTAATTAATACATGAAATATTAAAAATAAATATTAAATATCATTCAACAAAAATTCATTAATATTTTTATTATGAACAAAATTAATTTTACTTTTAATGTAATAAAATTTTGTACAAGAGTTTTGTGACATTGCAAAAGTTTGCTACTTTTTTTTTATAAAATGGAAAAGAAAGGAGTTGGAAGTTAAAAGTTAAGAGGGAATTGGAAATTAGAAAAAAAAAAATCTTTTTTAGAGTGTGTAATTGAGCTAAATTAAGTTGACACATTATCATATTTAAATTTAGCTTGACTCAAACTTAATTAAGTCTTATTTTTTATGCTTGAGTTTAGCTCATAATTTAATTGAGCTTCTCAAAATCAATTCAATAAGATTGATTAGGTTTGTTAAAATTGTAAATATTGATATTAAATATTATATTTTATCATTATTTATATATATTAAATATATAAAAAATATTAAAGCTCGATTTAGCTCAATTAGGGTCGCAAACTTCTCGGATCAAATATTAAACTATTTGAATTCATTTTGATTTGTTTTTCGACTAATTCGAACTTGACTTGACAATGAATAAATCGAATTCAAATAACTCACAAATAACTTAACTCATGTCTTTCTCTTCTTTTTTTTTTAAACCTCTAAATTAAAAGGAGTAAAAAAATTCTTTTAACATTTACAATAAATTATTAATTCTAAATAATTTTGTGAATTATCCATACATAGTTTAAGTATACCCTATAATAATATCATTTTGCTAAATGTAAAAATTTGTTTTACAATGTTTTCCTTGTGAGGTATATCAAAAAGTAGCTTTTCACACTTAATAAATTGTGTTGTATATTAAAAAGTAGCTTTTATAAGAGGATTCTTTAAAATAAACTAGTGTTGGAGCCCAGCTTCGCCCAATCTATTGTAATAACAAACACTTAGGTGCCTATTTGTTGCAATTGCAAATGGCTCAATTATTGCATACCTATTCAACTTGTGAAGATAAGCTTCTAATATATTTGGTTATGTAAAATTATACAGGTTACAAATAAACATTGGTAGGATGATGCTATAATTCATAATTGAGATCACTAGAAAAACCTCATTATTATCATTCATATGGGAAAAAAGATTGATGAAAACTTACATAATGACCCCTCATAAGATGCTATATGGGATAAATGATTCCTTGTTTGACTTCAGCAACTTTGAAAGCATTTATGCATCGCAAGGATGGATGTGTAGAGAATCTGAACTCACAGGCAACTCTTAAACTTCTATACGTTGAATCTGATATCAAACCATGAGTCCAACAGTACTTAAATGTACTAACAAAACCATAGTAGTTATCAGTAATAGCATTTACAACCTATTAATGACAAAATAAAAAAAAATCATTTGCCATTAATAATTGAAATTGCAACCATGTAATAAAAAATGTTCTCATTAATAACCCATTATCAACAAAAATCCCTTGAAATTGAAAATAGGATTCTAAACCCTAAACAATTTGAGACAATTGAAAAACACAATGACCTAAAAGTAATTTACCAAGAATATAGTCTTTTACTTTTAACCTATAGTCCTCCAAGCTCCAACTATGAAGTAAATATTACAGCCAAAACTGAGATAGAAACAACACTTGCATAACTTTCTCTAGCAATGTAGAAATATTTATGCTTGTATTATGGAAACCTTTCGAGCCAATTAATCAAAAAAGCATATGCATCTTCAACTACAAATTTACAATAGCCAGATCCAAAAAATATCTAAAGATTTCAAAATCCATTACATTAGAGTCTAAAGCAATAGAATTCATGAAGCAAGCACCTCATCAAATAAGTTACCAATTCTCTTGTCACCAATTGTATGTAAATCAAATGTCATGTTTGTGTATGAAAAGCCAACACCAGTTGGAGATTCAAGGAATAGTATATTTGCCACTGATAACAATTCGAAGTAAACAATCTCAAATGAAATTAAGATAGGACATAAATAGAGAAAAAATCATAGAAGACTTACAATTGTTCCAAGCATAAGGATTCAAGTAAAAGGTCTTTCCATCAGGTATAATACAAAAAGGATCGATCTCTTCAGCTACTTCATAAGCAACAAAAAAGAACTAAGTCCTTCATTAAGCCACAAACCTCTTTCAGTTTGAAGCAAACCAACTTATAATTGTAATTGATATTTAAGCTTTCCTTCATAGATATCTTTACCAATGGCTTATAAGCTAATGAAAACCACAATCATTTACAGCCACGTAAGCTTTAGCCAGTCGCCATATGAAACCTTCAACTCTATGATATGCTCGTGTATACATGTTAATGGCTTTAAAGTCCCATCCAATCCCTTTCTCTTTTTTCTCAAATTATTGAAAACTAAGACTCCACTTGTTCCCCTCCAAACCTTGATCTATGCTTAGTTACTAATCAGTTGCTTGATCATTGCCTTTTGTGAAAGTGTGGTGGGTCATGTCCTTCATTTGTTTTCTAAGTAATATGATTTCTTGGCCTTTTCTTTATCAAATTGAGCCACTCTAAGTAGTAGTAGGTGATTTTTTTTTTTTAATGAAACTATTGATTAAAAATTTTAAGTTTAGAAATACGATATATGTTGGCTGATTGGGGTGAGAAAAAATATTAAAAAATTCAAAAATCGATTCAACACTATAGTGTTCGCTTCGTTTCGCATCAATTTTTTTATTCGGTTCGAATCAAGTTTAGATATTAAATGTATATATAAGATTCAAATCAGATTTGGGATCGAAAAGTGAAAAATAAAAAAAAATTAAATCAAACCAAATTATATATATTTTTTAAATCTATATATTTTAAATTTTTATAAATAAAAATAATAAATCTATATCAAAATCTACTTAAATATATTAAAATTTTATATTAAAATAATATATAAAAATTAAAAAACTTAAAAATTAAAAATTAATAAATCGAACTGAATCAAATTGGTAAAATTCGGTTTGAATCGAATGAAAGTTCGGTTCAAATTCAAATTAGATTTTAAATTTTCATAATATTATGCGATATCCAAAGAAAGGGAACGGAACCCAATATGAACCGAATTGTTATTATTCCTACTAGTTGATTGGAAGAACATGGATAAAAGGAACTTGAGAGAGATCTAAGACATTTCAAATATCAGTTTTTATTCTTATTTGAATTAAAAAAAAAAAAAAAAGAGAAAGGTTTATAATGATGAGTTACTAAAAAGGTAGCTCATAAGATATTTTGTTTTACTCCAAATTAAATAGAAAAAAATGGATTTTGGTAGTGTCCAATGTCCAGTGTCCACTAACATGGTTTAGTTGGTTTGATCTCGATTGCTAATGTAGATAATAAAACTTGACATATATTTCTCTCAACACGTGTAAACTCAATCTTACTTTCATTACACATTTTTTTTTTATATTTCATATTGTCATAAATAGAATCTTGGTACTCTATGTATCCTCTTTAATATGTAACAATATTAATCACATAATCCACGTTGTGTGCCGATTGTTTTATGTTCTGACATTATCTTCTATAAAGTAATTTAATATTAAACAAATCTCAACCAACTAGGTTATTTTTTTTTTACAAATAATTAATCTATTTTAGAAAGGCACAATATATTAATTTCAAGCAAAATATAGTCCTATTTTAGAAAGGCACAATATAGTCCTTAAAAGTAAGATAGTCCTAGACGCATAAGTATGTTATTTCGTTAGTTAATTTGTGATTTGATTCATTGATTTCTTGTACAAATTGTAATATTTGATTATAATTATAATTTTTTCTTTCAACCAGAACCACCAACAGATAATAAGCATATACTCAATAAAAGAGATTAGTAGACACAATGATAACTATACCTATTAATGTTTTTGGAAAGCTCCTTTACCTTTTTAGCTTTTGGTTTTTTTCTTTAAAGTTTTTTCCTTATAACTCTTTTATTTAACTTAACTCAAGTTACCTTTTTTTGTCTTGTGAGGTGTGTAGCATGATAGAAGCAAAATTAATACATAGACCAAAAGTTCATGATAATAGGAAATATTAACTTTCATTCCATAACCCCAAAAGGCAGCCATCAACCTACAAAAGCTAGTTTAAGATTATAGCATTTTGAGTCTCATTTTTAACCAAAAGAACATAGTTTAAGTTTAATCATGATCTTTTCGTTATGTTTATTAAGAAATGTATCTTAATAGCCAAAATGATGTTTAAATCTAGGAATTCAAGTTTAATTTATCTACTCATAATACATTCAAATATACCAACTTCCCATATAACCCTCAAAACCCAATGTTGTCACTTGACACATAATATAGGCCCACTTCTTCTAAACTTATTTATCCGAAAATATCTTAAGAGGATAGCAACTTGTTGCTCCTTTAATTTTCAAAAGTGTAATCATATTGTTCACTATCTAAGTAGCATTGGGCTCTATTTTAAAAATTTACAAAAATGATTAAGTCAGTGATAAGAAGCTATGACTATTTTTTGTGTGTTCTGATTTATTGTAAGAAAGGCATACAAAGCTCATGCATATTCTTATTTTCATATCATAGCACAAAGATTTTTTGTTCCTTTGAGAAAGCTCTACTGTTATGATGAAATTTCAAAGAATAATGAGTATAAAATTTTACTAGCTTCACTGGAGCAACTTCCCTTTTCTCTGTTTCTTATATAGATTTTATGTTTTTTTGAAATATGCTAGGCTTTGTGCCTTTTGTTTGCATTGAGAAACAGAAGGATTAGATCATAGAAGATTTATAAATTGTATTATTTTACCTTATCTTGTATTTCTTGATTACATTCTAAGAAAAAAGTGTTTGCATAAGTTCTTCATCCAAGGAAAAAAATCCAAAAAATTCAAAGAACCAAACATAAAAAAAATTTGCTTAACAAAAAAAAAAAAACATAACATCCATAAAAAAAATTCAAATAGAAAAATAAACCTAGAAACTACCAAAATAACAAAACACCCGTTAACATTTAATTTAATCCCTAACAATATTCAACAATACATGCATATAAAAATGCTAATTAAACAAAAAAACACAAACCAATCCACAAAAATACCCACTTCGATTACCATCCATATCATATGCAACAAATATTTTAGACAAATATTTTAAAAAAATGTAAACCTCACAACAAATATTTTAAAGAAATTAAAGATAAAAAAACATAATATTGAAATTTTTTTCTTCAATAACAAAATTGTCCCAATAAATTGAAGTCTTTAACACAAAATTGTCTTAAGAAAATTAAAAAATAAATAAAACCCATATTCAATTAAAAAACTAAAAAAACCAAAAAAATTTACCCAAAACCACAAAAAAAAAACCCAAAAAGAAAGGAGCAAAACACATACTAATTGCCCAAAAATGCACTAAAAAACAAACAAAAACCAAAAGTAAAAGAAAAAGAAAACACATCAACTTTGTTAATTTCGTGCTAGCATTACTCTCTTCGAAAAGCCAAAAGGAAAACACCTATCTAAAGAAACACTTTAAAAAAGAAAAAAAAAAGACATGTGAATACACTTGTCAACACACACATTAAGAAAAAAAAATTTAATGATAACACCCCGCAATAAAGAAAGCCCAAAAAAACAAAGCATGAATACACTTGTCACACTCTTATCCCATTTAGGATATATTTTTATATAGGGTATATAGATATATTTACAAATTTTTTATTGAACTAATTTTAAAATATAAGTTTAAATTATATTATATTAAATAGTAATTGTTCATTTAAACAATTTTTATTTTTTTTGTATGTTTTTAATATATGTATTAGTATTAATATAATCGTTTTTTATTAATAATGAAAACTAAATATATGAAAATTAATCATTTATTAATTATATAATACAAACACATTTGCTAGTTTTATTTATACTAAGTGCATACCATTGTGATGTTGAAAGTTAGTTTTTTTTGTTTTGACATCCTTATTCAAATTTTTTTTTACAAATTTACTTAATTAATTTTTTGTTTTTCTATTTTATTTTTATTTTTTTCCTTTTCTTTTTTTTATCTTTTGTTTTTATTTGATAAATTTTATGAGAAAATGAGATCAATTGATACATTCATGTGTCAACTCCATTTGGTTATTTTACCTGTTGCCTTTTTTTTTTTAAGGTTAATAGCAACCGTACTTCTTAAATTTTGACCTAAATTCTACTTTGATTATTAAATTTTAAAAAGTTATACTCAGATTCCTAATTGCCTAGAGTTGTCTTATTTTAGTCTTTCTGTTTATAGAATTGCCTAAATCAATGGCGACTATCATATAGATACCATAATTGAGTTTAAAATATTAATTTCTTACATTAAGATATTAAATAGTACTTTATTAATATATCTTAATATAATATATATAATTAAATTAATAATAAAATATATACTTTTATATATTCTCCTAAATGGATCAAGATAAAACATCCTAAACACGCTTTTGTCTTGATTTCATTTCTCTATAAAAATAATAAATTCATCCCAACTCGATCAATATTTAAAGAAATTGGCCCATGTAGACACCCAATTGGGTCCGGGCCCAGATCAATTGGGCCTGGCCCAAATGGGTAAGGCCCATTTCAATCCTGTATTTTTTTTTCTTTTTCTTCTTTTGTATTTTATGTATTTTATTATTATTATTATTATGTATATCTTTGTGTATTTATTTTTATTTAGATTAGATTTATATGTATTGTATGTATATAGTTATATATTTATTATTATTATTTTTTTTTTTTTTTTGTAATATATTTTTGGGTTTATCTTATGTTATTTTTTTTTATTATCTGTTAATTTTATCTGATTTTTTTTAATTATCTGATATTATTTTTTTATTTTATACTATCTATCTTTTGATTATCTAGTATTTTTTTATTTATTTTGATTTTAATTTGGAGGGCTAGATTCAAAGTGAAGAATCCCACTTGGAGGGGAATTCAATCAGAAGAGTCCAGTGGATTCAAAGATTGAATTCCCGTCCAAGGAGGAATTGGGATTGATCAGGAACTCCTGATCAATCCCTATAAAAGGGACTCTGGAACAGAATGCAAACACAGAAAACAGTAAGCAAAGCTACTGATTTGAGAGAAAAAGGCGTATAGGAAGTAGAAAAGTTTAGGAGTGTTCTGGGAGTGAGAAAAATTTTTTAGAAATTTTTGGCGAAAATTTTTTCTGGAAATTTCTGGGAAATTTCCAGATTCCGGCGAAAATTCCGGCCAACATTGAAGTTTCTGGCGACCTGCCCAGTTTCCGGCGAAGAATCCCAGAAACCGACGACTTTTCGGCCAACTTCCGGTGAAATTTCCAGATTCCGACGAAAATTTCCAGAATCCGGCACCGGTGTTCTTCGGTTTCTAGAGAGAAGGGAGAGAAAAAGGAAAAAGAAAGAGAGAGAAAGAGGAACGTTCTGCCGAAAAACGGAAAAAGGTGCCTTTTATACCCTCCCAAAACGACGTCGTTTTGGCCTTAAGTAACCCAGAGGATCCGCGCGTTTTGCCGAACCCGACCCGACCCGGGCGTCGACCCGCTTTCTGACCCGCGCGTGCCAGCCCCTCCGAGCCGAGCCGAGCCGAGCCAAGCCGCCAAGCCGCTCCCCCGAGCCGTTTTCTCTTCCTTGAGCCGAGCCGAGCCGCGATCCGAGCCGCTCCAGGTTTTTTTTTTTTTTTTTTTTCTTTGTTTATTTGTTTATTTTATTTTTTATTTATTAGATTAGGTTTATGTAATATTCTTTTTATTTATTTTTTATTATTTTATTTTCTTTAAATAAAAATAAAAAATTCCAAAAAAAATATATTTTTAGGGAAAAGTTGAAAGTATCAATTTTCCTTAGAAATAAATTTCCAAAAAAATTTTTGAGGAAAAGTTGAAAGTATCAATTTTCCTTAAAAATAAATTTCAAAAAAAATATTTTTAGGGAAAAGTTGAAAGTATCAATTTTCCTTGAAAATAAATTTCAAAAAAATATTTTTGGGAAAAGTTGAAAGTATCAATTTTCCTTAAAATAAATTTCAAAAAAAATTTTTGGGAAAAGTTGAAAGTATCAATTTTCCTTGAAAATCGAAATTTCAAAAAAATATTTTTGGGAAAAGTTGAAAGTATCAATTTTCCCTACAAAAAAAAATCATTCTTTCCTTCCTTTCTATCTTAATTTTGATTTTGTTTTTTTTTTTAAATAATCCGACGACGGAGCCTCTGTAAGTGAAACAGTAGTTTTTCTTGCATACTCTTGAGGTGAGGGAATTTTCTCAATTTTCTGCTAAAAGTATTAGAGTCAATTGAGAATAATTTTCAATAATTAATTACTTGGTAAAATTTTAAGGCTTTTGGATAACACAAATTTAAGCTGGTACCATCTTTTGATGGGCGTTGTGAGGGTGCTATAACCTTCCTCACACGTAACCGAACTCCCGAACCCTGTTCTGGTTAGTAGACCTGAACCTATTCTTTTAGGGACCCTTAAACTTAGGTGTTCCCTGAAAGGACAGATTCTTAGGTGGCCAATCGCACCTAGATAAAAAAGATTGGTGGCGACTCCCTAAAGTCAATGTCTAGCGATAGATCCCCGGATCTAGACGTTACGACAGCTTGGCGACTCCACTGGGGACTTGAGAGTCAGGCCAGCAAATAATTTGTGTTATCCAAAAGCCTAATAAATTGAACCTTTTGTATATATGTGTTTTTATTCATTCATGTTTATTTACTTGTTAATTATGTCATTCATATGCATGTGCATAACATGAGCTCTACACCCGAGCTCCGTCCCTCTAGGAGGGAGTAAAGTACCTATTGCTTTCGTGAGGTCTAATGCCTCCGCAGTGGCTAGCGAAATACTCCCACTCAAATTGAACCTTTTCCGCTTGTAGCCTGTAATGGGTGAGGATTAGGGTGCCTTACTAGTCTGTGATGGACAGGATGTAAGGAGCAATTTGAGGACCTTTAGACTTTGACCTTAAAACCACATATAGTGAACCTTAAGAGTGCCTACACCTAGGATAGAGCCCTTTCTACCCAATGATAGATATACCCTAAAATTAGGACACAAAAAAGGTGTTTATCTAATCATTTTGATTGTTTAACTTTGTGTATTATTTTTATCATATGTAACATTATGCATCAACATCACTTACGTTTCATCCACGGAACTAACTATGTTGTTTGTCTGATTGTATGCATCTGTATTCTTTTCATGATCATGTTTCAACACAATCATTTGCATTCATTTCATACTAGATTTCATTCAAAAAATGTACATTTCATTTGTGTAT